>CM048846.1:64883269-65483269 GCA_026545225.1 Cornus controversa | reverse complement strand
ATATAGCAAGAAATATACATAAAAAAGAAACCAATAATATTGGGTTACATATATATATCTATTCACTGCAAATTATACTGTAAAAATATAATGACCAAAGAGATGGTTGAGACCTCTTTGCTTTTTTTTCATATAAGTTTTTTTTAAGCACGGGTACCCCTAAGTAGCTATTTCTTATTATCAAGTATATTAGTAATTATTCATATTATACCCAATATATTTTTTCTCAAGGCAATTGATGTCCTTTAATTCTGTCTACACTTGATAATTCTAACATTTTTATCGTTATATCAAGCAATAGCCTTTTATTTTTTTTTTTCTTTACATTTTCTCACTTTTAGCTTTACTTTTTTATTAAAATAATATAATCATCATTTTAGATAAAAAAAGAAATTTTTTTTTTGCATAAACATAAACTATAAGGGAAGCATGCGTGGATTCTACTCAAATCAAAACAGAGCATGTCTAGCCTAAAATCATGTCAAATATTTTGTCATTAATTCTATATTTGGAGCTAATTCTAAATTTGAATTCTATAGCTGTATATTTTAACAGTAGCATAGTTTTAGCTTTACCGTTTACATGTTTCCTAAATCAGCTTCTCAACCACTCTGTATATAACATAAATTTTCTATCAATAGTGTGTGGGAAATTATTCATTGAAATCACGTCAATATCTACTTCTTTACATGATATTAGAAGAGTCGATCTCTAACGAGCCACCGATCCAAGTCACCACAATGTCTTCCTCCTCCGATCAAAACCCAAACTTTACCCTCAACACCCAACCTACTTCCGCAGCAGATAAATCGTTCATTGCTCTCAACATCACTGCCCAAATCAATGAAAAATTAACTCCCTCCACATTTCCTCAATGGCGTGCTCAATTTGAAGCACTCCTTATTAGTTACGATTTACTCAACTATGTCGAAGGCACCTTTCGGTATCTCTCTTCTGCTGGTATCGCCACAGATGAGCTGCGCAAGACCTACTAGGTTTGATAGGATAAACTTATCTTGAGTGTTATTTTAGCCTCCACATATCCTTCAATCACACCACTCATTGCTACGGCAAAGACCTTTCATGAAGCTTGGAAAAAGCTAAAAAATCTATACACTAGCCGATCAAGAACTCATGCTATGCAGTTAAAGGAGGAACTCACCTTAATCGAGTATGGAAATTGGTCGATCACAGAATTTCTCCATGCTGTGAAGACCTTAGCTGATGAAATAGCCATTACTGATCATTCAATTTTGGATGATGACCTAACCCTTTATATGTTGAATGGTTTAGGTCCAAATTTTCAGGAAATTACAGTGCCTATTCGAGCCTGAGAATCATCACTCGGCTTTGAGGAGTTGTCTGAGGCGCTTGGAAGTAGCAACACAATAAATGGTTGCTTCTGCTAACTACACGAAGACAAAGCAGTCTGTGCAAGGAGGGAGTCAACCGTGGTCTTTCAAGCAAAATGCTAATTCCCGTGGGCCTAAAGGCTCCATCCCAGGCCGAAACTACAATGGAGCCCAACGTGATGGACGTCGCTCCAACAACAACTCTGGCAGGCCCAATTATTCCAATTGGCGTTACCAGCCCAAATGCCAAATTTGTGACCAATTGGGCCACATTACCAAGTCCTGTCCTCAATTCCATTCACAGAATGTCTCTATTGATTGTGCTACAACTTCTACTAGAAAGGATAAAAATTGGCTACTTGATTTGGCCGCTTCTCATAATATCACGAGCGATCTTTCCAATTTATCTATTCATTCTTAATATGATGGAATTAACGAAGTAATTCTCGGGGATGGTTCAAGTTTGGCAGTCTCACACATTGGTTCTTTGGCTTTACACTCTCCTCACCAAACTTTTATATTGCATGATACTCTTTGTGTTCCAAACCTTTGTAAAAATTTAATTTCTGTTCATCACCTCACCAAACAAAATAATGTCTTTGTTGAATTTCACCCTTTACATTTTCTTGTGAAAGACAAGATCGCGAGGGCGATCCTACTAAAAGGAGCATGTAACAATGGCATCTACACCTTCCCAAAATCAATGGTGGCGTCCAAAAAGGTTGCTAATGTGCATGAATGGACTTCCATTGATAGATGACACAAGCGTGTTGGGCATCCTTCTCTTAAAATTGTCCATCACCTTGTTAAGAATCTTTCTCTTCCTATTTCATTGCACAAAAATTTGTCTTCATTATGTCATTCATGTTCTATTAATAAAGCACATCAACAACCCTTTCATGTCACTAGTCTCCAAAGTCATGAGCTATTTGAACTTATTTACATGGATGTATGGGGTTCTGCTAGTTATACTGGAATTGATGGATCCCGATATTATCTTATTTTTGTTGATCATTATACAAAATATATATGGTTTTATCCAATGGTCACTAAATCCGGTGTTTCTACTATTTTTTCGCATTTCAAAAAGTTTGTTGAAACATGCTTTCAAAAACCTATCAAATTTCTAATTTTCTAATTTAGTTTAAAAAATAATAATCTTCCACTGCCAGAAGTTTTCTGATTTTCATAACTTCTATGCCCAAATTAAATAAATATTATCATAATAGAAAAAGAAACTTTTTATAGAAAATTAAAGTGTAATGATATTAACTTCCAAATATATATACATGTGTGTGTGTGTGTGATGATATTTTGGTAGGAAGACCAAGGAAATAAAAATCAAATTTTATTGTTCTTTTTTAGTGCCTTTAGTTCTTAGGTTGTGTGCCTTTGGATTGTTGGAACTTGCTCCTCTTATTATGTTCTTTGGGATTTATTTTTCACATTTCCTTGTATATATTTTTTCTAGGGAGTATTGGATTTTGGACATTTAGTGTAGGCTTGTAAATGCCATTGTCATCTAGTACCTACTTATCCCCCCCCCAACACACACACACACATATATATATATATGTATTACATATATTTCATGCCATGACTTCTTATAACACAATGATGTATGTTGAAGCCTAATTATATGTGCAATCAATTTAATTATACTTTACAGGATAGCAATTCGATAAAGTCGTTGGCATTGATGGCATAACAAAGGGTTAAGGGAAGAAAAAAAAAAGAATGAATTATTAGTAGTTGATGAGGAAATACTCCATAAAATGAATTAATTCAGTCATTGACACTTGATGTGAGAAATTAGAATTTGTAGTCCAATGAAATTGGATGTTAGACTTTAATTAGTCCTTGACACTTAATATAAAAAATTATAATTTTTAGTCAAATAAAATGGGATGTTAGCTCTTTGACACTTGATATGAGAAATTGGAATTTGTAGTCAAATAAAATGGGATATCAGACTTAACCAAGTCTTTGATACTTGATATGAGAAATTAGGATTTGAAGTTAAATAAAATAGGATGTTAGCGTTAACTTAGTCTTACACTTGATATGAGAATTTGAGATTTGTGGTAAAATAAAATGGGATGTTAGCCTTAACTCAGTCATTAACACTTGATATGAGAAATTTGAATTTGTAATGAAATAAAATGGGATGTTAGCCTTAACTCAGTCTCACACTTGATATGAGAAATTGAGATTTGTAGTCAAATAAAATGAAATGTTAGTCTTAACTCAGTCCTTGACACTTGATATGATAAATTGGGATTTGTACTGAAATAATATGAGATGTTATGATAAATTGAAATTTGTAGTGAAATAAAATGAGATATTAACCTTAACTCAGTCATTGACACTTGATATGAGAAATTGAGATTTGTAGTGAAATAAAATAGGATGTTATCCTTAACTCAGTCCTTGACACTTGATATGAGAAATTTGGATTTGTAGTGAAATAAAATGGAATGTTCGGCTTAGCTTGGTCTTTGACACTTGATATGATAAATTGGGATTTGTAGTGAAATAAAATGGGATGTTAGCCTTAACTCAATCCTTGACACTTGATATGAAAAATTAGGATTTGTAGTGAAATAAAATAGGATGTTAGCCTTAACTCAGTCCTTGACACTTGATATGATAAATTGGGATTTGCAGTGAAATAAAATGGAATGTTAGCCTTAACTCAGTCATTGACACTTGATATGAGAAATTGAGATTTGTAATGAAATAAAATGGGATGTTAGCCTTAACTCAGTTCTTGACACTTGATATGAGAAATTTGGATTTGTAATGAAATAAAATAGAATGTTCGTTTTAACTTGGTCCTTAACTTGATATGAGAAATTTGGATTTGTAGTATGTTAGCCTTAACTCAATTCTTAACACTTAAAATGAGATGTTAGCCTTAACTCAATTCTTGACACTTAAAAATGAGATGTTAGCCTTAACTCAGTCTTTGACACTTGATATGAAAAATTGGGATTTGTAGTGAAATAAAATGGGATGTTATCTTTAACTCAGTCTCACATTTGATATGAGAAATTGGGATTTGTAGTGACATAAAATGAGATGTTAGCCTTAACTCAGTCCTTGACATTTGATATAAGAAATTAGGATTTATAGTGAAATAAAATATGTTTTTATCAAACTTTTGCAACCACTTCTGCACCATATAAGTCACAGTTAGAACTATATAGGAAAAATAATATGCAATGTTCATTTAACTCAATTTAGTAACTACAAATTTCAATTTAAGAATGTAGGCACCATATCAGAAGCATTGATAATGAAGTGCTTTCCTAATTCATCTAACTCCCAAAAACATCTCGCCTTTGATTCATGAGAACTAATCCGAGGTTGAAACCTGAGAGGGAGACGGTAACAGGATTTCTCGTTATCCCATTACTTAATTGGGCAAAAGTGGTCTAGTAGTTGTTCCCTTACCCTGACATCTTTTCTTTGACTTCAGACGGGGAGCATTGATCTTGAATGATGGGACGGAACTTCGCTCTGCTCTTGCTCACTCATAGCAATGTCTTTGTGACTTTGTCTTTATACTAGAATGATTTAAGAAAGAGGAGAGCCAAGGCAGGGCTAGCTTCCAGAGATAATTCGTTAGATAGTGAATATGAAAACAAGATTGATCATCCATGTGGAGAAGTTTTTTGCCCGTAAGAGCACTACTGATAGAGAAAAATCCTAGATCTAATGTTCAAGGAAATATGATTACTAACCTAATGGCTTATTAAAGTAAGAAATCAACCCATCTGTAACATCTTATTAAAGCAGGAGATCTGCCCATCTGCAAAATGGCATATATAACTAAGCAATTTGAAATAACATTGTACTAAATTAGTTAACTCAAAAGTCAAAAGAGAAAAAAATGTGTTTTTTATTGAGCATTAAATTATCTCAACTGAACATCCCATTTTATTACATTGAAAATCACATTTTATCAAATTACATGTCAATGCATAAGTAAAATAACATCCCATGTGTCAGAATACATATCCAACACCATTGACACATATAGAAGCATCGCTAGTTACATATAGATTACTTCTCAATACAATTTCTTTCAAATTCATTAAAATTTCAGGTAGTTCACATCCTGATCAACACAATCACCAATTGCCAGATTCTCCACTCTTTCCTCAAATGACCTCACCAATTGCCAGATTCTCCACTCTTTCCTCAAATGACCTCACATAATTCCATTTAGTTGCAGACCACTTCTACCCCTCAATGATGGGACAACTCATGTGCAAGCTCAATGGGTCGGTGGTTGCATCAATATGAAGGCTAAAGATAGCAAAACATCACCCTTATTGGGGTTCACTGCAATTAGAAAATTACACAATAAAAATTTGGATGAAATCTATAGTGAATCCTATCCTCAATGCCTACAATTATCATTCAAAGATGAAACACAAGACATAAAGTGAGTTGTCAAATTTTGATAACTAATAGCTTAGTTATAAACAAAAGCTCTCAAAATCATTTCATAACTAAGGTGATCCATTTCAATTGAAAACTATCCCATGGAATATATTAAACATTCAAAGTATAGATAGTTGCCAACTTTTGGTTAATTCTATGCACATCACTAAATGCCAGACAAGAACACCCATTATACCTCTCTGAACTTCATACAAGAAAAGAGCTACAAAAGGATTAGAGTAGTTGTTTAAAGTTACAGTGTAGCTCACAGAATTAGCATAAAAAAAAAAAAGAACATGAAGCAAGTATCAGCATTAGTCATGGCAACTGATAGGTCTCTTCATGGCATCAAGGTCTAGCATAATAGCATGTGGTATAATACATTATATCCAAAAGTTGCTTAAACACATAACTATTGCAAGTTCAACATTTAATGTAGAAACTCACAACTAAAGTTGCAGTACTTGGTCGTTGTTGGGCTGTTGTAAGCCGTTTTTGGATTGTTGTAACAAAACTCATAATCAAACAAAATCGAAAAAACAAAAAAGAAAAAGAACGTCAGAATAAAACTCATAATTAGTATAAAAAAACTAGCAGCAAACAGAATTATCTGAGCATAAGCACATTAAAAAAATAGATGATTTAAAAAGTTCATGTCATCTTTGAGTAATACCTGGCTCAATAGTTCATGTCATCTTTCAAAAATACTTGGTTCATTCATAAATCATGAAACTAAATTCTGGGTGAGGATAGGAAAAAATTAAAGATTATTCAACTCATAATCAGAAAAAAATCCCTTGCGAAGTGATAACCATACAATTAATGTACACACATACCATGACACAGATTAGTAGAATCGTCGAACCTGGTCCAGGTTGAATTGATAGCCATACAATTAATGGACTGTGTTTGGTGATTTAAAATCATAACTATCTTTCTCTAATAATTGGACCAGAGTATAAATTTTCTTTAAATTCATTGAATGTGAGTTTATTTATAAATTATTTAGCCCCTGTTTGGACCACATTTGAATTCAAATAGCCTGTTCAAAATGTACATAACGGTTCAGAATATGAATTATATAAAAAAAAAATCTCCTCCATCATTTTTATATGGGTATAATTATTTCAAATGCATTCATTCAAAATGATGAACTTCTACCCTGAAATACTACTATGTAAAAGTAAATTAGGATCATTCATTCTAAGAAATAACTGAACAAGCCCTTAACATTCATCATTCAATGCATACTGATTCCTTTGTTCATATACTTTAGTGGTTCTATATATCTAATCTCATGACTAAAACTTTCAAGTCCATCCATATAAAATAGACCAATAATAGCTTATTTTGGATCACTTAACATATGAGAGTTCCTTTCTCAATATACCATCAATGGGTTCAATTTGGGGTATAGTTATTCAAAAACACTACTATATCCTACAATTTGGACCAGGGTCTTCAATATATCTATATATATGTTATTTCCCAACTAAGTGTGAACAACTACTAAGAAACCATCCCCTATAAGACATGAACCAGTAAAATAAACAGAAAAATCAAGTACACCTAAAGCTGGTAGTATCATGCCACAACTCAGAGTGTTTCTCCAAAGCATATTCAACACCCCACTCATCAACCAAAGAATTCATAGTGGCAACAGTAATGATCAACAAACAAAATTGATCTTCTTTGCATACAACATTCATACCTAAACCTTTTTTAGCTTTAGATAATATGCAATAGTAGCACAGTTCCAAACACCCAAACAAGTAAAATATCTTTACTTTACCTGTACTAAAACATAACAGAAGATAGCTGCCCACATAAATCAGAACAGCTTAGAGGAATTAAAAAACATAGATTTATGGTTAGAATTTAACTATATCCTTTTACTTGATATTGGAGTTGTGTGACAAGTAACTTTTTATTAATAAAAAAAGATAATATAGCTTGTTATCTATCATCACCAAAACTAGTTTTACATAAATTAAACTATGTTGTAGCTATTATAAGGACTTGACCACAAGTAAGCATTTTATGAGTTATAACTGAATCAAACAACAACAATATCTGAGCACATAACATACCTACAAGTGTCTAAACTAATTTCTACACAAACATGACTTTTACTAATGAGTAACAAGCCCTCAATTAACTCAATGTACAATAACTATAATTACCAAGAATGTTAAGGCATCTCATATACTTATAGTCAACATATATAATGAAGAAAAAAGAAGAAAAAAATGTTATTACATCATATTCAATGTACTCAAACTTTTTTTTAACATAATCAACCCCAAAACATATTGATATAAAAAATGAAATTGCTTCCAGACCCAAACATGAAATAAACTGATTTGATTTCTTAAGCCATCAAACTGATCAATAGAAATTTAAATTGATTAAAGTGAAATGTGCATATCACTCCATATTATAGGTTCTGATTGATAGTACTTGATAAGACAAACTGAAAATAAAATAAAGCTATTGAAACACAATATATACACTTGAGATAAGAATCCTAATGAAACTCTGTCATGAAATTCTATTTGATAAATAGGAGTTTTATAGAAACCTATAACTGCAATTGTTAGTTCGTTGGTTACAACTTTTTATCCTAGATCTTCTATACTAACTCTCACAACCCATCACATGAAAAGAATACTAATGAAATAAGTATGCTTTACTCTCTTCTTCCTTTTTTTTCTTGTAAATACACAAATTTCCACTACTTTATGCAATAAAATTGTCGATTCCAAAACCTACCTAAAATTCAAACAAAAAACACACATAAACAAAAATTAATCCTCCCTAACTGAACTCCAAAAGTAGCTAAATTGATAAAAAAAAGTACTTGCAATTTTAAACTAACAACCAAAAATAAATAAAAGAAGAACTAACTACAAGATAAACAAAGTGGAAGAAACTAGAGAGAGAGAAAAAGAGTGAGAAACAACCCAGTGAAGAAGATGTACATCTGAAACGATCTACAACTTACCTGCATGAAAATGAGAGAAAAATAGAGAACAATCTTGGTGGGTATTGCTCTGGAGGATAGAGAAAGTGGCGAAGTAGCTCTTCGCTCTGGTAGAGGAGCGTGCGATGGACGGTGGAGGAAATCGGCATGTAACCTTTTAATCTTTCCTATATTTTCTCACCAATCAACCGTAGTCTAACAACTAAACACCAATGAATCAAAAATTGACCAAGAAAAACCAAAATATAGTAGAAAATAAAAATCAAATGATGCAAATAATTTCAATTAGTTACCAGTTGTAACCAAACGCGAAGGTATCACAAGTCATTCGTGTAATAGCGATGAGTCTCAAAAGTGCGAGTTTATTGTTGAAGGAATCGAGGGAGCTTTCCTATGATTATACACTCTCTCATCTTCCAAATCCCTCAGTATCAACATTCAATTATCAATGCATACACCCATATATATATAAACACACACACACACACATATATATATATATATATATATATATATATATATATATATATATGAGGAAATGTAAAATTGACAAGGAAGTGAAAAGAAAAGGAAGAAATAGAGAGAGGGGTTTGGAGGAGAAGATGATATTTAGGGTTTTGTAAATTTGAAATAATACTGATTGGAAGAGCTCTCGTTTGTACTAAACAATGGAGCTGTTGCTTTTGGTTTAGAGAAAAGGATGTTTAGGGTTTCGCAATTTTGAAAATTGCAGGTGACTGAAAATTTTAAATGGGAATAGCTGACACCAACCCATCAAAAAAGAGCGTACTTCCAATACGATAGCTAAAAGAATCCAAATATGATATATACAATAGCTAAAAGAATTCAAACACGGTTATTTTTGCCACAATGGAGAAGAAACATGCACTGCCAAATTGGAGACCATTTTCTTCCTATTAAAAGAAAATCCAAATTGGAGCCGAACTTGGAGTACATAAGTATTGTACTTGATATTTGAAAAGGCACTTTCAGCTCAGATCGCGGGACTCCACTCAACAGGATCTGATGGTTACTGGCAAAATCCGGAGTTCATGCGCATCACAGCGCACGCTAGTCTAATACACATGACCTTCCTTCTCTCTTATAAATACGCTGAGAAAGGCGGTAATTTCTTTTCATGTTTCAAAATCAAAACATACCATCCATGGTTTCAGAAACCCTCCAACCCAAACCTGCCCAAAAATTCTCACACTGTACTCTCTCTCTCTCTCTCTATATATATATATATATAATCTATTTCTCTGGTGTGTTCCGTCTCTCTCTGAAGTTGAAACCTATTTCTCTGGCGAGTTCTCTCTTTCCGGTGAGTACTGAGTACCAACTAGTATCTAACTGTGAGAGCCGAGTGAGTCGGTCAAGAACGAGAGAACGCTATTCACGGGGTTGAAGGTGAAGAAGTTCAAGATGGTAAAATCGCCCAGACTGCCTATGGGGACGAGAAACGATGTCGTAACGGTATAGGCTATGACGAGGAAAAAATTCAGGAAAATAAGATAAAATTGATGATGGCCATGGGAAAGAAGAAGTAGCAGTTCCTCGGAAGCGAGGAAGGAAAACGAAGGTGGAGAATCCAGATTCCTCGGCTGTTGAAGAAGGGAAAGGAAATGGTCTTCTCTCAGCGAAGGAGGAGAAGGGAGAGGAAAGTACAAAATTGCCGGAAAATCAAGAAAAAACTGGTGATACAGTAGTATCAGTTCCTCGGAAGCGAGGTCGGAAGAAGGAGGAAAAGGAAAAATTGCAGGAAAATCAAGAAAAAACTGATGAAAAAGAAGGCAGAGAATCAAGAATCCTCCCCTGCCAAAGAGGGGAAAGGAAACGGTCTTGTCTCAGTGAAGGGAAAAAAGGAAGAGGAAAAGGAAACTATGGATGATGGGATGGTGGACTTTTTTGATTCATCGGAGGAAGACGATGAAGTTGTTCCTGCAAAGAGAAGACGCGGTCGCGGTCCAAAGAAGAAGGTTCAGAAGAAGAAGGAAAATGGTCATTCTGTGATGGCAGAGAATGCCCAAGAAGGTGGTAAGAAGACGAGGGGGAACCCGCAGTCGAATGAGGCTAGGGTTTCTCGAGAAGGTGAAGAAGAAGATTTGGTAGGAGGTTTAGACAATGTGAAGGGTTATGCGCTTAGGCCTTCTAGTGTCAAACAAGAGCCTGCATTGAAGCCAAAGATTGGAAAGAAGATAAAGGATGAGAATGTAATACTACTGTTGCTACTATGATCTTGTTTGGTTGTTTTTTTCTCTACTTTGTTGATTTTACTTGTGGTTTCTCTGTTTTCTGACTTTTGTTTTTAACAGGGATATAAAGTTTCCAATATGTGTCACCAGTGCCAGAGGAACGATAAAGGCCAGAGTTGTTCGATGCACAAAATGCAATAGGAAGCGATATTGTGTCCCTTGCATGACTAGATGGTATGGATTATATTTTTTGCTCAAAATTTTTGTTGCTTTTTGGCCTTATTTCTTCATATCCTTCTTGGTTTGTTCTCAGTGCTAAGTTGGCTGCATATCAGCTCTTTCGTTTTTAGTTATTTGAGTTTGATCTGAAAATATTTTTGCAGCATTGAATTTGTGATGCGATTGTTTTCTAATGAAGCTTTGTTCAGTTCTTGTTATTTCTTTTGTTTGTGAACTAGTGACGTGCATTCTTTCTTATAAAGGAGAACAGTTGCCCCTATGTTCCTTTTATTGTTTGAAATTTGGTTTGTTAAATCTACCAAAAAAAGTTTGGATCATGGATGTACAGTTGAAAACTTGGTGCCTTCATCTACCTCAATGTCAAGTTGATGAATTAGCCGTATGTTTCAAATTTTAGAAAGTAAAAAAAGAGGAAGTGTGTACTTGTGTTCGAGTAAGAAAAAAGGTTATATCCTACCCATCCTCTCAGTTTGTTCATCTAGGCCCTGGATATTTATATGCATGCCTGAGAGTTGTGAAGCATGTATCTTGTCATTAACATTTTAGCTTCACAAGTGGATGATGGTTTAGTTGTCTTTCATGCAATTGAACATGATTTTTTCCTTGTCTATATGTTGCAATTGATGTTGTTATGGTTATTATTTGTGTCAAGATATGTAGGTACCCTAAAATGCCAGAGGAGGCTTTCCCCGAGGCTTGCCCTATTTGTTGCCATAATTGCAATTGCAAATCATGTTTGCGTTTAGATGTGCCACTTAAAGTCAGTTTCATTAGCTCCTCTCTTTATGGTTTGTTGTTGCCTTTTCTAAGTGTCTTTTACGTAAAACATTGTATGCTCTTTGCCATTTTCTGTAGGACCTAAAGAATTTAGAATTGAAGATAAGCGATAATGATAAAGTTGAGCACTCCAAATATATTTTACAATTGCTTCTCCCATTTTTGAAGCAATATAATCAGGAGCAGATGATGGAGAAGGAGTTGGAGGCTAGGATACAAGGTAGTCTTTTTTTGTTTAATGTTAATGTTAGGTAGCCTTCACACTTAACTTGGGATTCATCTTTTTATTTTTATTATTTGCTTCCCAGATTTTTAGGATGCTCATGAAAGGTAAAAAGTTCATGGTGAAATCAAGATTTGGGACTTGTATAGAACAAGGCATTGAGATTGTATTGTGGTGAATAAAAAAGATGTCCTAAAGTATAAAAGCTTCTTACATGAATATAATAATTGCCTCTAAATTATACGAATGATATAGAGGGACTTGCTGTGCCATTATATCGGGAACCATGGCGGAAGCGGTTTCTTTCTTTCTTCATATCTTTTTTTTTTCTTTCCCTTCTTTAGGGGAAAATAAAATGGACACTTCAAAATAGGTGGAAGATAGGTAAATTCTGCAAGTTACATGACCAATCACTACAAAGCCAAGAGTTACCATATAAAGTAACTGAATGGGATGGTTCATATTCAATGTCTATGTATGACAAGAATAGGAAATGATTAGATTCAGCCACTGATATTGTTATGCTTTTTTACTAATGGATGTTTGTATGGCCAGGGTTATCATTATTGGAGATAATACTGCAACAGGCAAAGTGTCAATCTAATGAGCGCATCTATTGGTAGGTTTTCAGGAATTATATTTTCTTTGTATGTCATTTTTTTTAATGAACGACTTCATATTTTACATGTTTTATGCAGCAACAGATGCAAAACTTCCATCATTGACTTCCACAGAAGTTGTCCACACTGTTCTCATGACCTATGCCTTATTTGCCGGGAGTTCCGTGGTGGCAATCTGCAGGGAGGTGAGCCGGAAGTTATTATGCATTATATTGACAATGGGCTAGATTACTTGCATGGTGGAGAGCCTACAGAAAAGGGAGAAACTTCAGGTATACCTGTTGAAACTAGCTCTGTGGATCATGTTAAGTCAACATCTGAGTGGAAAGCCGAGGAAAATGGTAGAATTACGTGTCCTCCAGAAAGCATTGGTGGTTGTGGTCACGGGATTCTAGAATTGAAGTGTATTTTCCCAGAAGATTGGCTTTCAGAGTTGTTAGTTAAAGCAGAAGAAATAGCCAGTACGTACAAACTCAAGGACATGCCTGAGAGTCATGCACAATGGTGCTTCTGTTTCAATTTGATGGGCGAAATTGACATGGACAGCGGTAATTTTCGGAAAGCAGCTTCTCGAGAAGATTCCAGTGACAACTATCTGTACTGTCCTACAGCCAAAGACATTGAACATGGGGATTTGAAGCATTTTCAGTGGCATTGGTTCAAAGGGGAGCCTGTGATTGTCAGTAATGTGCTTGAAACAACGTCTGGTTAGATCACAAATACCAAGCATTCCCAACAACTGGATGTAATTGCCATTAATTGCTTGGACTGGTGTGAGGTCAGTTCACTTTTCAACCTCTGCCGTTCAATAATGCTGAAAATTGATGACATGCACTTGATATAGCAATGGACGTGCCTGGTCTATCATATTTTCTTTTTAGGTTTCCTGATAATATCTATGAAAACTGTTTTTAGAGGAAGCTAGATCTATCATCAGTTCAGGTGGATGTTATGTCAGTGCATTATTCGTTATGGCCAATTATATCATACCTTTTCCTGTTTTCTTAACTGTTTGGTTAATTGAAGAATTTTTTCTAACTCCTTTCTAACTTCTATAGGAATGGATTTGTTTATATGATGCATTCTCAAACCATGTTGTTGTACTTCAGCTTCTTGAAGAATTGTGCTGTGTTTCTCTTTTCTCCCATTTGATTATGTTGGACTGAGTTTGATTGAAATTTAATGTGCTTCTGTACATTCACAATTTGAATGGCTCAATAGTACATCTGTTTCAATAAAATTCAAGTGTTTTTTATTGAATGATAATAAGACAAAATCAGCTGGGAAATTAGTATCAGGAGAGCTCTTTTGGTAAATTACCTTTAGGTTTAGGGTGAGAACCATTCCCTATCATATTTAGAAAATGATTCATGCCATTTCCCAAATATTGGGAGATGGGTTGGAATGATGAAGCCAATAAGAGGAAGAATATGGGTAGTGGGTTAAAGTAATAAGGTTCATAAGGGCCGTTGCCTGGTTTGGCTGTTTAATGCTTAACATCAGTGCTATTGGAGTGAGTTCAATCCCAGAGCAGCTACTTTGTGAAATATCAAAGGTTAGGTTTGTCTTGAATCCTCCCTTCCCAGACCCTACTGTAGCAGCACCAGAACTGAGTAATGTCCCCGCTCTATTAATGTTCATGATTCCTTTTAAACTCTACCCACATCGTTATGTAAAGGCCCTTGTATGCTTCCTTATTTTTATTTCACATGTTTCTGTACTTTTCAGGTTTGATTTGAACGTGTATTTGTCTGTTGGCTCAGTGCATTTGATTGTAGTTGGACGTAAACTGAACCCATGATTGATTGATTTTATACTCTGCTGATTGTATCCTTATCAATGTTCATGATTTATATATTTCTCCTTTTCTTATGCTTGTTATTTTTCAAGTGACATTGAGTAAACTCTGTTGTTGGATGATTGATGATTTTGACTATATTCTTGTGATAAAATGCAGGTAGAAATTAATATCCACCATTTCTTTAAAGGGTATCTGGAGGCTCAATTTGACAGTGTTGGGTGGCCTCAGATTCTGAAGTTGAAAGACTGGCCCCCTTTTTTGAGGAACGTCTACCACGTCATGGTGCTGAATTCATAAGTTGCTTGCCCTTCAAAGAATATACACATCCTCACACTGGCTTCCTAAATCTTGCCGTCAAATTGCCTAAAAAATCTTTGAAGCCAGACTTGGGGCCAAAGACATATATTGCATATGGAATTGCTCTGGAGCTGGGACGTGCAGATTCTGTAACCAAGCTTAACTGTGACATGTCTGATGGCCAAAGACATATATTGCATATGGAATTGCTCTGGAGCTGGGACGTGCAGATTCTGTAACCAAGCTTAACTGTGACATGTCTGATGCGGTATGCTTTGATTTGTGGACTTTTGATAGATTTCTGTGTCATTTACCACTGGGTAATTTCTTTTAGGATTGCAGGTTTGCTTGGAACTGTGTTCCTGCCATCAGTCTGCAAACGTAATGTTGGGTTGTTTGTTTATGGTTGTGAGAAATGGTAATACGGTAACAACTTTAGGCAGGGGTCTAGGGCTGCCTTTTAACAATTCCATCCTCAAGCTAGGCCAATCACGGCCTTTGGAAGCATGTAATGCACTTACATCAAGACTAGATCAACTATTGTGGAAGTACATACATAAAGACACATACACACATTTATGCAGTTAGAAATCTGTGGATAAATATATAATTTGTGCAAACTGATGAATTAATATATAAAAGGGAAAATTACAACTAAGTCCTACTTTTCCCTACAAAAGACAACTAAATCCTATAAAAAAATTTATAGGACCAATAAGTCCTACTTTTTAACCTCTTGTCCATTTAACTTCTAAACCACTCAACTTTCCACTTTTACCCTTATCAGATTAGATTTAACATTTTGCAATTATAATTTTTATTTCAAAATTGATATGTAAGTCCAAATTTTCTATTTGACTATTTAAACATGTCTAAATTTTTTCTATTAGCAATTAATTTTTTTTTCATTTATATTTAGTGTTCCCTTTATGGATGGGTTTCAAATTCACATTAATTAATGGTCCTTTATGCTCAGTTATACACTTATAAAAAATATTACATGTGCAATTACTATACAAATCTTTAAGTAGTAAGTTTGCTAATATTTTTGTTTTGTTATTAAAATCTAAACTATTATTTTTTTTATTAGCTGCTTATTTATTTTAGTTTCTATCCTCTCTTTCTTAAGTTTCTGTCCTATTTTTCATTGTCTAACAATGATTAATTCTGTTATTGGTAGTGATTGATTAGTTTTAGATATACTACAGAATAAATTGTATGATATTTATATATATATTTTTATTTTTATTTTTTTCCTTTCCACGCAGTCTTGGTTCATCCACCAGAATATATTAATATATTAGACTATTAGTAATTACTAACTGAATATTAGCATATAAGTTACTAATTGAAATGTTAAATTAGTAATGACTAATTATTTAATCACTGTATACTAAGGACTACAAATATGTTACCCTCATTAATAATTCAAAAGGATAAAATTTTATTCAAATTGTTTCAATAAAAAAATATAATATTTTTTTACTTTTTAAATATAATTTTTAATTGTTATATATGAAAAATTATTGTCGTAAAATCTACAAAAGATTTTTGGAATTGAACTTTAATTAAATTAATTATAATTTAAATTTATAATATAATATTCATTAATTAACTAAAATATATAAAAAAACACTACATATCAATTTTTGAATGGAAATTATAATTGCAAAATTTTAAATCTATGTTTGATAAGGGTATAAGTGGAAAGTTGAGTAGTTTAAAACTTAAGTGGAAATTTTTTTCAGAAGTAGGACTTATTGGTCTTGTGAAATTTTTTATATGACTTACTTGTCCTTTGTAAGGAAAAGTAGGACTTAGAGATAATTTTCCCTATATAAAACTCCAGTAGATATTTGTTCAAGTCTAATTTGTGCCATTCTATTTGATGTTTTGCATTACAATTGAATGTCCATATTAGGTCATCATCTAATTGTATAGAAAATTTATAAGGTATTGGTAAAAAGCTTGCACAATGGCAGAAGTGTTAATGTGAAATATAAAAGAGGGGGTTGGAATTACTGTTCAAATCTTATTGTCTTTAATAAAATATGCAAGCCTGGTCGCTTCTTAGAAGGTACATATGCAAATGTGAGCCTAGTTCAATATTCGTTTTGATCAAGTTTAAAGCTAGTATGGCAGGCAGTTCATCAATTTTGAGTTATTCCTTTAATATTTCAAATGATTTAGGTCATCCCAAATGGATTAGTTTTTTGTTCTGGTCCATTTTGTTACGGTGATCAGACATACATAAACTGCATTCAATTAATGGCCAGGTAAAAAATCTTCCAATCTTTATTATAAGAAAATTTCACAATTGTTATTTTTGTTTGAGTGAGTGTTATCCATGAATCATAACCCCAATAGGGTAGTTGAGTTGGCATAGAGGCTTGGCCTTGTGTTATCTCGTAGAGGCATTAAGCCTCCGCCTTGGGATTACCTGATATAGATGGTTTGGGGATGACTAAGGGTATCCAAAGGGATTAGTCCTTTCCCTAAAGGGGGTGGGAACACCCTCCATTTCACACACACGCACACAAAAAAAAAAAAAAAAAAGAGAGGGAAAAGAAGAGGAAAAAGAAAGAATGACAAAAAGTTGAGTTTATCGGGAAATCTGGTGCTTGGTATTTTATGAGATTACTCCTTACTCCCTCTCGACCTTTATTTAAAATAACGATTGTTATAGGTTGTGTGCTTCAGATTCACTGCCATTTTGGCAATGTTACAGTTGTTACGGCACCGTAATGGCCAATTTGGCCAGTGAATAGAAAACTTCATTTTTTTACATTTTTTAATCTCCTTTCCCAAAATTTGACTTCTTTTCTCTAATACCACTTTTATAATACAAGATCCATCCTTCAACACCTCTAAAACAAAAGATCTAACTGTCTAAGGCTATGTTTCAAATTCAAGAGGTAAGTTATTTACATTATTACAAATTTATACATTGTATATGTTTTTGGTATTTAATAATGTAGAAGTTGTAAGTTGTAATTTTGTTATAAGAATTTGTTATTATCGTAGTGATTTATTAAATCTAGATATACCATATGATAACTATATACTACATTACTGATTAAGTCATTATATATTAAATGATAATTACTAATACGTTACACATGTTAAGTCATCTTTTGGAATTCAACAAGATTCATAAAATTCTAACTTATATGAACCTGGAATTTGACATATGTATTAGTTGTGTGAGTGAGAGCAGGGCGCGAGGTTGAAACAAGTCCATGACTGTGACAGCCAGTAGTGTTACTTAAACCCAGCACAGCTTCTGTGATCCACCATACCTGCATTGGGTGCTTACATCTTGCCTACTTTATGCCATTACTAACAAAATTGTGGTGCATCACTGCAAATTTATAAATAGTTTTGTGCTAGTATTACATAATTTTCGGACCATGGATATCTTTTTGAGAAAGCTGTTTATTCTTGTTTGGTTGGTATCACTTGCATCCATATGGCTGTTGGGTGGGTTGGATCATATCATGGTTGCACCCCTAGACTGAGGTCTAGGAGAGGACAATACCTATTTGAAAAATCTATATTTGAAAAAGTTTTTCTCCTCTAAGTGCTAAATTTTTATCTTGTGATGACTAACGTCTGAATTATGTTCCACTTGAAACAGGTGAAGAAAATGGCCCTTCATGCAATGAAACAGGCTGTGAAGGATTTTGAGAAATATTCAATGTAAGTTTTATGCATTTGAATTGACTGAAATACTTGATTCTCATATTTGTAGCAGTTTCCTTTTATACCTTGCAAATTATTCTCCCAATAAGAAATTTGCCAGAAAATATATGTATATATTTATTGGGTTGACTTTTTAAGGGCTTTAAGTTTTTGCGAGTTGCGCGGTGCAGAAGTGGTGTGGAAGTTTGATCTCAGACAAAAGACCTAGAGGGGGGTTGAATAGGGGTCTAGTTTGCTTGTTTGATTGAATTTTTTGATTATTTTCGATTTCAACCAATTAATCCATAATAAAGCAATCTCACAAAGCAATAAAAATAAAACATTAAAGTAAGGTAAGAGAGAAGACATCAAGATTTTTTACTTGGAAAAATTCTGTGAGGAAAAACTGAAGAAGAATAATATCTTTCTTATTCAATATTCATAGAAAATACAACAATATATATACTGCTATACAATTAAATAAGGAAACTAATTATACAATAGGTAACCCTAGGAATTAGTGAGTCAACTACCTAGAATAAGTAATTTACAGAAAATTAAGGACCAAATTTGGGAGTTGCCTAATTTACAAAGAATTCTTAATTTACAAAGAATCTCACTTAATTGTGAGATTAGTCAACTTTCCCTCTTAAGAGGGAATCTCCTAATTTTTCTCCAATCAGCCCAAAGTCTTCAACACTCCCCCCCAAGTTGGTGAGTAAATGTTCTCTATTCCCTTGCTCGTTATTGTTTGAAATGAATGACTTGCAAGACCCTTGGTAAGTATATTAGCAAGTTGACCTTCTGTTGAGACATAGGGTGTACAAATGAGGCCACTATCCAGCTTTTCTTTGATAAAATGTCTGTCCACTTTTACATGCTTGGTCCGGTCATGTTGAACTGGATTGTGGGCTATGTTAATGACTGATTTATTGTCACAATATAACTTTATTGTTCCTTCCCACTTGATTCCAATATCAGTGAGTATAATCTTTAACCAGAGCAACTCACAAATCCCATGTGCCATATCTCAAAATTCGGCTTTTGCGCTGGATCTAGCCACCACGGATTGTTTCTTACTCCTCCAAGTGACCAGATTTTCCCCCAAAAAAATACAATATCTTGAAGTTGACCTACAATCAATAACTGACCCTCGCTAGTCAGCATCAGTGTATGCTTCCAACTCCAGTTTTTCATTCTTTCGGAATACGATGCCTATTCCAAGAGTTGACTTCAGATAGCGGAGAATCCTATAGATAGCTGCCAAATGTATTTCTTTTGGTGAGTGCATAAATTGACTTACTTATAGGCTATATCTGGCCTTGTGTGTGATAGATAGATCAGTTTTTCCACCAACCTTTGATACACGCCTCGGTCAACTACAACATCTTCCTTTGCTTCTCCTAACTTGTGATTCTGCTCAATAGGAGTATCAGTTGGCTTACATCCTAACATTCCATCCTAACATTCCAGTTTCATTGAGTAGATCAAGAATGTACTTTTGTTGTGAGACAAAGATTCCATTTTTTGAGTGAGCCACTTCAATTCCTAGGAAGTACTTGAGTTTTCCAAGATCTTTTATTTCAAATTCTTTTGCAAGATGCCCTTTTAGTTGACTTATCTCTTCTAGGTCATTTCCGGTTACAATTATATCATCTACATAGACAATTAACATTGTCACTTTCCCTGAAGTTGAGAACTTGATAAAAAGAGTGTGATCTCCTTGAGTTTGCCGATATTTCATCTCCACCATAGCTTTTGTAAATCTTCCAAACCATGCTCTAGGAGACTGTTTAAGGCCATATAGTGCTTTTCGGAGCTGTAATCACCCGCGGGGTGGATTGCCGAGGCATGTCAGGATTGCTCAATCCCACATCGCCTGGGTGTAGAGAAGGGAATGTGCTTATATGTAGTATGTTCTCTTCAAATGGTATGGAGACCTTTTGGGGTAAAACCCAAGAACAAAACCGTGCGAGCTGGGCCCAAAGCGGACAATATCATACCATGTGTTGGAGCGGGGTATTACAGGAGCTTGCACACTTCACTGTTATCAGCATTCCCCTCCAGACCAGGTGGCATCTCCATGTATACCTCCTCCTCTTAGTCACCATGTAAGAAGGCATTCTTTACATCAAATTGCTGCAAAGGCCAATCAAGATTAGTAGCCAAAGATACTAAAACACGGATAGTGTTCATTTTTGTCACAGGAGCAAACAGCTCCTGATAATCTATCCCATAAGTTTGAGTGTAGCCCTTCGCCACTAGTTTAGCCTTATATCTCTCCAAAGTATCGTCAGCATTATATTTTACTGTAATTTACACCCAACATGTTTCTTACCATTATGAAGTTCAACAATCTCCCAAGTTTTGTTCTTTTTAAGGGCTCTCATTTCCTCACTCATGGCTGCCCTCCAATTATTATCTCTCAGTACCTCTTGAACTGTTTTGGGTATTTCAATGAAATTTAATTGAGTGAGAAAGGCTTTATGTGCGGGTGATAGTTTATCAAATGAGATAAAATTGGATATGAGATGTTGGGTACACCTCCTGGTGCCTTTTCTAAGAGCTATTGGCATGTTTAGGTCAACAAAAAAACAAGAATCCAGAGAAGGTGGAGTTTCATTACCTACCACTGGTTCTGATTCTTGGACTAGCTCTAGGTTGTTTCCTCCTTGAATATACCTTAAGTGGCATAGTTTGATCACCCCTCACCTTCTCATGTTTGGTTTCAGGCAAGGCATCAATTCCAATAGAAAGAGGAGGTGATGGTTTGTTAAAATTGGTAGGTAAATCAACATGTAAATTTGTGCTGGGTAGGTTATGAAGGAAGGACCCAAATATTGTCTAGTACTAATAATAGATAGAAAGAGAGAGAACATTCGAAAAGACGTAATCTGATACTCTCTCAATGCTAGGGGAAAGAATGGTTGTTTTATAATCTAAGGTTCTGCGGGTGACCGAACCAAGCCTCTAAACGGAAGGGGGAGAGAAAGAAGGCTCTTGGATGAAGGCTGTCAATTCATAGGTCACTGCCATAGACAAATCTTACAGTGGCAAGTCGGCCACCTTAGATGAAAGTGCTAGTTGATCGAGATCTGAAAATGGATAATAAAAAGGGATCACTTCATGCCCACTTTTCAATAGGTTTTGAATTTTCATGGAAAAGAAGTATCGCATATCGCTATGGAATAGATATTCCTTTGTTTCTTTTGTCGAGTGAGCTTTTGCTTCTTCGCTTTCCTTTTTTAGGTCAATTGGCTATTCATCGGGTCGAGGGAACCCGCCTTGCACGGTAGGGTTCTGTTAAGTGAATTCTTTGGATAGGTAAATTAGCGCGATTGGATGCAGGAAGCGGGAAATGAATCGTTGAGGACCACTTTCATGCAGGTGTGCTAAATAGCAAGGCTTCTCAGAATAAAGCCACTCACTCAGAGGATACAGGAGTCTTTTACAGAATAGGAAGGCGGCACAATGTGCAATTTCACCAGTAGTAGACCACCATCCATAAGTACATTCTTACAATGGATAAGGAACCTCTTGTATGGGGAGAGCGTTATAGGAAATAAGCGAGCTAGTTCACTTCAAAGTGAGCAAAATATTCAATTCAAAGAGTAGCCAAAGGAAGCACCCCAAAGCTAATCCAAATATTAGACACGGTCCTCGCCCAAGAAAGAAGAAAAGAACCCGTAAGTGTATAATAAAGAAAAAAATCAATCATAGCAGTAAGCACACGAAGCTTAGGAAGAAGTCTGATTCCCTATAATATTTCTTCTTGAGATGAGATCGATTGCTTGTCTCATTACTTGCTTTTGGCAAAGGGACAACGTGCCTAAGCAACTGATTGGTTTCGGTCGAACAAGATTGATTGATTTCATATCTGGGCATCCAGCCAATGCATTCGTTTCTATTCCGCTGGTATGGTACACTTCACATGAAAAAAATATCTATTCACAAAGCAAAGAGAGGGGACAGTTCAAGAGAGAGAATCGAATTGAGAGCTTAAAGTTCCAGTCGTAGCTGAATCTCTTGTGAAGGCAGGGGCCGGTTCATCTCATGAGGTTTGAGAGAGCTCTGATCGATAAGCTGGCAAGGCGGGCTAAGCAAGCCTTTTTGAAGTAGTCCGTTCGACTTCTGTTTTATAGGTTCCGTGGAGTCATGGTTCGAGCCTCGCTTGCTATACGATATATATTATGAGATATTGACTTGAACCTTCTAAATAATAACAGTTATAGCTAGAGGAAGCAAGTGGAAGCCAGTTTTAATCGGTCAGCAGAAAGGCTCGATTCGATGCTTCTGTCTCGGACCACTTTGATTATTCTGTTCTGTCACCTCCGCTTGGTGGTAAGAGGAGCTGCTATCGGCCTAGTTAGCTATGGCTAGGTCGCTCATCGGTAGCTTAGCTTCCTGAATTCCTGAGTGAGGGGCTAGCAAGGCTTAAACCACTAAAGTGAGTGCTCTTGGCCTTTTGCCCAAAGAAGGTTTCCCTCTTCACAGCAAGATAGGAGCAAGTAAAGCAGGAGACCTTATTGGAGTATAGGTTCTTGTAGGACAGTTCCCACTCGCCAACTTTCTCAGTGTGCTTGAACTAACTGGCTTATCAAGAAAGTCCCACTGTATCTTATTTGTAGTACTTGATGTGGGCTGTTCCCACAGTAGCTGTATCTGAAAGTCTCGATCTGTGACTTGCAAACTGATTTTATCAAAGCTCGGTCAAATTGCTTTTCATATTCCATTTCACCTTAATGGATAGTGTCATCGGAATCCACTATTGGAGCAAACCCGGTTTGGTACCAACCTGTTTTCCCCCTTGAGAGCTGCAACTACGAGGCTTCCAGCCAGTGGGCATGACTGATATCCCTGCCTCCTCCCTTCCCTCTATTCCCTTCATATGGTCAGTCCCAACTCCTTCTGGCCGGGGTTGATCTAATCTTAGGCAAGCAAATGCTCAAACAGGCCCTTACCTTCTTATTTTCTTATCTTTTCAATGCCAAAATGTAGTCGACTTACTTTTGGGAAATGGACATCTACTCTTGGAGGGATGATCTGACTATGCGAACAGTTGGTCTTGAAGAGCCTTATTCCTCCCCTTAAACCCCCCTCTCGCACAGAGAAGAAAAAGAAGCAAAAGATGAGTACTCTACAAACAACAAAAATACAGCTATGACTGAAAGCCTTTCGCTCGGGCCTCTTTCATAGAGTCCCTTTCGCTACACTTCCCAGAATAACAATCTTCAGAACATCCTCTGCTTCCTTAAGTGCCATGGATAACTGAAAGGGAAGATTTTTTAACAACGGATTTCGCCAACAACAGAGTCCTCCTTCTTTGACAGCTCTTTCAACAGCTCGCACACAATGATATTGCGTATAGTGATCACAGAAAGTTTGCAGGTCACTGAGGATAAAGGTTGCATTGAGTTGAGGTCCAGGAAGTCTGTTTCGGTATCAATCCCTAAACAACTTGCCCATAAATGACTGTTCGTGCCTGGCGGGGGAGTCAGAAAGGTGATGCAATACTGGCCTCAGTTTCTTAGTTTCCAGCTTGAGGATCTTGCGGTCTGTCCATTCTAGTGGTTCAGGACTCAGGCTAGTTGGCCTCTTTTCGATAGTTAAAAGGCCTGTTCAATCTATCTGATGTAGGAAGAGTTCATCTATTCGATTGATTCCCTTCCTTTAATTCAGCAGATCACTTCTTTTCTTTATAACTCTTTAACTTGACTTATGTGCTAGGCTAGGGACTCTCTTCAAGTTGATTTAATGACTGTCGGATAGGGGGCAGAGGTAAGCATTCCTGTCTTAAGCCAATCGGTCCTATTTTCTTCCTTCCGTTACAATTGCTTCAACAGGATCTGCTTTAGGTATTTGAAATGGTGCTTTCTTTTGAGTTGAAGAGGAGTGGCTCTTTTACTTCGTTCCTTCCAGTTCAGGAAGCGAGAGTAGGGAAGTTTTCTCTTGTCTGATGAGTGACAAGTGCTATAAGGTCATTTTTGTTTAGTGACAAGCCCTGTGAAAGCAACCACTAATAGAGGGAGTGCTCATCTCTTCGATCTCTTTCTTTCCTTCCGGGGTGAAGGAGCTAGCTAAACCAATTCCAGAGTTCATTAGTGAATCTCAATCAAATCAATGGTTGTTGATGGCCTGTTCAAGTATCATATAATTACATTACAATTTACGTGAAAAAGGGTGCAAGTACTACTTGTATTAGAATCTCCCCCGAAAGAGCTTAGCTATTTTACTAACTTGTTCCATAGCGTAGAGTTTAAAACATATAAAGTGTATCCCCCAATAGAGTAGGAAATTCTTACCTCTATCATTGGCAACTTCTACTATAAAGGAATCGATTCCATTTCCTTCCTTTAAAGAGATAGATCCTCCTTTCCTAAGGACTCTTCTTAGGGAGTAGGAAGTGTCTGCAAGCCTAGTCCTTTGAGCTCGGACTCCAACAAGAGTTCAAGCATTAGAAGAAGAGGTAGGACTAGTCTGGGTATTCATCCTTTCCTAGAGTGAGTTCTTTTGTAAGTAGAGGGCAGCCACCTAAGGGATTTAAATATGTTAAATATAGTTATTGATAGAAATTAATAGGTTCTTATATTTCCATACTTGTATATGTTTGAGTGCACATACGTGTACTTGTCTTTTTTGGTTGCTTTTGGGTGGGTGGAGACCGATAGGTAGTTAGGCCAACATTGGTAGAGGAATTTGCCTTTGTTTAGAAATTGTATTGTTGGAAAATTTCAACTCAAAAAAATAAAAAATAAAAAGGTCTAATGGAATTAAATTATGCTCCTACATATTTGAGCCTGCCTTTATCATCATCACCATCACCATGAGCACCTCCACCAATTTACTTGACTGATTTACTCATCCTAAGAGTGAATGCTCAAATTAGAGGGTTGTTTTATGGTTCTTAAATTCACTGTTTTTCCAACCAATTCTGGCCATTCCAAATCATTTTTCATATGCCCCTAAATGTCATGAAGAACTTTGGAGAAACATTCCAAAAGTCCTATAAACAGTTTTGGAGGATTGTATTGATTTTGTTGAATATTTTTGGAAGATGTAGTTTATAGATGTTTCCTGTTTGTTTTGGGATTCAAAATTTGAACTTTTGTATCTATCTCTACCTATTTAGAAAAAGAAAAATAAACTAAAGAAAACCTATTCTGCTTTATTATTATTATTATTATTTTTATTAAATCATGTAAGAATCAGAAGGCTTTTGCCAAGAATAGAAAAGTGTGAATTAGAAGCCCTATTATGCATTTTATGGCGGTTTAAACTTCAATACGTTGGGTTGTTCTCATATTCTGTGGTCCTAGCTACCCTGATAAAGTGATGGAAGTGTGTGTGTTTGAGTTAATTCTTGAAGCGCTTGATCTTATTTGCTTTTCTAATTTTGGTTTCAATGTTTTCTTTTTCTTTTTTGAACATGCAGTTTCTATTTTATTTCCTCTGATTAATCATACTATCCAACTTTGTGTGCAAAATGCAATAGACACATGTACTTTTCATTCATGCTATCAATGAGGTGCTTTTTTTTTCTTTTCATTTGAGTGACATGCTTATATTTTAATTTCCAGGTTTGAGACAAAATGCAATTCTTAGCTGAGGCAGTTCATTTCTTTCTTTCAATAATTTATGTGTTCCTTTAGTTGGTTTATTGATTTGCATTTAATTATGAAAATTTGGTTGTCCTCACAGGTGGGTCTGACAAGCCCCAGTTGGATTGTGGTTAATGTTTGGCATCTCAATCTCTATAAAACATTATACATCCCACATGGCGGAGGTGGTCCTAGCATGGGTCCTATTGGTGTGAAGAAGCACTTGGCAACATTTCTACCATTGCAACTCGTGGTATAAATCCATTCACTGCCAATTGTTTCTGCATTGGCTAATGATTATGTTTATGTAGTTTTTAGATGTCTGATAAGGCTAATGATTTTTTTTTTTTCAGGTTGCTTTCAAGACTAAGGTCTTCCATCCAAACATCAATAGAAACGGAAGCATTAAAGAATAGTGGAGCTTGATTCTTACCATCTCTAAGGTTTGAGTTTTGCTGCCACCAATTTACTGATTATATCTGAAACATATTTTTGAGTTGTTCATCCCGTATGACAAGTGGCATAATAATATTACTAACATTTCCCTACAGCCAGTGAGCATGCTTAATAATTGATTACTAGCATAATAGTCTAATGTTTTCCACTCGTGATTTTGGATTTAAAATGTGGATATTGTTTAAATTCATTTCTGAGATACTTCGAGAGAAATTCATTAAATTTATTGTTTAAAAGAGGTTGTTGCGTGTTAGTCGAGCAAGATGACTGTTGTAGGTGAGAGGAATAGCCAGGACTGGGAAATCTTCTGCCATCTAAGACTGTTGGAATAATACCCCTCATAGTTGCACTCTTATCTTTTGGACTTGTCACTTCAGTAGTAGGTCAATGGAGAGTAACATGTTAGAGCAATGTATTTTTGCTAGTTTTGCATTACCAATTGACATGAAGAATGGGATTTTTACCTCTCTTTTGTGACTTCCTGTACCATTGTTCTTGTTCATTTTATAACTTGATTTCGTGAGTTAAGATTAATTGCTGAAATAATTTTCTATCGGATCATTTCAATTTCACTTTGGTAATATATTTTCGAATTTGTTTCTATGGAGTAGTTAAGTGCTTATCTCCTTGGAAAATATGTATAGCCACTGTCACACCCCCAAGTTGAGGTTGGGGTATATCAAACCCTCCACTCAACTTGTGGTTGAGTTAATTCCACAATCATCACCATCGAATCCACATCTTAGCATAGAATTTATAATATCCACACAACCTGTTCTCATAATGTTCCCGTATAAAAGACGTAATAAACAAAATATGTGTTCATGTCATATAACCAACTGATATCCAAAAAAATTAAATACAACCAAATCAAAGTTTTTCGTTTATAACGACCCTTACTATGTAAGTGGTCTCAATAACTGAAATAAAAGAAAACCATAATAAGGATCCACTGGATCTATCCTCACGTGGAATCCTCCTCCAATACGCTATAGATGTTGGTTTCACTCACCTGAAATGTGGGGGAAAAATAAGGGGTGAGCGTAAAAGCCCAGTAAGTAATGTTCTAACTAACCGACAATAACCACTATACTTCAGCAGCTAGTACAGTGAATTAATTAATATAAATAATCGTAGGGTGCATTAATTTACGAGAAAGAGAGTATTTTCTTTTATATCTTCAAGTACTTAACGAAAACTAACAGGATATTCAGGTCCCATCTCCTGCTACAACTCAAACTATTTTAATCTACTGCTCAATACGGTGTGCACCCTAAAGATATCTTCGTGATGTACTTCACTGAAAGATACCTTAACAAGTTTAACTCATGGCCTCATCGAACCCCACTTTCATTCCATCAATCTATGACAATAATCTTCACAAGAGATCACTAGATACAATATATCCTGAAGTGTGGAGGAACAACAATACAACTCAAGTTCTATCAGAGAATTAACAAGTATGAACCATGTTCAGATCTTGAGACAAATGATGTGGAGGGACACACACTCCAAATCGGAGAAACATACACACTCCACACAACACGAATAGTATGGAGGGACACACACTCCACATCGAAGGGACCCGCACTCCATCGTAATAATAAGGAATGTGGAGGGACACTCACTCTGTTCCAGAGGGACTCCCAACTCCATGATGGAGGGACATATACACACTCTATGAAAATATGAATCATGTGGAGGGACACACTCTATGCTAGAGGGACCTGCAAAGCCACGCTAGAGGGACATATACACACTCCAGTAATCTCAACCATCACCATTGGCCACACATGCGTACGTGCACACACCCACACACACAACCCATGCATGCGTACTCTAGACATATTCTAAATTTAATTCTAATCTACAGGCCCAATCTAGTGAGAGTAGTGTACCTAAGAATGTGTCATCCTATCTATCTTAGCTACTGGTACAATTTCAGAACTTGACTGTTCATGGATAATTCGCACTCTTGGTTTTCGTGCTTAAATATACTAAATAAATAACTAATGTGACTAAATCTAGTCCAAACATATTCTGCCCTAAAAAGACTAATTTGATTTTTTAAAAAATTTTCAGCATTTATCGCTATTTTTAAAGAATTTTTCCTAATTTTCTACATTTTTAATTATCGCTATTCCGGGTGGGCCCAAAACTGGGCCCAGAGGTTGGGCTCGGTGAGTGGGACCAGACCAACCCTTTTCCGGTCCCAGTCGGCCACCCATGCGCCGGCAGCGTGCATGGGCTTTGCGCAGCCCCTATTCATCATCTTCTACCTCCAATTCTCACGCGACAGAACCTATTGTACACCATTCCACTCATTTTATACACCAAACTACTCCTCTTCATCTAAGCTTTCAATTGGTACAAGAATGTCCTCCATCCATGGCCTGAATCAAGAATCCCCAATTTCAAGTTTCTAGGGTTCATATAACCCATCCATTCCAACTTCAGTCAACACCATAATGCATTATATTAGTTCATGAAATCACCTTCCAAACCACAAAACTACACTATATTTATCAATAAAAAAATATATATATATCAGATCCCAACTCTTATCTTCTACCTCAGATTTCTTGTGCATTTGTATATGTAACATATATATATTTATACATATAAATACAACTTTGAGCAGAAGCTATATGGCTTAAGAATCTCAATGTTAACCACGTATTCCAACTCACCAAGCAACAATTAAATTATATTAAATTATGAACATGATTCATTCAAGTGATTGACAGTTCATATATGGGTCTATATCACCTGTATATGTATATATAAAAACCAAAGTATACCCATAGCCTTCCCCAATACAACACATTCATCCACCAAATCTAATAACCAAATATTTCCATTATCAACTATTTCCAACCACCAATACATCAATACTTATCAACCCACAGATTAGCATATATTGTTCTTTCTCATTGCAGCAACACCTCGAGCATAGATCCATACGAAATCATATTGCTACACAGTTTAACAAAAAATAGTTGCATTTAATCATATATATTACTAAGCATACCAGACATTGTAGGGAAGAGAGAATAGAACTTACACAAACTTGAAGATAATTCTCCTTAGGAATGGTGAGTCTTCTTCTCCTAGACTTCTCTCTCTCTACCTTCTTTATTTGGTTGTCTCCCCCAAATAAACCCTAGTCACCAACACATTCTATTTATCTCTAATATCCATTTACCCCTTGTTTGATGACATACTTAGCATGTCTGAGGTCTCCCTTGTTCCATTGTAGAATAGTTACTATCCTCTTAGGTAGATACTACTTAAATCCCCCATACCATTTATGTTTTTACCATATTGCCCATGAAGAAAAATTTAAATTCCTTTATAAAAAATTTGGGTTGTTACAGCCACCTTCTGGATCGACGGCCTAGTTGTAGTTTGAAGGAAATTTTTAGCATCATACATGAGAAAGTTCCTACTGTTTCGTAAGGGCACTTAAATCTTTGTTGCTCTTAACCTCTCTTGTTAATATATGCTGTCCATTTTAAGTATCCTAATGGGCATACTTTATCTTCAGGACTTCAACAATTCTTATTCTTCTTTCAACATATGCTAAGATTTTGATGCACTCTCAACCCCCCGACGCCGAACTACAAAATCAGATTTGGGCAATATTTAGCAAGTGTGAAAAACCTATACAAATTCCTAATTTTGTTATTTTGGAGTTGTGGTTTTGTTTTATCACAAAATACCTCGAAATTTATTTATCAAACGTCCATTTCAGATATTGATGTTGAGATTCAGCAACGAGATGCTGAATATTTTGCACTGAGCAAGAAAGGTGCAGCTTTAATGGATATATTGGCTAAAATGCCTAAGTTCCCTGAGCGCAAGGTATGTGCATGGGCTCTGCCATATCTCCCATATGCTGTCAGTTTAGTTCATCAATAAATTTGATTAAATGGGATTTCACAATTTTCACAATATCTACCATTATCCCATATGTTGTCACTAACTGTAATATTCTCACAAAATTTAGTCCACATTGTTAAAAAAAGCTGAAGATACTGAAGCGGATACTGCGGAGCAAAGTGCTGTAAAGTTAAGGGCGCAGCAGCAAACTTCTAATGCTTTGGTAGTGACTGACTAATCCCCTCCTAATGGAACTCCACCCATGAACCAGCTTAGTCTGGTAAAGGTGCCTAGCATGAGCAATAAGGTGAGATTTTCTGCTATTTGTTTCATGAACTACAGAGGTGACCTTTGAAGATTCATATAGTTTTTAGTTTCACTTAGATATAGATATGAGGTCGAGTGTCTGGACAGGATCATAACTCAGCAGACCAAGGGTTGACTCAGGAAAATGGGGCGTTGAGCTTAGTGGATCCTCATCCTCCTGTCCCTCCAACTGATATTCTTGGTGATCTTTTAGGTCCACTTGCTATTGAAGGCCCTCCTGGTGCTGCTGTTCAGTCTGAGCATAGTTTGGATTCTGGATTAGGTGTTTTAAATGCAGAAGAGACTAGCCATTGCACCTTTTGAAGAGCAAACGAATACTATCCAGGTACCGCTTTTGGTTGCTTTAATATGCATAATATTTGTTTAGGATAATCATTTATGTTTCTATGTTGTGTTGCAAAAATTAACATAGAATAAGATCAAACACACAAGAAAAGACACACAGATTCCCAAAAATTGGGCTACGTCCTTGGCGTTGTAGGGTTTTCACTATGATAAGAAAAACGACATATAATTACAGAGAGTTCAGTTTGTATACATAGGCACCTCCTAGGGCTACATAACAAGTGTGAAAATACCAAGATAACCCCCAAAAATTCAGGCTCCACACTTTCCTTCATGTTGATCAGCAGTGAATGTTTTTTTTTTTTCAAAAATTAATCAACGGTGGATGTTGTTGTCTCCTTTCCTATTGAGTTCAGAAGATTGTTATGCCATATTAAAGTTTAGTGTTGCAATTTGTTAATCTCTTGAAGCAAGTTAATATTTGTGGATCATGTACTCAATTATTGCTGCTCAATTATTGAGAATTCAACTCAGTGAAGGAGCATAGAATGAACCCCAAGTTAGTTTTGGCCACTCAAATGAGAATTATTAAGATTTCAACACAATGCCTTATAAGTTGGGTATTGATTTTTAGTATGAATTTTTTCAACGATGTAGTCAGTAGTGTACCTAATTTCTTTGTCATGCATGTAAAAGTTTTGGTATTATATCTGTGGCAATGCAAATGAAAATAGTGATCTAATTGTCGTTTTGCTAATTTATGCTTTTACTACTGGTTTTGTCATACATGTTTTCAGCCAATAGGAAATATTGCTAAAAGATTTCATGCTTTATGCCTGAAGGATAGTGGTGTGTTGTATGAGGATCCTAATATTCAGGTCTGCAATCCTTTACAGTTAATGTATTGGAACTTAATGTTCTGTGAAGGAGCCTGGTTTAATGGTGATATGTGTTGATAGTATGATATCCATTTGACAACCATTTCAGATTGGCGTTAAAGCAGAGTGGCAAGCCCATCATGGCCGCCTTGTCCTTTTCCTGGGAAACATGAATACTTCTCCACTTGTTTCAGTTCAAGCTATGATATTACCTCCCTCCCATTTGAAGATTGAGCAGTTATTAGTACCTGAAAGTATTCCCCTGCGGGCACCGGTCAGGCTACTGCTTTTGCTCTTCATTTATCACTTTTTGCTAAATTATTAAGCTGCTCTTTTGTTTTGCATACATATATATATATTGGTTTAGTTGTGACTAGTCTTTTTTTTTTTTTTGTTGCTTATTTAAGTGCAATGCCCACTTGAAGTTGTCAATCTCCGGCCAAGTAGGGATGTAGCAGTTCTTGACTTTTCCTATAAGTTTGGAACCTATGTAATATTACTTATAAATGAAATTCTCTATTTTTTGCCCCCACAATACAAAAATACAAGTAACTGTTATTAACTTTATGCTTTCTTTTTTTCCCTCATATAGGTCAATGTCAAACTTTGCCTTCCTGCTGTCTTGAACAAATTTATTCAGCCTATAACGGTGTCCGCTGAAGAGTTTTTCCCGCAATGGAGATCACTTTCTGGACCACCTTTGAAACTTCAAGAAGTGGTACACACATTCTGCCTCTTGTTTAGCTTAAAAATGTGGTCTAAATTTTTACCTCCTTAGCTTGTTGGTATATCTTACTATGACATAACTTGTTGCTTCCGACCCTTCTGAAGACGATGACAATGAGTATTTATAATATATTCGTTAATTGAATTTCAACGTATTATCACATACCCTCTTGCAAGTGATGCATAAGTTATGTAGATTTGATGCATGGTTTCTTATTCAGCAATAGTTCTTGAAAATTAATGGTCCGAGTTCTCCATAACCATCATATTTTGTTTGACGATAATGAGATGTTGGGCATGAAATTGCCTCCTAAAACATTCAACCACCTGCCTAATTGGAGAGGGTCTACTATCTTGCCATCTCACTGTCATGCGATTGTTACTTAAGAAAATTAATTCAATAGTGTAGAAGTCTGAAAAAAAAAGAAGATAAATTAAAACAAAGTGAGAGAAAGAAGATAAAGGAGGTTCCGGTTGGAGTGGTGGCCATTGGGGGGTGCCCAAGATGGGGATGGGGCACGCTAACAAAGGAACCCGCCTGACCCACAGACGCACCTTGTAATGACACCCACCAAGGGGCACCCACAAGGGGGTGCCTAGGATGGTGCACACGCTAGGGGGGAAGGGAGGGAGGGAGGGAAGGAGGAAGGGGTAAGGGGGGCGTCTAGGATGGTGCTTGCCACCCCCCTATGAGTGCTTATAAGGGGGTGCTTGGTAATGACGCTCTCAAGAGGGCGCTTGGGATGGTGCCCTTGAAGGGGCACCCACCCACTTGGGGGGCGACCGCAAAGGGATGCCTAGGATAGCACCCACAAGGGGGCCACACTCACCAGGGGCGTTCGCAAGAGACATGCTTGGGTCATGGTTCCCTCGAGTGCCCAGAGAGTAGCGTGCCCATGTAGGGGGTAGACCTAGGTGCCATGCTTGGGTAACGCATCCCTTTTATATGGTGCTTAAGGGTCTTATGTCCGAGGTAGCTCACTCGACATCTCGTGCAGATTTTGTGAAAGGCATTGGGTATCAAGTAGGACTTTAGAAAGATCATTTGATAAGATTTGATTAGGACTACAATCCAGGAAGCACCGTGTAGTATTCTAGCCACTCTAGAGAGTAACGAACATTCACTGGTGCGAGGCTCGTTTGGGTCGTTCATTATTATGGTCCTATCAGAGTTATTACTGGAAGTTTTATTTGCCATTATGCTACTTATGTTTTAGTTTTTCCAATATTTGTTAATTTTTTTATTTCTTGGTTCAATCTCTCTCTCTACTACTTTTGTTACTTATATATCTTGAAGTATCTCATGCATCTGATATGCAAATTGAATGATAAAATATGTTATTAGAAATAAAAATTCATTAGATGTATGTATTTAGGTACCAAAATTGTTGATAACTCTTGAAAAGTGTAACCTTTTTTCTCCTCTTTTGTGGACATCAATTGAAGAAAGAGGAAAAAAGATTTAGTAAAAATTACACGGTGCTACTTTTGGAGCACTGATACACAGAGATAAGAGAATTTTAGAAAATTAAGTGTGACGGTTTGACAAAAGTTTAACAATTTGCAATAGTTTTAAAAATTAAATGTTTATTATTTATACCACCGAGTCGTTAGCTCAAGTGGTATTTCTTTTTGCATGGGTAGTTAAGGGTTCAAGTCCTCACTGGGACAATAGTGGGCGTGTGAGTTAGCTATGTGAATGTATTTTTAGTAACCAAATATTTTCTATATTTATGTAGTGTTTAAATGATGAAGGATTTTTAATCTCAGCATTAATAAATTTACATTCGAGAGGAAAGAATAAATGATATAGGATCTTTAATCTTAGCATCAATAAATTTACATTCAAGAGGATAGAACAAATGATGTAGAATCTTTAATCTCAGCATTAATAAATTTACATTCGAGAGGAAAGAACAAACTAATTTTTGAAAGACTCTAGAACAAACCACTCTTATGCTTCGTTTGGTAAGAGGGATGGAATAATGGATGGGATGGTGTCCGTCCCTCCTTTTGTGTGGTTGGGTGAAAGGGAAGGAAATGAATTCTATTATTATTTTAATAATATACTTCTAAAAATATAAATTATCATATTTGAATGAGGATACTAGAGTATTTTCACTTTCATCTAACAAATATTCAAATTTCTCTTCTACTCCACCCACTCTTGGATGGAAGTAAAATGGTGAGCTCAGAGGAATGTCTCATCCCTTATCTCATCCTCCTCCTTTTCCTCTCTCTTCTCCCAAACAATGGAAACTTGTTTCACCCCTTATCTCTTCCCTCTTACAAAGTGACAAATTAATGAAAGAAGAGAATGGATTTAGTACAAATGATATCAAACTACTCTTAGAGCACTCTACAGTTCTTAGAGTAAAATTTGGAGAACTTAGAATTATTGAAACAATTTGGGCTTGAAGGTTTAACAGTACTGGAACAATTAACAGTCCTACTAATTTTTTTAGAAGTAAATGTCTTTACAAGCCAAGAAATTCGATAATTTTTGTTATAAGTTTAAATGATGTAAGTTCTCTATTCTTAGCACTAATAGCACAATATTAGAGAGGAATGAAATACTAAGAGAAATGAGATTGAAATCTCTATTCTCAGCATTAATAGCATAATAGTAGAGAGGAAGGAACAACTAAGAGGAATGAGATTGAAACTAATATGACTATTTAATTTGTTTTTGTATTAGCTCTTAATTTTGACTTTGTTATCTCAGTGCAAGTTGATTGTACTTACTTTTGTGTTGATTGCATCTTTCAAATGTGGATTTAATAGTTTTTTAAAAAAATATCTATGTTCTTATCAACAAGTTTTACTGTGTTAGATTTACTACTCTTTTTAGACGATTATTGATTGCCCTTTTGTGATATATCCCTAAAGATTAGTGGACTAATAAACATTAAACACTCACTAATTTTTAACAAGGGAAATGCAAAATTGTTAAGATACTAATGCAAAGAATAACTTCTTGACCCTTAATAAAATCATCAGTTGTTGAAGTGTAAAGCATGCTTAACATTTAATACCATTGGGAAGTTAATTTAACTTGCTAAGGTTGCGTGGTTAGGTAATGAGGGCGAGCTTAAACACTCACTCGAGTTTCTAAAATGGAGTATTGATTTGTCTTCCAAAGTCTTGATATTCTCTTTGGGCTGGGTTGGCCGCACATTCTAATATCTTGGTTTCTTTCTCTTTGTCTCTACTAGAGACAAAAACTAAACGACTTAAAAATGTGTGAGGGTGTACTGCCTACCTCCCCCCCCCCCCCCCCCTCTCTCTCTCTCTCTCTGTATGTGACTTTTTTTTTACTTGCATTTTTTCTGCACTTTTCTTAAATTTATGTCTAATTGGTTTTGCTTTGAATTGAACTTTTCTTTTGGAAGTAAATAGTATAAATTGATTTGATTTTCCTTTTTATACTTGCCCATCATTTTTTGCTTATTGATTTGTGGTATTTTTCTTTCTTCTTGTTTTCGAAGAAGATGTTTCCATTGCCACTCTTGGCTACATCAGTCAGATTTCTATTCCAATTCACAGGACAAAACAAGTGGGAATTTGTCCCCCGGCTCAGATCAAGTTTTGATGAGAGGGAGTCCCGTAACTTTCTCCTAAGCATTTACTTTCTGCATAATTTTTAATATTATTGCTTCAAGTTCCATGTTTGCTTACTAAAATAACTTGGATAATATTTCTTCACGTGTTTTAAATATTCCTGCTACTTTTACTTGATAAAATAATGTGGATAGTATGTCCATTTAGATAGCATTTTCATGCCTCCAAATATATTTTTCAAGATGCCATAAAGGGAAAGTTGTGATCCTTAGGATGTCTCCCAACCCACCTCCCCAAGCATTATAAAGATAGAATAATAACCTAGGCTGGGGCTGTTTCAAAACCCTTTTAGGTGTTCAAAATAACCATTTTCATGGTTATCTAATCTTGATCTTTGATTTTTCACTAAAAAAAAAAAATCATCATCTTAATCTCAAAATTCACCATTCTAATCTTTCTTTATGATTTTCATGCGAATTACCATTTTAAACTCCTTTTTCCTGACTTTCTAAAATTCATTTTTTAAAATTTTCTAAAAAATGTCACTTTCATTAATTTTCATAAAAATCACATTTTTTATGGTCAAAATAAAGTTTTCATACAAAAACCATCTTTTGTATTTTTAACTAACCTTCTTAAATATCACTATGCCTCATCTAAAATACATTTTTTCAAAAGTCCTTATTCCAATTAACAAGTGAAATACATTGTTTACATCCCAAGCACAATATGGACCTAGTGTAGCCAGAATTTTGAAGTACATGTTGAATTCATCCGGTAGATATCTCTATGTCAAATGAGTTTTTGAGATTAACAAGTCAAATATGAAAGGATGAGAGGCCACCATTTTCTCTATCCTTTGTTAATACAAATATCACCATTGATAACCCTTTTGATTCGGTTTTATTCCTTTCATTAACCCCAAGCTAGGGATCACCATGACGAAAACAGTGAGATGATAATAGATAAGAGCTTTAATACCTAAGTGATTATAGCTAAAAGGACAAGAGGCCCTCATTTCTGCTATCCTACAGTGATATATATCCATTGCTAACCCCTAGTGCCATAATGAATATTCCTTTCATTATACCCATTGTTGATCACACCCTACACTGGGGTAGATTTTATTGAGATACTACATTAGACTAGTAAAAGTTTTGATGACTATGCAATCCAAATTAAAATGAAGAGAGGCCATCGTTTGTATTATCCATCATCTATTATTATTCCCATTGATGAACCCATAGAGCCTGATTACATTTCTTCTTCTGAACCTACCAAGGATCATTACAAGTGTGTTGTTCATTTGTAACTCAAGATGGGGCAGCTTTGGATTGATTATTCTTTCACAATAAAATAGAAGACAAATTGCAAGAAAGGTAAAAGCAAAGAAGGCCCATTGTTTAAGAAATCTACCGGGGCGAGCCGTAAACCCGGACGTCTTGGATTCGATTCTAACAGGGCATCATAAAAGAAAGGCGAAAGTAAAGTTGGTCTAGTGATTAAAGAATCTACCGGGGTGAGCCGTAAACTCGGACATCTTGGGTTCGATTCTCGCTGGGCATCATAAAAGAAAAGTGAAAGTAAAAATGACCTAGTGATTAAAGAATCTACTGGGGCGAGCCGTAAACTCGGACGTCTTGGGTTCGATTCTCACTGGGCACCATAAAAGTAATGTGAAGATACTTCAAATCCAGTCAATGCCCCGGTCGTATGTTACCAAAGTATAAGAAGATTGAAGATGATCCTTGGTATTTTACTCCATTTCACATTAATTTTGAGCCTTTTATACCTTTTTCTTCATCACCTATATGTCCATAGACCACATTACATCCCATGTAAAGTCCTCTCAGATTAAGGATGATTGTATAGTTAAAAAAACTTTTTTCTAGACTAACATAGAAAACTTGCCCTAAGCTGGGGCAGTTTTCCTTTTATAGTGATCACGGTTCATGAACCCCACATTAAAGTAATATCTTTGAGCCTTAATATCTTTTCCTTGGTTACCTTACACCTAGCCCACATTACGGTCCAAATCAAAGACCTCTTCGATTGGCGAAGATCATTTAGGATTGAAAGCTCTCGCTTATTAAAGTCTCACAGGACGAGAAACATTTTCTGTCATGTCCTATCCCAAACTGGGGCAGTTTTTGAGTGATCCTTAGTTTATCTCCTGATTATGCGTCATATTTTGAGCCTAATATATCATTTCTTTCTCAAACCACTTTACCTAAAGCCCCATTACAATCCCAAGTAAAGTCCTCTTTGATCAATGATGACTTGTTAACCAAGAAAACTCAACAACATGTGGTTTGATACCTAAGGAACAATACATGTCAACAAAAAATATTTCTCATATGTTTTTTTAAGATAAGGTTCATAGATGGTGCTTGGGAATATAATCAGTTAATCAAATGTTGGTTTGAACATAGTTGAATTAATGTTACTCATTAATTGACCACCTTTTTCAAGGATATCATTTTTCAAATAAAATATTTTTCAAAGTAAATTTTTAAGAACTCTGAACAAATGTTTAAAAACTCTTAGGCAATTCTTTGCAAAATATCTTTTTAAAAAAATCTTTTCAAATTTTAAGTTTTCCAAGAATCATTCACAATTTTCAAAACATCTTTGGCAAGACTCTTCTCAAATTGCTTTCGAAAGCTCTTTTCAAATCACTCCTTCTTGTTTTTTTGGCCATTGCAATTTTTTTTATTGCCATTTCTAGAATTGTTTTCCGGTAGTTTTATGGAAGCTTTTGGACAACGGTAGGCATCATCTTCTTTGGAGGTAATCTTCTTGACCTTTCTTTTAATGTGGGAACTATCATCTCTATCCGTCTCTATGTTAATTTTTCTTCCAACTACACTGAGATTAGTTCTTTTGTAGGGTTGGCATTCGCATTGCGCCATGAACGTCTTGCACTATTCATAACCAGTTTGTATTCTATATATTGTGCATGGAGTTATGTTGGATGGATTGGTTACTTTTGGGTTTGAATCTCTCTATTATATTTAGTGATGCTCTAATACTCTTCTTGAAAAATAATGTAAACGAGCATGGAAGGCCCAACGATACCCCTGAAACAGCTGGTGTGCAAGGCTGTCCTGTTTTTTTCTATGGTGAATCAGCTTCACCCTTTGAAATGGGGTCTGGTCAATCAACTAATCGTAGCTCAGGAGTGCCTTCGACTAGTGGGACTGATTCTGAAATAATATTTGAAGAGTGTTGGTGTATGCCCCGTGTAGTGATATGTTTGCTCTTTTAATGTCCAAAGGTATTCTGTCCTCTCAAATGTCTCAATTCTGCTTTTTGCATCTCTATGAATATCTTAACACTACTAACAGACCTTTCAAGGGTATTTTTCTCATTTCAAGTGTGGTTTCAGGAGGCTGCCATGTGTCAATCAATGAGGACCATGCCAATTATTGGCCAGATTTAAAATGCACTACAGGACAAAAAAAAAGAGGTATCAACCTTATCTTGCATTTTGAACCGTTGAATCATTCCAAACCACATATATATTACATGCTACACACCATGTCTCGATTGAGTGGGCTGTGAGAGAGCTTTAGAGTAAGAAACATAAACTCCAACACCTTTGTCTGCTAGAGAGCTCAATGTGGGTGTGGGTGGCTTGCTAGTGAGAGAAACAGAGAGAAAAAACCAATTCTCTTCCATGAGTATGACACCACCACCAAGGATATTACAAATGAGTTTTTGTGAGAGTAATTGAAGAGAAAGAGACCACCACTGAGCTAGGTTTTGGTGGCTTATTAGAAAGAGCACACAGAGCTACAGTGAGGGAATTTCAGTTCTTAGGGCTACACCCACATTAGGGTTTACATTTTGCATCACTAAAAGAATGTTTTAGCTGGGAAAAAAAGACTATTAAGAGACAGTGAGGTAGTTGTGACAGATACACACGATAAAGTGAGTGTAAGTGAGAGATATAGTGATAAATCTGTGTTGAACGATGGTGACTCAGAGATGTTTCAACGACACATTCTTGAGCTCAGTAGTTCTCAGCTTTGTACACTTTCACTGGCTGACATTAATTTGATTTTTAAATCTGTGTATGCACACTCTTTACAGGCGCACATGTGTATCATGGATTAGCTTTGTTATGGATTGAATTGATGATTGTGCTCATTTCCTCCAAAATTAAGTGTATCTGAAACCCTAGAATTGCTTTTCAGTCTGCTGTCAAGATTAACAGAGGTCCTTGATTCATATATTGACTATTGAACTCCATTAAGCTTGTGCAAGTCCAATTAAAGGTGTTTTACCTTTGATTTGTGCTTATTTGGTTAAGTCATCATTGTTCTCAAAATCTGACATGTTGATGCCTTGTTTAACTGCATACACAGTTGCTGTCCTAAAACATTGTGTGCGCTTTAATTAGAATTAATGCTATAATGTGCTTAAGGTGCATAAACATTTGTCAATACACTTGCTAGACACTCTGGAACTGATGCATGCTTCACATTTGTGGTATACAAAACTCAATCAGCTGCACTATTCACACTCAAATTGGGGCTCAAGCACTGGTTGATTGCCTAAATTGCTTTTGGTTTGGGAGTCGCTACTTCTACTAGTTTAAATTATCATGTTTTTTGTACATGCTAGCTAGAAGATAAGTTTAGGGACCTCTTTGCAATTGTAGATACCTCTAGTTTATTTCAGAACTACTAGGAGTTCCTTATCAAGTTTTTATCCAAGTGCTTTTCATGTGAAAGTGCTAAGTCGAGGTCTAAATAGAGGCTACATATATCTGGTTCATAATTACTGTTCACTTTTGTTGTCTAAAGTTCAATCTCTGTCAGATTATGATTATGGATGATTTATGAGGTTTCATTTCCTTCAAGCATATTATAATTCATATTTTGAAACTGCTAAAGTTTATTTTATCCTAAAATCATATTAGAATCATTGTTTAGATTATTATGCACTATTTTTATTGTTGATTGTGAAAAGGGGACTGACTGAAGATGATCAATTTGTTTGCAAGTACTGTTCTAATAACTATCATTTAACATGCTAAAGATGTCACTACTATAGTAAATTATTTTACCAAGACTTGAATACCTAATGTTCTACTTTTGATTCTTTCAAGTTAGTTTTATTGTGTTATATATGTACTTGCTAATTTTGAATTTAGATAGAGGCTACATTAATGTTTGGTTATTTGGAAACCAACACATGACATTGTATTTATCTACTCTTTACTAATCACCTTATTGCTAAAGTTTAAATTAGTTTTGGGGTAAGTACAAGATTTAACTTTTTTTAGCAGCCTTGCTTTAATCTTTGTTTTCACATAGCTGCTGCTACAACACATTATTACTATTAACTTGTCATATAAGTTGCCCTTTTAGTAGGTGAGATGCTATCTAAACTAATGGCTGGAATCAAAGCTAATATGTTGAAAATTCATTAATAGAAGCAGACCTGAAGTATCATTATACATATGTTCTAAGTTTGCTCCACCTTCTTTGCCATATTGAAGATTACAATATTGTTGATTTGCAAGGTTATAGATTTGCTAGATTGAAGTTGTTTTTTTTTATCTCAAGTAGAGCTCTGTATTGAAGATTGAATTAGCTTAAGAGACTTTTATTATATTTCTTATTCTTGTTCACTACTTGTAGTCCAAGCATAAGGGTTGCTTTGGACAGGGGGAGTTAGAGTGATTTGTGGTGAAATTGGTGAGAGATAACTTAGGCTTTGGGTAGCCTAAGCTGGGTTAGTGTGAGAACCTTTGTTAGTGAGTCCATTGGTGAGTGGTTCAGGCCATGAGGGCTGTGAAATAAGGTGAGAGCTGGAGTGACTTGTGTGTGAGCTTGGTGAGTGTAGAGAGTGTGATTCTGTATTTGAACTAGAAGAGCTCATTTTTGGAGCTAAACTGATTGTTTTGAAGTCAAGTTCTCAAAACTCAGATGGAACAGTAGTTGTCAAGCCAATTCTATTGATGTCAAGTCCTTGAACAGCTTTGTGAGTATGATTTTGTTAATTTAAACTTGATATATGGTATGACCTTTCTTGAGACATTTTTTTTTTAATTCATGTTGTGTGATTTATTTTTGAGCATTTTAAGTAGTTTATGCAAATTTATTTATGAAAAATCAGAGTTTATGCTACTGTCATTTGCTGACTTGTCTAATTTAATTGAAAAAGAATTTGTTTTGTTTTTAATTCTAAGGTGCTAAAATTAAATGAAATAAAATACAACATAAATAAATGGTAGACACTAGAGATAGAGGGTCTTGGGAATTGACTTCACCACTAACCTTCTGACAATGAAAGTTGTACTAATTTGGGACGTTTAATCTATGCATTCAGAAAAGAATGGTTACAAGCCAAATTCAGTTCTATCAAGAGGATTCATTCAACATACAATTAAGCATAATTCGTCTTCGCTAAGCATGGCCTATACATCTGACTAACTAATGATATGATAACCCATCTTCGCTTAGTACGAATTATAAAAACTCTAAATTGAATGATCTATGAAAACTATTGTATAACCTGTCTTAACAAAATCACAGAAGTTGAAAAGAACTAAACCCTAATCACTGCAAACATGCATTCATTCTACAAGAACAAAAGTAAATATGCAATGAAATAATCCATTCAAATTAAAACTAACAGCACAGCTGTTGTTTATGTCTTGGTTATACAATCAATGCACAAAATAAATAATTTCCAAATTAATATACAAACTAAAACATTGAAAGACAGGTTAGGGTTACATCACTTCCCCGGAATGGTGTTTAGCCACTCATAATCGGAGGTCCAGGCTTGAACGATGATGAAGTTGTCGTCGTCTTGCCCGTATTGTCACGAATCGCCTCTGTATATCTCTCTGCTTCCCCCTCTCCAGAATACCCTAGTTTCCTCTGTTTCATCGTTTTTACTTTGCGAAACCAAACCAACGGGACACCTGGCCTTCCCAAAGTGGCAAGTGAGCATAATAAAATGGCACTTGCTCCTCACAAAGTGGCATTTGCGCCCAAACAGTGGCAGCTGCGCAAATAGAGCAGAAAGTTGATGAAAACGTCTGTTTTAGGAAATTTTCGTGAAATATGAAATTGTGCAGAATTGAATTTCCTTCAACTCACGCGGAGTTTGGGTCGTTTTGACAATCGTGTACGGAGATATGGTCTGAATACCAACACGGGTCCAAGACTTTTTAGGCCTGAATTGGCCCAATCTTCAATGTGAATAGGCCTAACACTATCTGTAGCTCGATTGCACCATTATTAATTAGAATTATCCTTAATCACCTGAAATTTTGAAAAGATTAAAATTATTAATAAAAATATAAAATAAATATTACTAAGATACTAATTCATATAATTTTAAGGGCATTGAATATGCAATATTCATTACTTATCATATGTCAAAATGAATCTGTTGCTGTCATGTTTTAATATGCCTTTGTGAGTATGGTAGTTGTTCTCCTTGGCTAAAACTTGCAAGAGCATAGTGGTTTAATCCATTTGAAGCCAAGTGAGGATTTGTTTGAAGTGTATAAATATGAGCCTACACTTTTGCATACCAAACCTCAAATCTGAGGTCTATTTCTGCTAAAATTACCTGAAAACACTTTCTGAGATTGCTTTGGTCTGATTTATATAACTTTTTCATGTTGAGAACATGTGTTTAGGGCCTATATATGTAGCATATTGAGTGAAAATTTCACTAAGTAGCACACCAAAAATGTTGATTTGAGCTTGCTTGTGCTTCTAATATAAAGTTCTGCATCTTGTTTATAATCCTAATGGTACTTGAACATTGGTTTTGTGTAAGTATGAGCTTAAAGGTCTTTTAAGTTTGCATTTTGCTTAAGTTCTCTGAACTTGTTACTGCTTGAACTTTTGCACACCAAAATCCCTATGTTAGGTCTTAACTAATTCAGTTGAGTTTTTACTGCTAAATTTTGCCCAAATAGGTAACTGATCTTTATAGTAAGGTTGGTTTAGCTGTGGCTGCTGTCTCGCAAGATTATGTACAGGTTTTAAGAAGAGGGAACTTTTCAAGCTTCACATATAAATGAGTATGCTGAATTTTATTTGTTAAACCTGCTTTAGATATTGTCCTGCAAAAATTAAGTTTCAAAGCAGGTTGGTGCACCTATCATTCAGCTCATTTGAGAACTAACTTGCAATCATAGGTTTGTTTAACGGCTATAGGTCAGTTCTGGACTTGTTCTTCAATGCATGTGAGTTGCAGTGTTGGTCTATCCCTTTCCTTTTGACTTTCAATGTCAAAAAGGGGGAGAAAAAGGTATGTATTCTATTAAAAAGTTGTAGATATAGGTCTAATCCTATAGTATGTTGCTTTATCATTTGGTATGAAGGGTTCAATGAGATAAAAAAGGCAAAAGGGGGAGATTGTTGGTTTATGCCCCGTGTAGTGATATGTTTGCTCTTTTAATGTCAAAAGGTTATTCTGTTATCTCAAATGTCTCAATTCTGCTTGTTACATCTCTATGAATATCTTAATTGTACTTACAGCCCTTTCAAGGGTATTTTTGTCATTTCAAGTGTGGCTGCAGGAGGTTGCCATGTGTCACTCAGTGAGGACCATGCCAATCATTGGCCAGATTCAAAACGCACTACAGGACAAAAAAAGAGAGGTGTCAACCTTATCTTGTATTTTGAACCGTTGAATTATTCCAAGCCACATACATATTACATGCTATACACCATGTCTCAGATGAGTGGGCTATGAGAAAAAGCTTTAGAGTAAGAAACATAAGCTCCAACACCTTCGTCTGTTAGGGAGCTCGATGTGGGTGTGGGTGGCTTGCTAGTAAGAGAAACAGAGAGAATCAATTCCCTTCTTCCATAAGTACGACAACACCACCATGGATATTACAGTGTGAGTTTTAGTGAGAGTAATTGAAGAGAGAGAGACCACCACAGAGCTAGGTTTTGGTTGCTTATCAGAGAGAGCACACAGAGCTACAGTGAGAGGGAATTTGAGTTCTTAGAGCTACAGTGAGAGGGAATTTGAGTTCTTAGAGCTACACTCACATTAGATTTTGCATCACTAGAAGAATGTTTTAGATGGGAAAAAAAGACTATTGAGAGAGAGTGAAGTAGTTGTGACAGATGCACACGATAAAGTGAGAGTGAGTGAGAGATTGAGATATAGTGAGAAATCTGTGTGCGCTGAACGATGGTGACTCAGAGATGTTTCAACGACACATTCTTGAGTTCAGCAATTTCAGCTGTGTACACTTTCACAGGCGCACATTAATTTGATTTTTAAATTAGTGTATGCACACTCTGCACAGGCACACATGTGTATCATGGATTAGCTTTGTTATGGATTGAATTGATGATTGTGCTCATTTCCCCCAAAATTAAGTGTATATGAAACCTTAGAATTGCTTTTCAGTCTGCTGTCAAGATTAACAGAGGTCCTTGATTCATATACTAACCAACCTTTAAGATGTTGAGCTTGTTATACAAAAAAATTTATGCTTTCCAATTACAGGTGTTTTACCTCTAATTTGTGCTTATTTGGTTAAGTCATAATTGTTCTCAAAATCTGAGATGTTGATGCCTTGTTTAAATACATACACAACTGATGTCTTGAAACTTAGTGTGTGCTTTTATTAGAATTAATGCTGTAATGTGCTTAAGGTGCATAAACTTCTGTCAATACACTTGCTAAACACTCTTGAACTAAACTTTACTTGAATCAATGCATGCTTCACATCTGTTGTATACAAAACTCAATCAGCTGCACTATTCACCACTCAAATTGGGGCTCAAGCTTTGGTTGATTGCTTAAATTGCTTCTGGTCTAGGAGTCACTACTTCTGCTAGTCTAAATCATTATGTGTTATGTACATGCTAGCTAGAAGATAAGTTTAGAGACCTCTTTGTCATTGTAGATACCTCTAGTTTATTTCAGAATTACTAGTACCTTGAAGTTTTTATCCAAGTGTTTTTCATGTGAAAATGCTAAGTCGAGGTCTAAATAGAGGCTACATATATCTGGTGCATAATTACTATTCACTTTTGTTGTCTAAAGCTCAATTTGTGTCATATTTTGATTATAGATGATTTCTGAGGTTCCATTTCCTTTAAGCATATTATAATTCAAAAAAATATAATATTATTATTTATATCTTACATGATTTGTTGTTCATATGCTGTAGAATGTCAAAAATAATTTTACTTATTATTGTACGACTAATCTTATCTGTTTATGGTATATTATATTATTTAAGTTTTTAGTAGTATGAATAAAAAATTTAAATATCACATATTTTTTAATATATTAATTTAAAACATTATTTTTCTAATTTAATTAAAAATGTAATATATTTTGTTTACGTAGACATTTTAAGTTATAATGGCAACTAAATATAAATTATTTTATATACTTTTTTAAAAGAATTTAATTAAATCATTATAGTTTTATAATATATTAAGTATATATTTATCATAAACTAATGTTGTCATAAATTATATTATTTAATATTATAAACATTTATTAATAATATAAAATATGTTATTAATTATACACACTGCACTATAATATTATTTAATATTTAGTATATTATTTTATTTATTGAACATGTAATATTGGGTATCATATAATGAATAATTTATTATGTACAAAATATCATAAATTATTGTTATTATATAACAACATTATCAACAATATTATCTATAAAATTTTACTGTACATTTTAACTTATAATGGCATCTAAATATAAATTATTTTATATATTTTTTATTCATATTTGTAATAAAATTTAATTAAAAATTTATTATTGACTATATATTTATCATAAATTACCCTTGTCATAAATAAAATAAATTATATTATTAATATAAAATAAATATTTAATTATACATACACTATAATAATATTTAATATTACTTAGATTGTTTTATTTATTGATCATATAATATTTGTTTTCATATGACGAATAATTTCTTATGTAATATATTGTATTAATATACTTTAATATGTGAAATATAATATATTAGTTTTCATTTTTAACATACTTGGATTTAATTTACGTAGTGAAATACCAAAAAAATAATAATATTATTTATGTATTTATATGTAATGAATTTCACAAAAATATAATATTATTATTTATATTATATATATATATATATTTGTCATTAACAAATTGTGTCATAAATATATAAATTACATTATTTAACAATATGAATATTTTAATAATGTGAAATATTTTATTTATTAAATAATTTGTGTTATAAAATTATTTAATTTTAATTTGGCTATCTTATTTATTGATTATATAATATTAGGTTTCATATAATGAATAATTTATTATGTAATATAATGTATTACTATAGTGAAATATTATAAATTATTTTATTATATAATATAACATTATCTGTTATTTTTAAGTTATAATGGCAACTAAATATAAATTGTATTATATATTTTGTTTTTTATATTCTTAAAAATATTTAATTAAATTTTCATACTTATCATTGTTAGTATATTAACTATTTATTTATCATAAATTAATGGAAACTATCATAAACAATTTTGATTTTTAATGTAATTGGTCTAATATTATGCAAGGAAATACAAAAAAATATAATGTTATTATTGTTATCTTACATGATTTTGTTATTCCACATTACTTGTGTCGGAAATATAATTTATATTACATAAGTATGCAGAATATATTGTATAATTTCATAAATAATTTACTTATTATCGTTTAAATAATCTTATGTGTTGATGATATATTATACTACGTAAATTTTCAATAGTTTGTAATTAAAGTTTTCAATATTACATATTTATTAATAAATTAATTTAAAACATTAATTTTCTTATCTAATTAATGATATAATGTATTTTTTGATGTAGTTAATAATATATGGAATTTTATAAATTATTATTTATTTTCAATAAAATATATGAAATTATATAACATAACTGTATCTCTAATCTGTAAAATTATATATATATTTTTTATATTTTGAGAGAAATTAATTAAAACCACATAGTTATATAATATATGAACTATATATTTTTCACAAATTAGTGGTAATATAAATATTTATTATTAATTATACATACTACACTATAATATTATTTAATATTAATTAGGTTATTTTATTTATTGATGTTATAATATTAGGTTTCATATAATGACTAATTTATTATGTAATATTGGTTTAATATAGTTTAATATGTGAAAAATCATAAATTGTTGTTATTATATATAACATAACATTATCTATTATCTATAAAATTATGATGTACATTTTAACTTGAAATGGTAACTAAATATAAAATTTATTATATATTTTGTTTTTTATATTTTAAAAATATTTAATTAAATTTTCATAGTCATCATTATTATACAATATATTAACTTTATATTTATCATAAATTAATGGGAACTATTATTAATTATTTTCATTTTTAATGTAATTGATATGATATTATGTAAAGAAACACAAATAAATATAATATTATTATTTATATCTTACATGATTTGTTGTTAATATGTTTTGTGTTGAAAATATAATTTATAATACATAAGCGTATAAAATATGCTGGAGAATGTCAAAAATAATTTTACTTATTATTGTACGAATAATCTTATGTGTTTATGGTATATTATATTTTATACATTTTTAATAGTATGAATAAAAAATTTAAATATCACATTTTTTTTAATAAATTAATTTAAAAAATTATTTTTCTAATTTAATTAAAAATGTAATATATTTTGTTTACGTAGTTTTGTAATATATGAAATTTTATAAATTATTATTTATTTTCAATAAATTATATATTGTAATATTACGTATTCTCCATAATATTATACTGTACATTTTAAGTTATAATGGCAACTAAATATAAATCATTTTATACATTTTTTTAAAAGAATTTAATTAAATCATTATAGTTTTATAATATATTAAGTATATATTTATCATAAATTAATGTTGTCATAAATTATATTATTTAATATTATAAACATTTATTAATAATATAAAATATGTTATTAATTTTACACACTACACTATAATATTATTTAATATTTATTATATTATTTTATTTATTGAACATGTAATATTGGGTGTCATATAATGAATAATTTATTATGTACAAAATATCATAAATTATTGCTATTATATAACAACATTATCAACAATATTATCTATAAAATTTTACTGTACATTTTAACTTATAATGGCATCTAAATATAACTTATTTATATATTTTTTATTCATCTTTGTATTAAAATTTAAGTAAAACTTTATAGTTATATAATATATTGACTATATATTTATCATAAATTAATGTTGTCATAAATAAAATAAATTATTAATTATACACACTACACTATAATAATATTTAATATTAATTAGATTGTTTATTTATTGGTCATATAATATTGGTTTTCATATGACGAATAATTTCTTATGTAATATATTGTATTAATATACTTTAAAATGTGAAATATAATTTATTAGTTTTCATTTTTAACGTAATTGGATTTAATTTACATAGTGAAATAACAAAAAAATAATAATATTGTTTATGTATTTACATCTAATGAATTTCAGAAAAATATAGTATTATTATTTATATTTTACATATATATTTGCCATTAACAAATTGTGTCATACATATATAAATTATATTATTTAACATTATGAATGTTTTAATAATGTGAAATATATTATTTATTAAATAGTTTGCGTTATAAAATTATTTAATTTTAATTTGGTTATCTTATTTATTGATTATATAATATTTGGTTTCAAATAATGAATAATTTATTATGTAATATAATGTATTACTATAGTAAAATATGTGAAATATTATAAATTATTTTATTATATAATATAACATTATCTGTTATTTTTAACTTATAATGGCAACTAAATATAAATTGAATTATATATTTTGTTTTTTATATTCTTAAAATATTTAATTAAATTTTCATACTTATCATAAATTAATGGAAACTATCATAAATTATTTTGATTTTTAATGTAATTAGTCTAATATTATGCAAGGAAATACAAAAAAATATAATGCTATTATTGTTATCTTACATGATTTTGTTATTCCACATTATTTGCGTCGGAAATATAATTTATATTGCATAAGTATGCAAAATATATTGTATAATTTCATAAATAATTTACTTATTATCGTTTAAATAATCTTATGTGTTGATGTAAATTTTCAATAGTATGTAATTAAAATTTTTAATATTACACATTTATTAATAAATTAATTTATAACATTATTTTTCTTATCCAATTAATAATATAATGTATTTTTTGATGTAGTTAGTAATATATGGAATTTTATAAATTATTAGTTATTTTTAATAAAATATATGAAATTATATAATATAACTGTATCTCTAACTAATCTATAAAATCATATAATGGAACTAAATATAAATTATATTATATATTTTTAATTTTTTTTTTAGAAAAATTAATTAAAACCTCAGAGTTATATAATATATTAATATATATTTTTCACAATTTAGAGGTGCCATAAATAATACATATAATATTATTTAGTAATATAAATATTTATTATTAATATACAATATATTATTAATTATACATACTACATTATAATAATATCTAATATTAATTAGGTTATTTTATTTATTAATGATATAATATTAGGTTTCCTATAAGGTATAATTTATTATGTAATATTTTTTTATTATAGTTTAATAGTTGAAATATCATATATTGTTGTTATTATATAGCATAACATTATCTGTTATCTATAACATTATATTGTACATTTTAACTTAAAATGGTAACTAAATATAAATTTTATTATATATTTTATTTTTTATATTCTACAAATATTTAATTAAATATTCAGAGTTATCATTGTTATATAATATATTAACTTTATATTTATCACAAATTAATGGGAACTATCATAAATTATTTTCATTTTTCATGTAATTGGTCTAATATTATGTAAAGAAATACAAATAAATATAATATTATTATTTTATGCCTTACATGATTTGTTGTTATTCCATATATTTTGTGTTGAAAATAGAATTTATATGAATGTCAAAAATAATTTTACTTTTTATTGTAGAACTAATCTTATGTGTTTATGGTATATTATATTATGTAAATTTTTGATAGTATGTAATAAAAATTTTAAATATCACATATTTTTTAAATTGTTTACATAGTTTTGTAATATATGAAATTTTATAAATTATTATTTATTTCAATAAATTATATATTATAACATTATGTATTCTCTATAATATTATACTGTACATTTTAACTTATAAAGGCAAGTAAATATAAATTATTTTATAAATTTTTATTTATATTAATTAAATCATTATAGTTTTATAATATATTAACTATATATTTATCACAAATTAATGTTGTCATAAATAATATAAACATTTATCAATAATATAAAATAAATTATTAATTATACACACTACACTGTAATATTATTTATATTATTTTATTTATTGATCATATAATATTGGGTTTCATATAACGAATAATTTATTATGCAATATATTGTATTATTATAGTTTAATATGCGAAATACCATAAATTATTGTTATTATATAACATAACATTATCAATAATATTATCTATAAATTAAACTGTACATTTTAACTTATAATGACATCTAATTATAAATTCTTTTATATAATTTTTATTCATATTTTTAAAAATTGTAATTAAAAATTTATAGTTATATAATATATTGACTATATATTTATCATAAATTAATGTTGGGATAAATAAAATAAATTATATTATTAATATAGAATAAATTATAATTATAAACACTACACTATAATATTAATTAGAATATTTAATTTATTTATCATATAATATTTGGTTTCATACAACGAATAATTTATTATGTAATATATTTTATTAATATACTTTAATATGTGAAATATAATAAATTAGTTTTCATTTTGAACGTAAATGGATAAAATTTATGAAGTGAAATACACAAAAATATAATATTATTATTTATATCTTGCATATATATTTATCTTTAACAAATTGTGTCATAAATATATAAATTGTATTATTTAACAATATTATACTATTTTTTAATATTAATTAACTTATTTTAATTATTGATTATATAATATTAGGTTTCATATAAGGAATAATATGTTATGTGATGTTGTTTTAATATAGTTTAATATGCAAAATATCATAAATTATTGTTATTATTTAACATAACATTATCAATAATATCTATAAAATTATACTGTACATTTTAACTTAAAATGGTAATTAAATAAAATTATATTATATATTTTGTTTTTATATTTTGAACAATATTTAATTAGAATTCCATAGTTATCATTATTATATAATACAAATTATATTATTTAGTAATTAGAATATTTTAATAATGTAGAATATATTATTTACTATAAATACTGCATTATAATATTATTTAGTTTTAATTAGGTTATCATATTTATTGATGATATAATGTTAGGTTTTATATGACGAATAATTTCTTATGTAATATGTTGGATGAATATAGTTTAATATGTGAAAATCATAAATTATTACTCATTTTCAATGTAATTGGTTAAATAGTATGTATTATTATTATTTGTGCATAGTAGATAAATTGTATTTTTGTAAATTTCTTAATAGATATAATCTAAATTTGAATATCCAGTTAATTTATTTTTTCATGTTATGTATTATGTTTCGTTTTTATTATACACATAAGCTTCTAATAACAAGACACATATACATGTATAATATATTATTATCATAATCTCATCTTTGTTGTTATTCCATGTGATTTGTGTTGGAAAAATAATTTATATTACATAACCATATAAAATATAGTGCATAATGTCATGAATAATATATTGTATTAATATAGTTTAATATGTGAAATATCATAAAATATAGTTATTATCTATAAAATTATACTGTAAATTTAAACTAATAATGACAACTAATTATAAATTATATTATTTAATAATATAAACATTTATTAATAATATAAAATAAATTATTAAGTGGTTTCATATTACAAATAATTTATTATGTAATATATTGTATTAATATACTTTAACATGTGAAATATAATAAATTAGTTTTCATTTTTAACGTAATTGGATAAAATTTATGTAGTGAAATACACAAAAATATAATATTATTATTTATATCTTACATATATATTTAACATTAACAGATTGTGTCATAAATATATAAATTATATTATTTAACAATATGAATATTTTAATAATGTAAAATATATTATTTATTATACATTATGTATTATAATATTACTTAATTTTAATTAGGTTATCTTATTTATTGATTATATAATATTAGATTTCGTATAACGAATAATTTATTATGTAATGTGTTGTATTAGTATAGTATAATATACAAAATATCATAAATTGTTGTTATTGTTTAACATAGCATTATCAATAATATTATCTATAAAATTATACTTTACATTTTAACTTATAATGGCAACTAAATATAAATTATTTTATATATTTTTTAAAGAAATTAATTAAAACTTTATACTTATATAATATATTGACTATATATTTATCTTAAATTAATGTCGTCATAAATAATATAAAATATATATTTTTTGCAATATAACATTTATTATTAATATAAAATAAATAAATAATTATAAACACTACATTATAATATTATTTAATATTAATTAGATTATTTTATTTATTGATCATATAATATTTGGTTTCATATAACGAATAATTTATTTTGTAATATATTATATTAATATAGTTTAATATGTGAAATATCATAAATTAGTGTTCATTTTTAATGTAATCAGATAAATTTTATGTAATGAAATACATAAAAATATAATATTATTATTTATATCTTACATGATTTTGTTATTCCAAATTATTTGTGTTGTAAATATAATTTATATTACATAAGTATATAAAATATACTGTATAATGTTATAAATTTTTTCTTATTATCGTAGAAATAATCTTATGTGAGTCGTTCCGATTCGAAGTGATCAATTCCTAGAAAAATCATGCTGCAATTAGAATTGTACATTACTTTTTTCCAGATTCGATTGTCTGGACCTCCAAATATTTGAAATATCATAAATTATTGTTATTATATAATATTATCTATTATCTATAAAATTATACTGTATATTTTAACTTATAATGGCAAATAATTATAAATTATATTATATATTTTGTTTGTTATATTTTGAAAATATCTAATTAAAATTTCATTGTTCTCAAAAATTAAAGATGTCATAAATATCATAAATTAAAGGGTTGAATTGACTGACCTCACCTGAGGTTTGGTCAAATTACACTCGGAGAGACCGTTTGGCTTTATTTATTTCACATTTCCTAAATTCATTTCATCGGTGGTCGGAGTAATTTTAAGTGTGGAAATAAAATTTTGTCCTTGCATGATAATATCACATTATATTTCAAATAAGGTAAAATACAATGACCTCCCCTCAGGTTTACTATAATTGCACTGATCTCCCCTGAAAAAAAATCTGATTTTTAAAATGACATTTTTGTCCACATTATACTTTCTCTCTCTGTTCAATTTTTTTTTGTAGACATGTTACATCACCATTGTCACCACCCATGACCACCATTGTTCTTCAATCTTGCTCCTAACATTTCTGATCAATCGTCAAAAATTATATGACATAAATTCTTTTCAAAGATCTTCGATCATGGTGATATAGATACAAACACATAAGATCGAATGTATAGACTGAGTTGTTGAGTTTTGTTGTGAGTCATGGGTATTGATCAAAACGATCGGACTGGTAGTGTCTTGTACGTGGAAGCGTACATATCATTTTAGAAATCAGATTTTTTTTTATATTTCAAATCATCATAGGGGAGGTCAGTGAAATTACAGCAAATCTCAGGATATGTCATTGTATTTTACCATATTTGAAATATAATGTGATATTATAATGCAAGGGAAAAACTATCTTTTCACTCTTAAAATTCATTCCGGACACCGAAAAAATTGATTTAGGGGAGATGAAAGAAATAAAGGTCAAACGATATCTTCGAGTGTAATTTCACCAAACCTCAGAGGAGATCAGCAAATGTAACCCTAAATTAAAGATGTCTATAATATTATTTAATATTAGTTAGGTTATTTTATTTCTTGATGATATAATATTAGGTTTCATATAACGAATAATTTATTATGTAATATATTGTATTAATATAGTAAAATATGTGAAATATCATAAATTAGTGTTCATTTTTAATGTAAGTGGATAAATTTCATGTAATGAAATACACAAAAATATAATAATATTATTTGTATATCACATATGTATTATATATTTTATTACTTATATTTTGAAAAAAAATTCATCAAAATTTTATAGATTTCATTGTTATCTAATATATTAACTATATATTTCTCATAAACAAATTGTGTCAAAAATAATATAACTTATATTATTTAATAATATGAATATTTATCAAATAATATAAAATATATTATTTAATTTTATTTAGGTTATCTTATTTATTATTGATCATATAATATTAGGTTTCATATAATGAATAATTTTTTATGTAATATATTGTATTAGTATAGTTTAATATGTGAAATATCATAACTTTTTGTTTTTATATAATATAACATTATCTATTATTTTTATACTGTACATTTTAACTTCAAATGGCAACTAAATTTAAATTGTATTATATATTTTATTTTTTATATTCTAAAAGATATTTAATTAAAATTTCATAGTTATCATTGTTATATAATATATTAACTATATATTTATCATAAATGAATGGAACTATCATAAAATTATTTTCATTTCTAATGTAATTGGTCTAATATTATGTAAAGAAATACAAAAAAATATAATATTATAATTTATATCTTACATGATTTGTTGTTATTCCATATGATTTGTGTTGGGAATATAATTGATATTACATAAGTAAATAAAATATAATGTATAATGTCATAAATAATTTAACTTATTATTGTAGAAATAATCTTATGTGTTTATGGTATATCATATTATGTAAATTTTCAATAGTATGTAATTAAAATTTTAAATATCACATATTTATTAATAAATTAATTTAAAATATTTTTTTCTTATTTAATTAAAAATATAATATAAATTACATAGTTAGTAATATATTCAACTTTATAAATTATTATTTATTTTAATATAATATATTAAATTATATAATATAACGTTATCTATTATTTATAACATTATACTGTACATTTTAACTTTTAGTGGCAACTAAATATAAATTATATTATATACATTTTATTTTTATTTTGAATTTTTTTAATTAAAACTCCATTGTTATATAATATATTAACTATATTTTAATCATAAATTAATGCGTACATAAATAATATAAATTATATTACTTAGTAATATAAACATTTATTATTAATATAAAATAAATTATTAATTGCGCACTAGACTATAATATTATTTAATATTAATTAGATTATTTTATTTACTGATCATATAATATTTGGTTTCATATAATGAATAATTTATTATGTAAAATTCTCTATTAATATAGTTTAATGTGTGAAATATAATAAATTATTATTATTATATAATATAACATGATCTACTATCTATAAAATTATACTGTACATTTTAACTTATAATGGCAACTAAATATAAATTATATTATATATTTTGTTTTTTATATTTTAAAAAATATTTAATTACAATTTCATAGTTATCATTGTTATATAATATTTCAACTATATATTTATCATAAATTAATGGTTTCAGAAATAATATAAATTTTTATTACTAATGTAAAATATATTATTAATTATACATACTAATTATAATATTATTTAATATTACTTACGTTATTTTATTTAATTATTATATAATATTAGGTTTCATATAACGAATAATTTATTATGTAATATACTGTGTTAATATAGTTTAATATGTGAAATATCATAAATTATTGTTCATTTTTAATGTAATTGGTTAAACATTATGTAATGAAATACACAAAAATATAATATTTTTATTTATATCTTACAAATTTATTATATATTTAAAAAAATATTTCATTCAAATTTCATAGTTTTCATTGTTATCTAATATAATAACTATAAATTTATCATAAACAAATTTTGTCATAAATAATATAAATTATATTATTTAACAATTGAATATTTAAAATATATTATTTATTATACATACTACTTTATAATATTATTTAATTTTAATTAGGTTGTCTTATTTATTGATGATATAATATTAGGTTTCATATAACGAATAATTTATTATGTAATAAATTATATTGCATTAATATAGTTTAATATGTGATATATCATAAGTTATTATTCACTTTCAATGTAATTGGTTAAATAGTATGTATTATTATGTACTTGTTTTATAAGTTCTTTATGCATAGTAGATAAATTATATTTTTGAAAATTCTTAATAGATAAAATTTCATAGTTATCATAAATTAAAGATGTCTATAATATTATTTAATATTAATTAGGTTATTTTATTTATTGATGATATAATATTGGGCTTCATATAACGAATGATTTTGTATGTAACATATTGTATTAATTAGTATAGTTTAAGATGTGAAATATCATGAATTATTGTTATTATATAACATTATCTATTATCTATAAAATTATACTGCAAATTTTAACTTACAATGACAACTAATTATAAATTATATTATAATTTTATTTTCTATATTTTGAAAAATATTTAATTAAAATTTCATAGTTATCATAAATTAAAGATGCCTATAATATTATTTAATATTAATTAGGTTATTTTATTTATTGATGATATAATATTATGTTTCATATAACAAATAATTTTTTATGTAATATAGTGTGTTAATATAATTTAATATGTGAAATATCATATATTATTGGTCATTTTTAATATAATTGGTTAAACATTATGTAATGAAATACACAAAAATTTAATATAATTATTTATATCTTACATATTTATTATATATTTTATTACTTATATTTTCAAAAATATTTTATTCAAATTTCATAGTTTTCACTGTTATCTAATATATTAACTATAAATTTATCATAAACAAATTGTGTCATAAATAATATAAATTATATTATTTAAAAATTAAATATTTAAAATATATTATTTAATTTTAATTAGGTTATCTTATTTATTATTGATCATATAATATTAGGTTTTCAAAAAGACACCCATTCCTAGAGAAATCATGCAACAATGAGAATCGTACGTTACTTTTTTGCCAAATTCGATTATCTGGACCTCCAAAAGAAACAAATAGCATGTCGATTCAAATTTCATCTCGTTTCATCTAGGTCTTTTTCGCACAATCGAAAATCTCAATTGTGCAAAATAGCCATTTCGCATAATCAAAAACTGCACGAGGCAGGCACGTGGTGCCACTATATATTTCAACCCAACTATTTCCCCCTCATTTTGTATAGTGCCTCGCAACCAAGGAGTTCTTACCCTTCGGCCGAACCACCTCCCTCATCTCAGTTCATCCCCTTTCTTTTCATCATCACTCTACACCATCCAACTACAATTGTTGGAGATTGCAAGCAAGATTCGATCTTTAGTTATGGAAGGATTAGAGATTTGGATTGGACTTCACCAAGAGCATCGACTAGGCTCGGTTGAAGGTGAGTTGTGGTTGTGTTTGGATTAGTTTAATTCAATCTATTTTCTTTTGTGTTAGGTATTGATTGACTGTGTGGAGAGGGTCAATTGTGATTGAAGAATTCAAAATTGTTAGGTTGTTAGGCTGACATTAGGTTATGATTGAAGAAGAACTTTGGTTTGATTCATGAGTGTGCTAATCTTAGGTGATTTGTTTGATTATGGTGAAATTATTGAAGGATTGACATTATTGGTGGTGTTTGGAGTCTCGTTGATAGATTTCATGGAATTTGTATATAAGAACTTTCAACTTGAAAAACAGCATTAGACTGTGCTCCTCAGCTGTTTGATAAAATGCCTGACCAACCATTGGGCGACAATGGCCAGAGTAAAGAATGTGAATGTTGAAGTGCGTGACGTGCCAGGACGGCATTGGTGCAATCGTGGATTCCACCCCAAGCACATTTTTGACATGAGTGAATTTGAGTCCCGAGCCGACACCACATGGGCAGTGGCAGAGTTGAGAAGACGCCACCTTTAAGGACTATTTCAGCCACCTTTTATTGTGGCCTTCAACAGGCTTGTGCAAGTATTCTATGAGCACATGATTTACACATGCGACTCACTGCATACCTTGGAGACAATAGTGGCTAGGACCACCATTACAGTTACGGCAAGTAGTATCGCCGACATTCTAGGGTGCCCTCATGAGCAACCTGAGGATATGGTGGACAAGCAAGGCTACCCACTTGATCGAGAGTTGTTGTCGCTAACCACCACAGTTATCTCTATGGTACTGGACATGTGCATTGGGGAGTGCACAACCCCTAGTCAAAATTGCATGAGCAAGTCTATGTGCCCACACGAGCTACGATTCTTGGACATCGTTCTCATCAGCACACACGCACACATGGTTTTCAGTCTCGACACTCATTTGGGGACAGATGCATAAAGTTTGGGATAGGCTCATCAATTGGAAAAACAAGCAAGCCATCGCTTAGCAGCTCTCTTTCCCTTACCTCGTCACTGTTATCCTCCATAGAGCCAATATTCGCTTCGGAGACACTAACGTCCAATTAGGACGCCCTCCCCAATTCTAGACCACTCATTGGTTATGGGTTCGCAGGCATCTAGAAAGAGCCTAGCATCAGGGGCCCTAGTAGTATCACATGGATACAGATGAGCCTCCTGCACTGGCAGTTGATGATACAGACCCAAAGGAGGGTGTGCAATCAAAGGACGAGGATGAGGATGACTCGACCGGTATGAGCCATGATCAGTTTGAATATTTGTCTACTGGATATGCATGTTTAATGGCTGATGTTGAGCATTTGTAGCGAGGGTTTGATGAGCAAGTGCAAATTTCTCAGAACCAGTTTCGGGCAGTCCGGGCGGATATCATTTCTCTAAGGGAGGGTCAGGAGACCCTCATTGGTGAGTTTCAGGCTTTCTGGTAGGACCTTCTGGCTATGTTCTCTGTCCAGCCATCTGCGTCAACCTTTACACGACCACCACCACCTCTCACCCTTGATTAGTTTAGGATTTCCCTATTTTATGTTTTTTTTCAGTTTCAGTTATTTATTTGTTTCTGCAGGCCATGTAGGCCATGTCTTCGGATCTTTTTTGTATTTCAGTAAAAATTCCATACTTTGTACTCAAACATGTTTCATGAATTTATGGAATTTATCTTTTGTTTCATTTATGTATTTTGTGTCGCTTTACTTATGCTGAGCTTTCATTTCAATCCGGTATCTCTGCCACCCATTCTCTGACCATGTATTTAGTACCAATTCCACAGTCTGTGCTATGATTGATAAAGTTGATGATTTTCGTTTATTATAGTATGATTTTAATTCCCAATGTTATCGAGATTGCTTCAACATAGTATGGCTTTAATAAAGAAATGCAGCCCCTTTGCACGCTATACGTTAGCATGTCTGGATAATCAACACCTTATCACATATACATTTTATGAAATTGGGACTCACCCGTTCAGGGAATAGGACGAAAAGTGGTACCGATTGTCAAAAATAGAAAGCAGTTGCAATGTCTTTTTATTTTTATTTCTTTTTCACCATAATGCTTGTGGTATACAGTTGGTGATCAATGCAAATTTTTCTATTCGCAATCCGAAATACTTGTGTTGTTTGTAGTATCTATTGAGAACCGCCACACTGGTAATATTATTCTATTCTCTTTGATTTTTATGCTCAAACATCGAGGACAATGTTTACTTTAAGTTAAGGGGTAATGAGCATTCATTTTATTTCATTTCTGTATAGTTAATTTTTTCTTTCCCAGTTTTTCATTATAGTGAGGATGTCATGTTTCTAAATGTTCGAATTCATTATCAAAGCCACAAGTGTATACATACATTTAAGTACTTTAATCTCTGTATAAATTTTTTTCAATAAGAAACAACATTTCCATTCCAAGACGATCCACATTGTTATTTAATTTTAAAATACGGTGTAGTATGATTCTAAATGTTTCTCGAACTGCACAACTGCACAAGTACATTTTAATTGTGGGGTATACGTCGCATGAAGAGTTTTGAATATGTTTTTTTTTTATTTGAACAGCTTGGAGAACGATTTTCGTTGGCATTCTATTTTCTTAATATATATATATATATATATATATATACAAACTTGCAATAAGCCTTCTCACTTAATAAACTGGGCCTCTATGCCTCAAGAAGTATGGAGAGTTCGCGTCTAAAACTGTGCAAGGTTGAGCATTACGGAAACAAATGGCTTGTTTAAAGTTCGTAGCCTGGTAAGCTCGAGCTATTAAGTTCTTCGGCGTGTCTTTTCACCTAGTGCCCTAAAACCGTCCTGTTTGGGAGTCATTGACCTAACGCTCGCTACATGGGCTTACTAGAAAGCTTAAGGGACTTAGACAGTGCACAACCACTTGTACACTAGCTTTTATAAATATTTTGTATTTTAATGGTTTGTTTTTGTGATTTTGTTCAAAAAAGTTTTTCTTTTAAAGACGGGCATTGTATTTATTCTCTAATTGCGGCAATATGCCACACATTAGGATGTATGATCACTTTTCAATGAGGACATTTAGGATTGCACTTACATTCTTATTAAAGATTGAGCAATGTGTGGGAACTGTTTTTCAATTTATGATTCTACCATTTTTAGAGTTTGCAAGTACTTGTTGTGTGTATCAATTGTGGCTGGAAATTTTGAATTCCATTGTAAGACAGAGCTATATGAAATTCCATGTATGTTTGTGGGTAGCATCTCCGTTAAACCCTCATGAGACTTCACTCATCCACTAGGGATGCCTAAGGATTTAAAAGGCTTGTTGCATTTGCTAAATGCAACCGTGTTTCCCATGAAAGAGGAAGTAGATTAGTTGTTTCATTTTATTTTTAGTTTTGTATTGCTAATAGACTAGCAATATGTAAGTTTAGGGGTGTGATAAGTAGGGATGGCAATTTGCCCCGCTCTGTCGGGTACCCACCCCGTTTAAAACCTGTTTACGGAACCGTTTAAGGAAACGGGGTGGGGATGGGGTTAGAGAAAATAACCCGCGTTTAAACGGGGCGGGGACGGGGGTAAGACCTTACCCCGACGGGTACCCGCCCCGTTTAATTATATATATATTTATACTTATATATATAATATATAGAGAAAATATTAATAATGTATAAAGAAAATATTAATATTATATATATCATACAACTATACAAGTTTATTATATCAGTAATGGATGACTCAATATTATCCATTGTGTTGCAAGTACCTAAATGTGTGTTTTTGGTGTATATGTATCAAAATATCATATTTATTATTATAAAAAAATTTGCATTAAAAAAAAATGTATAAACGGGGCGGGGCAGAGAAAGTTAAACGGTTATGGGAATGGGGAAGTCAAAACCCGCCCCGCCCCGCCCCGTTTATACACGGTTGCGGGGCGGGGAAAGTCAAACGATTTCGATTATGGGAAAGGCAAAACCCGCCCCGCCCCGCCCCGTTGCCATCCCTAGTGATAAGCGTTGAATATTGCACATTTAAGTCTTCTTAATTATATATGTTAATTCCTTAATTATGTTTATGTTGGTATTTTTACGTTATTTTCTTATTGTTGTTGTATTTTAGGTTTTGTCTCAAAAAAGCCGATATATCCGTCAACCATGATCCACCCGATTGCAAGTGCAGGTGAAAAGAATGCAAGCTAAGAAGGCATTTCGCACAATTGAAATGCACATTTCGCATGATCGACATTTCGATTGTGAAAAATAGACATTTCGCACAATCGAAACTTCAATTGTGCGAAATCTATGTTTCGCACAATCGAAAATATGCAGACTACAACTTGGTCACTTGCCGACTTGTCTTGCCACTTGCTTCTAAAAATAAACTTTGCACGACCTTTTTTGGAGATTTTCTAGATTCCAATAGAGATATGATGGGAATATATGTATTTTGGGTAGAAGGATGCATATGTAGGCATGGTAGGGCCTATGGAGACTCTCTTTTGAGCATATAACCATTTGGGGAGAGCAAAAAAGAGGAGGAGGAGATTGTAGAGCTCTGGAGCAGCAAAGAAAAGGAGCATGGAGCTGAGCTTACCTCTGTTAATGGAGGTTTCTACTCCAACATGATCAACTAAACCTCTTCTCTAGGGTGTGGATGAAGCCCTAGCCATATAACTTGTCTATTTTGTAGTAATGTTGGGATTGTGTATTATATGTAGATTGCATTGCCTGGTGCCTTGTGAACACAAGTTTAGCTCTCTTTAAATGTTCATTTTATGCCTTTTCTCCTTCTTGTCTTAGAATTTGAAGTGTTTCATTTGAATGCACAACATTTATAGTGATAAGCGTTGAATGTTGTACATTCTCACGCCTTTACTTATGTATTTTAATCCCTTAGATGCACATATTGTACGGTTTTTATGTGTTTCATTATTTTTGATGATTTCAGGTTCAAAGTCAATTTTTGGCATAATTTGACTCCATTAGAAATTGAATGTATTCCTATATCTAATCGTACTTCATTGAAGGTCTACAACAAGGATTGGTGAATGGCGTGTCAAGAAGACTGGAGTTGGGAAGCTGAAGAGTTGAAGGAGTGCAAAGCCAGAGGCTTCAATCCATCGAAGTCAGAGCTTCGATCCATCAAAGCTTCGATGCATTGAAGTCCCTACTTCGATGCATTAACCATTCCTGTAGAAGATTTTTTTCTGGAAGATATTTCATCCACTTGGCCACTTGTCTAATTTCTTCTAGAAGATGCCTTGGACGAAATTTTAGTGATCTTTTGAGCCTCAAGTCAGATATATAGGAAGTAAATATGTAATAGAGATATATATCATAATTCTTGTAATAGAGAGCATATATAGAATTCTAGTGAGAGAAATGAAGTTTTAGAGAGGGAAAAATTCAAAGAGGGCTTTGTAAGGCCTTGAAGACCATTTTGAGCATGGATTCACCTCTGTCTATGGAGTGCTTCCAGCCCACCATGATCAACTAATCCTTCTCTAGGATTTTGACAAACCCTAGTCTTGTAAATATGTTTTAATTTTAGTGAATTGGGGTTTTTATGTAACTTTTGTGTATATGTACATTGTCTTGAGCCTTGTATCAATATAAGTTTACAATAATTTCATATGTTCATGTGTTGAGATTTATCTTTCTTGTCTTAGAATGCTTAATTTTCCTCACTTGATCTTCAAACATTTGTAGTTTCACAAGGACTACAAGTGATGGCTTGGTACTAGTTTTCATTTTAACATGCATAGCTAGATTTACATATTCCATGCTAAGAGATGGTAAATTTGCTACATTTAGATAATTAGGTAGTTAGGTAAGTAGGTATGTAGGGAATTTACACATATCGAAGATGGACTATAGTATTTTAAGGTGTATGTATCCTCTTGACAGTCGCATTGTAGGCCACAAGCCAAATGCACAATTGCATGAATTCTCCCAATTTATTATAAGTTTGACATACACAAGGCTATTGGTGAAGTCTTAACCCTAGTCCTTTACTCTTCTTTCAAACTCTGCATTTTAATTATCATTTATGCTTCTAAAGTAGAGTAAACAAACAAACCTAAAAACTTGTTTGTGAGTTAAATGAGAACCAACATTCGACTTTTAGCACATTATTCCTACATAGTCTCTGTGGGATCGACACTCTCAACTTAGTACCATATCCTTCAACGATTCGTTCTATTGCAAGTGGTAAAATATAAATATAAATTTTAAACATTTTATCACAAACAATTTTTGGCGCCATTGCCGGGGACTACGGTTTAATAGCTAAAAGTAGAGGATTGAGTCTAGTTAAAATTTTAACTTAACTCATTCTTTACATTCTTTAATTGTAATTATTTTTGTTCTTATTTGTTAAGTGCTTTATTTTAGGTACTTATATAATCAAAGTGCCGGGACTTAAGCTCGGATCCTTTGTGAGTATAGTACCCAATTTCCTTGCACTTAAGTGTTTCAATTTTTGTTTTCGCATATAGCTTAGATTTTATTTTATTCACATGCAAGGTAGGAGATCATTGTCATTACCTTTATTGCCATGTGATTTTGAACTCGAAAGAACTCTTAGACAACATAGGCCCTGTTTAGCAGAGCTTTTGGTTCGATTTTTACGCAGAAGAAAAAAGAAGCAGAAGCTAAATCAGGAAACTAGTACCCCCCAGCTTCCTTTAAACGCCCTTTTTGGATTCCGAAGGTCTTTCGCCTTACCAATTCAAACACTCTCTAAAACAGCTTTTGAGCTTGAAAAGTTGAAAGTCACTTTTCAAAAGCCAATCCAAACAAGGCCATAGTAGAGTTCCTAGGGACCCTATATTGTTTAGAGAACATAGGAGAGAAACCATGGAAAATAATGATAACCCAAATGTTCAACAAAATCCTGTTTTATCACCCCCACCAAATGGTGAGGGTCTTCAAGATTTTTATGTTCCATCTACCTATGCATCTCATTCTTGTATTCATTTTTCGAATGCGGAAAAGAATAATTTCAAAATCAAATCCTCCACAATTAATCTTCTAAATTGTTTTCACGGGCTTCCTAACCAAGTCCTTATAAACATATAAATGAATTCTTAGAAGTGTGTTCGACTCTACAGTTGAATGCCTAAGCGGAAGACAACTTAAGGCTCTATCTTTTCCCTTTCTCACTTAAGGATAAAGCCAAACAATGGTTTAATTCCTTAGAGCCAACTTCCATTAACTCTTGGGCAGAAATGTAATGAGAGTTTCTAAAGAAATACTTTCCAATGGGAAAGACTAATGATGTGCGGAGAGCCATCATCGGTTTCTCTTAAAGGGAAGGAGAAGCTTTTCATGAAATATAGGAAAAAATGAAGGACCTTTTGAGGTCATGCCCACACCATGCTATTCTCAAATAATAATTGGTGCAAGGATTCTACGATGGTTTAGGAGAGCCCTACAAACAAATGGTAGATGCTAGTTGTGGGGGTACATTTTTTCTAAAAAGTCCCGATGAAGCGTGGATTCTCTTTGAGAACTTGAACGAAAAATAATAAGGTAGTTGCTCCTTTCAATGCCCAAACTGAAAGTGTTTTTACAATGCGTAAGGAACAAGCAACTGATAGGAAGATAGAAGTCCTAGAAAAGAAACTTGACCAAGTTATGTTGGCCGGGTCTTCTTCTTCTTCCTCTCCTCCTACTATTCCTAATCCTACTCTTCATTTATCATATGATGTGTGTTCTTTTTGTTCTAGTCCTTCTCATTATATAAAGGATTGTTCTCATGCGGGGCAATACCCTGAATTTTCGCAAGAGCAAGCAAATGCACTTTATTCTAGGTCGGGTCAAGGTTCTTATCAAAACTCCTTTAATCCTGGATGGATGGATCAAAATCAATTCCAATACAGAAACCAAGGTCAATATTAAGGACCTTGGGGACCACATGGACAGCAAGGTCAATCACAATTCCAACCTAGACCTTATCAATCAAATCCAAATTTGAGTTTCTATTACACTCCCAATCAACCACTTCCTTGAACCCAGTTTTGAGGGTAAAGTTTTGGCTGCTTTAGGCAACATCGAAAGTAATACCCAAAAGGTCAACGCCTACTAACAATTCATTGCAAAGATAGAATTCCAATTGGGACAGCTAGCTAATGCAATGAATCGGCGAGAGGGTGGAAAATTGCCTAGCCAAAAGGTGGCAAATCCTAAAGGCCAAGTAGTTGGTTATGTTTCCCTGTCTTTTGAGTTTACTCAAGACTAAGATAAATCAATTACTACTTTAAGGAGTGGTAGAGTTTTAGAGAATCTGGTTGATAAGATAATAGAGAAAGAATGTGAGCGTCTGATGAATCCAAAAATTCCCATGTTAAATCCAAATGATTTTTCTATAAATCCAAAAGAGACTTCCAATAATCCAAAAGATAAGGGAAAGGAAAATGAAGCTGAATTTTCATCAATTCCAATGCAAGAAGCTTCCTTTAAACCTCGAGTTCCCTTTCCACAAAGATTAAGGGAACCTTCTCAATTTGGGAAGCAAGGAGAGAAATTTCAAGATATGATAGAAATTTTTAAACAAGTTAAAATCAATCTTCCTCTCTTAGATGTTATAAGGCAAATTCCCTCCTGTGCTAAATTTCTGTACTCAAAAGCATAAATCTAGGAACCAAGTTCCTAAGAAGGTCCATCTAACTGAGCAAGTAAGCTCAATTCTTCAAGATAACACCCCTCCAAAATTCAAGGATCTGGGTGCCCCTATAATATCTTGTGTCATTGGTGACCACGAATTTGAGAGGGCCCTCCTTGACTTGGGAGCAAGTGTTAACTTACTTCCTTACTCAGTTTATCAAAAATTAGAGCTAGGAGAACTTAAGCCAACCACAGTTGTATTGTAATTTGCCAACCGCTCGGTAAAGCAACCTCGTGGTATAATTGAGGATGTTCTAATCAAAGTGGACAAATTCTATTTCTTGGTGGACTTCATAGTCCTTGATACCAAACCTGTCCATGACCCTACAAGGCATATTCTGATCATTCTAGGTTGTCCTTTCTTGGCTACAACTAATACTTATTTTAATTGTCGTGCTGGGGTGATGGATATCTCCTTCGAGAATATGACTGTGAGGTTGAATATCTTCAACGCATCCCACCACACCTCCAATGATGAAAGCGACTGCTTTTGTGTAGATGTTATGGATGAACTTGTGGAAAAGATACTTCCCCAAATCTTGTCAAAAGATCTTTTAGAGGCGTGTCTGAGTTAATTTTATTTTGAAGACTTTGACATCAAGCAATCAATTGAAGATGTAAATACAATATTTGATGCCATTGTCATAAATGACTTTCCCATGTGGAAGACACCATTCGAGCCTCTTCCTACACTTTCAAGTACTCCTCTAACTCCATCCCTTGTGTCCCCTCACAACTGGAGCTTAAGACTTTATTGTCTAATCTCAAGTATGGGTTTCTTCACCCAAGTGACACTTTACCGGTCATCATAGCTTCAAATCTAATAGATGACCAAGAGTGTTCACTCATAATGGTCTTAAAAGAACACAAATGAGCTATAGGGTGGACCATTGCCGACTTAAAAGGCATTGACCCTTCCATTTGTATGCACCGCATATATTTAGAGAGGATGCAAAGACCTTGCGAGAGGCGCAACGTAGGTTAAACCCTAATATGAAGGAGGTAGTCATGAAAGAAGTTATTAAGCTACTAGATGTCGGTATTATATACCCCATCTCTAATAGCAAGTGGGTAAGCCCCACACAAGTGGTGCCAAAGAAATCAGGCATCACCATCTTTCTAAATGAATAAGGAGAATTAGTTCCTCAACGCACCCCCACAGACTGGCGAGTGTGCATTGACTATAGGAAACTAAACTCCTCAATTAGGAAGGATCACTTCCCACTCCCATTCATTGATCAAATCCTAGAGAGGCTTGTGGGTCAAAGTTTTTACTGCTTTTTAAATGGATATTCTGGATATAATCAAGTCACAGTAGACCTGCAAGACCAAGAAAAAACCACCTTCACATGTCCATTTGGAACATTTGCATATAGACGCATGTCTTTTGGGTTATGTAATTAACCGGCGACTTTTCAACGGTGTATGGTGTCTATTTTTTCAGACATGGTAGAGAAGTTCCTTGAAGTGTTCATGGATAAATTTTCAGTCTTTAAACCTTCCTTTGATTCGTGCCTTTATAATCTTACATTTGTACTCAAGCATTGTAAAGACATGAATCCTATTCTTAGTTGGGAAAAGAGTCATTTTATGGTTCAAGAGGGGAATGTACTTGGGCATATTATTTCCAAACGAGGTATAGAAGTTGATAGAGCCAAGGTAGAACTCATATCTGAGCTTCCTCCACTTTCATCGGAGAAGGGCATTCATTCATTCCTTGGTCATGCGGGTTTTTATCACCATTTCATCAAGGAGTTTAGCAAGATATCTTGGCCCTTGTGTCAACTTCTTGAGAAGGATACTTCTTTTCACTTTGATGAAATGTGCTTTAAATCTTTTGAAACATTTAGCACACTTCTATCAATTGCTCTAATTCTATTCCCTCCAAATTGGGCTCTACCATTTAAGGTCATGTGTGACGCATCTGATTTTGCTATAGGTGCTGTCTTAGGGCAACGTGTAGACAAGTTGCCGCATGTTATTTACTATACAAGTAAATTTCTTTCTGAACCTTAAATGAATTATACAACTACATAAAATGAATTGCTTGTAGTTGTTTATGCCTTGGACAAATTTAGATCTTATCTCTTAGGATCCAAGGTCATTGTCTTCTTGGATCATGTCGCTCTTCGGCACTTATTGGCCAAAAAGGATACTAAACCTCGACTGATCCCATGGATACTTGATAAGTGTTCAATTCTATGCATTTGAACCCTCTTTATTGCATATGTTAGTTTCGTTTTTGCGTTTACCGAGATATGTTTACGGTATTTTTGTGTTTTTGATGTTTTGCAGGTATTGGAGTAAATTGAGCAAAGTTGGAAGCTTTCTGCAGTCAAGAGAAGAAATCAGAAAATGTTGCCAAGGCATCTCGATCAATCGAGATGTGGATTTCGATCAATCGAGATTTCGATTGATCGAAATCTCATTTCGATTGATCGAAATCTCGATCAATCGAGATTCAGTTTCGATCAATCGAAGCTCTGCAGAGTCCACTTGGCCACTTGCTCACCTGCTCTCCCACTTGCAACAAAATCCCCCTTTTTGCACGACTTAGGGGGATTGTCTGACTTGAACAAGACTTTTGGGGGCCTTCTTGATACAAGAGATATATATAATGATATATATATATATATGGTGGGCCCAAAGGAGAAAAAGGAGCCAAAAAGCATACAAAAAGCACAAAAAGCCATATATCTCATATATCTCTCAATACACACAAGGAGATCAGCAGAGAGAGACTTTCGGGAGAGGAAGAGGATAGCTGAACCAGACCAAGAAGCTTCATTCTCTTCATCAATGGAAGGGTGCAAGGCAACTATGAGCAACTAACTCTTCTACTAGGGTGTTGGTTTCAACCCCTAGCCATGTAAACTTGTTCATCTTTGTAGCTCTTGGGATTTGTAATTAAATGTTGATTATTTAACCTAGTGATTATGTACACAAATACATCTCTTATATATATTCATTTGATATGGAATTTATTCTTGTCTTAGAGTAGGTTTTGTCACTTGAATGCACAACATTTGCATATTCCACAAGAAGTGCAAATGATGGCTAGATAATGGTGTTTAAATGAATGTGTGATGTTAGTTTGTATAGACCATGCCAAGACAAGGTAGTTTGGATGCATGTAGTGTTCACTTAGAGAGTAGAGTAATTAGGTAGTTAGTTAGGTTGAAGAGCTATGCTTGTTGAAGATGGATTATGATAGGTTAGCACACACATTGATCTTTTGATATGTCATTGAGGTCACAAGCCTAATGACATTGTTAGGCATTTAATTAATGAATCCCATGCTTGCTACACTTATGAACATGTAAATGGCTAGTGGTGGAAACCAACCCTAGTTCTCTCTCCCAACTTTACTCTTTAATTTCATTGTCATTTTATTTATGCAATAGTTTTTAACACAAAACCAAAAACCTATTTTTAGAATTAAAGTGGAATTAATCTTTCTTTATGACAATTAACGACTAGTCCTCGTGGGATTGATACCCTCTATATAGAACCTTATCTACAAAGATTCGTGCTCTTGCGAGTGGTTAAATTATATTTTGATAAAAAGGGAAAAATTAAGCTTACAATATAATTTAGTTCCGACCACATCAAAATTTTGGCGCCGTTGCCGGGGACTACGGTTTAATTGTCGCCATTGGAAGATTAAATCTGGTTTAATTCTTAGGCTAGAAATTCTTTCATTCTTTTTTTTTATATATATCTTGTTCTTATATCTCAAACTTCTTGATTTTAGGTATACCACATAGCGGGCATCTAGAAGAATTCAATTTGGAACCCTTTGTGAGTATAACTTCAAAAATTGGTGGTTTGAGTTCATTCACATTCTTTTGTATATATTATTGTTATTTTGTGTGTAGAGGTGTTGTTCAATTGTTAATGCATGCTAGGTAGACGGTCATTGTCACTTCCTTTGCTTCCTTGTAATAGTGAACTTGAACGAACACTTAGACAACGTAGAGGAACCTCTAGGGACCCTATTTTGCCTAGAACTGAAAACATAGATCCAAATGAGAGACAACCTCCCGATCTACCTCCTTTTAATCATGAACAACCACCTCCACCACCACCTCCTCAAGGAGAGTTGCTTATGGACTTTTACCTTCCGACTACATTTGAAGTACCTTCATGTATTCAATTTCCGGATGTAGCGGCAAATCAATTCGAAATAAAGTCCTCCACCATCAATCTTCTTAATAGCTTTCACGCTCTTCCTAATGAGGATCCATACCGGCACTTAGATTACTTCCTTTCCGTGTGTTCCACCATTCGTGTACCACACTTTACGGAGGATGATCTAAAGCTACGTATGTTTCCATTTTCCCTAAAAGATAAGGCTAGAAGTTGGTTCAATTCCCTAGAACCCAACTCAATCCATTCTTGGGCGGAGATGCAAATAGAGTTCTTAAAAAAATACTTCCCAATGGGTAAGACAAGTGATATTCGGCGAGCAATCACCGGATTCACCCAAATTGACCAAGAACAATTCCATGAGATGTGGGAGAGGTTAAAAGATCTTTTAAAATCTTGTCCGCATCATGCTGTCCCAAAATGGCAGCTAGTGCAAAGTTTTTATGATGGGGTGAGTGAGCAACATAGACAAATGATAGACTCCGCGTGTGGGGGTGGGTACCTTTTGAAAAGCCCCGATGAGGCATGGAAACTTTTTCAAACCCTAAGCAACAATTCAGCTCAATGCTCCTCCACTAGGAAAGGGAAGGCCACCCAACCTTGTAGAGGAGTGCATGAGATTTCACGGGTAGATGAGGTAGCCATGCAAGTAGAAGCCTTGTCCCGAAAAATGGATTTAATCATGAAAAATGGGCTGCCTACTCCAAACCAATCTGTCCAAAATCAGGAGGGGTGTTCGTTTTGCTATAGCACTTCGCATTTTGTGCGAGATTGTCCTATTGCCGGGCAATCTCCTGATTATGCTCAAGAGCAAGCGAATGCTTTGTACGCTAAACAAATAAATGATCCATATTCGAACACGTACAATCCTGGTTACAAGAACCATCCGGCTTTTTCATGGAAAAATCAAGAATCAAGTCCCTCTTTCCAAGGGCAAAGTTCTTTTAATTCCCAATCTCAACAGCCTCATTATAGGCTAAACCCTCAACCTTACAATCAAAGATCTAATTACCAACAACCACCACCTCCTCCGAGAAGCCAAAGCTTTGAAGAACGAGTGATAAGCAATCTTGAGGCCAACACCCGCTTATTGCAAACTCACTCTCAATCAATCTCTAAGCTTGAAGCCAATGCTCAATCTATGGCTAGGTTAGAAGCTCAAATCGGGCAACTAGCTAATGCCTTAAATAGAATGGAGGAAGGTAAGTTGCCGAGTCAACCGGTGGCGAATCCCAAAGGTGTCCATATGATTGAAGATCCATCATCTTCAACTTGTAATGCTCCTCCAGAGCAAGTTCAATCAATCACAACCTTGAGGAGTGGTAAAATCATTAACTCCAAGGTAGGGGAGGAAGAGAGAAAGGAATTCCAAGAGCAACCTAAAAATCCAAAAGAATCCCAATTAAATCCAAAATTGTTTCCGTCAAATCCAAATTTGCAAAATACCCCTTTAAATCCAAAAGGAAAGGCAAGTGAAGTTGTGTCATCATCAATTCCAAATCTTGACACCTCTTATGAACCTCCGGTTCCTTTTCCTCAACGATTGAAGGAACCTTCTCATTTCGGGAAGCAAGGAGAGAAAATCCAAGACATGATGGAGATCTTCAAACAAGTAAAGATCAATCTCCCTCTCCTTGATGCTATTCGACAAATTCCCTCTTATGCGAAATTCTTGAAGGACTTATGCACTCAAAAGCGCAAATCTAGGAATAAAGTTCCTAAGAAGGTCCTCTTAACTGAGCACATAAGCTCCATTTTCCAACACCAAGCCCCTCATAAATTCAAAGATCCGGGTGCTCCGACCATTTCGTGCACCATCGGAAATCAATCTTTTGAAAAAGCACTTCTTGATCTAGGGGCTAGTGTCAATTTGCTTCCATTCTCAGTTTACCAACAACTAGGTTTGGGGGAACTCAAGCATACCACGGTTGTGTTGCAACTTGCCGACCGTTCGGTGCAGCAACCACGTGGCATCATTGAGGATGTCATCATTCAAGTGGACAAATTTTATTTTCCGGTGGACTTCATAGTCCTTGACACGGAACCGGTTCAAAATCCGAATCACCATATTCCTATCATTCTAGGTCGTCCATTCTTGGCCACGGCAAACGCTTGCGTTAATTGCCGTACTGGAGTGATGGACATCTCTTTTGGGAATATGAAAGTCCGCTTGAACATCTTCAATGCTTCCCACCACACATCCGACGACGAAAGTGAGTGCTTTTGTGTCGATGTTGTGGATGACCTTGTTCAAGAAGCACTTCCTTCTATTCTTTCCAAGGACCCTTTAGAGGCATGCCTAAATCATTTTAACTATGATGATTTTGACATTGAGCAATCCATATGTGACGTCAATTCCATGCTCGATGTTAATACTGTCATGGATTTGCCTAAGTGGAGAGTTCCGAGAGAACCCTTGCCCCCTTTGTTCAAGGGAGGCACAACGTCGATTGAATCCAAACATGAAGGACGTTGTAATGAAGGAGGTGGTGAAGTTACTAGATGCGGGGATCATATACCCCATCTCTGATAGCAAGTGGGTTAGTCCCACTCAAGTGGTTCCAAAGAAGTCTGGTATTACGGTGCAACCTAATGATAAGGGTGAATTAGTTCCCCAACGCACCACCACAGGATGGAGAGTGTGCATTGATTATAGGAAATTAAATTCAGCCACTCGGAAAGATCACTTCCCCCTCCTATTCATTGATCAAATATTGGAGAGATTGGCCGGGCAAAGTTTTTATTGCTTTTTGGATGGATATTCCGGCTATAATCAAGTTGCTATAGACCCGAGGGACCAAGAGAAAACCACCTTTACATGTCCCTTCGGCACATTTGCTTATAGACGCATGCCCTTTGGGTTGTGCAATGCACCGGCAACTTTTCAACGGTGTATGATGTCTATCTTCTCGGACATGGTGGAAAAATTCTTGGAAGTGTTCATGGATGATTTTTCCATTTTTGGGCCTTCATATGAATCATGCCTCCAAAATCTAGCTTGTGTTCTCAAACGATGTCAAGAAACCAACCTAATTCTTAGTTGGGAAAAGAGTCATTTTATGGTTCAAGAGGGTATTGTCCTAGGGCATATTGTGTCTAAGCGAGGAATAGAGGTTGATAAAGCCAAGGTTGAGCTCATTTCCAAACTTCCTCCACCATCCACGGTGAGAGAGATTCGTTCATTCCTTGGGCATGCGGGCTTTTATCGTCGTTTCATCAAAGACTTTAGCAAGATCTCTCGGCCTTTGTGTCACCTTCTTGAAAAAGAGTCTTGCTTTACCTTTGATGAAGCGTGCCTTAACGCTTTTGAAAAACTCCGCACCATGCTTACAACCGCTCCAATTCTAATCCCTCCAAATTGGGCTCTCCCATTTGAGATTATGTGTGATGCATCCGACTATGCCATGGGTGCTGTCTTAGGGCAACGAGTAGACAAACTACCACATGTCATCTATTACGCAAGTAAAACCCTTTCCGAGGCTCAAATCAATTATACCACGACGGAAAAGGAATTGCTTGCGGTAGTATTTGCATTAGACAAATTTCGAGCTTATTTATTGGGTTCAAAGGTCATTGTTTACTCGGACCATGCTGCCCTCCGGCATCTTTTGGCGAAAAAGGACACCAAGCCTAGGTTGATCCGATGGATACTCTTGTTGCAAGAGTTTAATTTTGAGATTAGAGACAAAAAGGGAACTGAAAATGTGGTGGCTGACCACCTTTCTAGAATTCTTGTTGAATCCCTTCATAATTCCATTCCAGTTTGTGAATCCTTCCCGGATGAACAACTCTTTGTCATCTCTCAAGAGAGTATCCCTTGGTATGCAGATGTGGTTAATTACTTGGCAACCGGTAAAATACCATATTCTTGGACCAAACAAGAGAAGGATCGTTTTCTCTCCCAATCACGATCATATTATTGGGACGATCCTCAATTGTTCAAATACTGCCCCGATCAAATAATTCGTAAGTGTGTACCCAACAGTGAATTCCAAAGCATTCTTAAATTTTGTCATACACTCGCTTGTGGGGGACACTTTAGTGCTAAGAAAACCGCAGCAAAAATTCTTCAATGCGGATTTTTCTGGCCGACACTTCATCGGGATACATATTCATTCTGCCGCTCTTGTGAGCGATGTCAGCGCCTTGGCGCGATGTCTCGGAAGGACATGATGCCTCTTAACCCTATTCTTATCATTGAAATATTTGATGTGTGGGGCATTGACTTCATGGGACCATTTCCACCCTCTACTGGTCATGAGTACATACTTGTGGCGGTGGACTACGTATCTAAGTGGATAGAGGCCGTTGTTACCAAAACCAATGATCACGCAGTCGTGGTTAAATTCATTCAAGCTAACATTTTTAGCCGGTTTGGTACGCCTCGGGCCATCATCAGTGACGGAGGTAAACATTTCTGTAACCGGTTCCTTCGAACCTTGCTTCTCAAAAACTCCGTCACACACAAAGTAGCCACCCCATACCATCCTCAAACTAGTGGCCAAGTAGAAGTATCCAATAGGGAGATTAAGAACATTCTTCAGAAAACTGTTCGGCCCGACCGGAAGGATTGGTCATTGCGACTAAATGATGCATTATGGGCATACCGAACCGCATATAAAACTCCCATTGGAATGTCACCTTATCGGTTGGTTTATGGCAAGGCGTGCCATCTTCCGGTTGAATTGGAGCATAAAGCTATGTGGGCCACCAAGACTTTCAATTTTGACATGAAACAGGCCGGTTCTAATCGAAAGCTTCAATTAAATGAATTGGAAGAATTGCGACATGACGCGTATGAGAATGCGAAAATCTATAGGGCAAAGTCCAAAGCCTTTCATGATCGTAATATTCGAGTCAAAACATTTTCGCCGGGCCAAAAAGTTTGGTTGTACAACTCGCGCCTCCATTTGTTTCCCGAAAAACTTCGCTCCCGTTGGGATGGTCCATTTTTGGTTAATTCCGTCGCTCCCCACGGAGCGGTGGAATTGAAGGACTTGAAAGATGGCTCGATGTTCAAAGTAAATGGGCATCGCTTAAAAGTGTGCGTGGATGACCAAGTCACCACCGAATACGTGGATGTCGTCACTTTGACGGATCCCGTGTATTTTGACTCGTGAGTCGATCCGGACGTCGCGCCATAGACGTGTAAGGTGGCGAAGCCATGGTAGCTATCAAGCTTCCATGATGTCCCTTTTATCCAAAGTAGATTTGTATCTAAGCAGGGTAGTATCTAATTCCCAAATATCCAAGTCCCTGAAGCATACTTTGCACTGACTGTTTTTGAGCATTTCGATTGATCGAAACCAAGATTTTGATCAATCGAACATTTCGATTGATCGAGATTTTAGTTCGATTGATCGAAAAATTGCAGAGATTTGCCAAGTCCAAAGTCCCGAGAGGTGTTATTCTTCGATTGCACTTCGATAGGTTTTCGATCGATCGACAATTTCGATTGATCGAGATTTTAGTTCGATTGATCGAAAAATTACAGAGATTTGCCAAGTCCAAAGTCCCGAGAGGTGTTATTCTTCGATTGCACTTCGATAGGTTTTCGATCGATCGACAATTTCGATTGATCGAGATTTTAGTTCGATTGATCGAAAAATTGCAGAGATTTGCCAAGTCCAAAGTCCCGAGAGGTGTTATTCTTCGATTGCACTTCGATAGGTCTTCGATCAATCGACATCAAATTTCGATTGAATCAATTAAAGGTTCGATTGATCGAAGTAAAAATGTGATTCAAGGGAGGAATTTTCGATTGAGCGAAAAGACAATTTCAATCCATCGAAGCTGGTTTCGATTGATCGAAGCAAGATTTCGATTAATCAAAATCTTGATTGATCGAAATGCACATTTCGATCAATCGAAATGCACGCGGAGCCTGCACGTGAGCCGAAAATCTATTTAAACCGTTGGGCTTCCCTCCTATTTTAAAAAACCATCCGAATTCTTCTCTTCCTCCGTGCGATCCAAGCCCTTTCCAAGCGCTCCCGAGCACTCGATCTACCATTCCCGATTATCCGCCGCCATCCGACGCAGTCCGACGCCACCGCTAGCACCTGCGAGATCTTCTCTTCGCGGTTGCGAGTGGAGTTTTCTTCGGTTGAGCCGTTCATCTTCTTCCTCACGAGGTAAGTGATGCATGGCTACTTTTTGTTTACTCTCTCGCCATTTTTGATAGTTTTACGGCAAAATAAGCATAGTTAGATAATGTTGGGGTGGATGGTTGCGATTGCGATATCTGAATCAAGTTTTTGTGGGTTCGGAGGGTAGGAATTCATGTAGGAGTGGGATTTGGCATTTTCTTCGTTTCAAACGCTTAGTGTACGGTGTGTAACCGCGGCACCTTCGTTTCGGTTGCGCCCGTTCACATTGCCTCTTCGAGTGCAACTTTTTGCATTTTTATCAGTACCTTGGACTAGGACTTCATTTTTATTTTTATTCTTTTAGTGTAGTAGTAGTTTAACTTTCTTCTTATTCATCTTTTATTTACGTACCTTTTGGAATCCAGTGCAGACTGTTCCGAGGCGATGGCGAGAGTGAAGAACGCCGTCGGTGCTGTTCGTGACATGCCCGGGCGAGCCTTCCGGTCTCGGAAGTTCCACCCGGAGCAGGTTTTCGACTTAGCGGAGTTCGAGAGGCGTCCCGACACCGAGTGGACGGTTGCCGAGCTCAGGAGGCGTCGCCTCGACCGGCTATGTGTGCCTCCCACCGACGTGGCACACGAGCGCCTAGTGCAGGTCTTTTACGAGCATATGACCTACTCCTGCACAGCGCCAGACACACTCGAGACTACCGTGGCCACTGTCACGATCACGATTACGCCGAGCCGGATTGCTCATATGCTCGGCATCCCTCACCAGCAGTCGCCGGACATGGTTGGCCCGGACGGTCAGCCACTCTATAGTGCCGCGCTCCCAGCAGACACCACGCTCTTCTCGATAGTGATGGACATGTGTGGCGGGGCGTTTACCACGCCCAACCACAACTGCACGTCCAAATCGATGTGCCTGAGCAGATATTAGTTCCTGGACACCGTTCTCCTCAAGAACGCGTGTCCGTTGTAGCACGTGGCCGAGCGCAGGGGCGACCTCCTCCGTTGCCTCTATGCTTTCCATACGGGCGCTTGGTTTTCTGTCCCATCGCTTATCTGGGGGCAGATGCACAAAGTTTGGGATGGCCTCGTCAACAAGAGGAAGAGGATAGCAGCGAGTTGGCGGCTTCCCTTTCCGTTCCTGATCGCCGCTTTTCTCAGCAGTGCCAGTATACCGGTCAGTCGGACTGACATTCAGTTGGCACTGCCCACCCACTTCACATCTACTCAGTGGGATCGGGTGAGGCGACACTTAGAGCGACAGGACCATCAGGGTGATCCACCAGACGATGTAGGTATGGATGCCCCGGTGGAGATGGATGAGGGAGAGCCTGCAGGGGCGGAGTCAGAGGACGAGGAGATGGAGGAGGAGGAGATGGATGTCGCTGCAGAGCGGCATGATATCTTAGCGACAGGCTATTCCTGCCTGGCAGCTGACGTAGAGCGGCTCCAGCAGGGTTTTGACGAGCACGTCCAGGTGACGCAGAGTCAGCTGGCAGGTATTCGGACGGACATTTCTTCTCTGGTACAGGGCCAGAGAGCGATCTTAGACGAGTTCCGAGCCTTCCGGCAGGATCTGCAGTTCCTGTTCGCAGGTCGAGCCTCCACCTCCACTTCTGCTCCCACCGAGCCACCACCCGCCCTCGAGTAGCTGCACTTTGTTCATCTTTTCTTTCTTTATTTTTGATAGGCCATGTTGGCCATGTTTAGTTTCTTTTTGAGTATTCCACCTACATGTACACTTTGTACTAAAACTCCTTTTCAGTTATATGGCATACATCTATATTTTCTTTTATGCCCTGTGTTATCTTTACTGTCTTTATTTTTGCTTTCCGTCAATCTATCTGTTCTCTATACTTTGACTATGTATGTAGTACCACTTGTCTAATTGTTATATGCGATTCAGTTGATGATTTCCGTTTATTACCGCCTGGTTTCAATTCCCAATACTGTTGAGATTGCTTCAACACAGTATGGCGGTACTAAAGAAAGGCAGCCCCTTTGCGTGCTATACGTTAGCGTGCCTGGATAGTCAATATCTTATCGCATAGACCTCTTAGACAATTGGGAAACACCAGTTCAGACCATTAGATATACAGTGATATTGGCATTGTCAGTTTGTGCATATTATTTCATTATGTTCTATTTATCTACTTTTTGTTCCTTTTAATGCTCGTGGTATCCAGTTGGTATTCTGTGCAGGTTTTTCTTATTTACAGGATGACCATGGCATACCATTTTTCTCGCATTCTGCCATCCCGGTAACTCCTTTCCTTGTTCTTCTTGTCCAAACATTGAGGACAATGTTGCATATAAGTTTGGGGGTGCGGTATGCTATACCACTTGCATACGCATACAATGTTCGGTTATTATTTTGAGTGTCATTGTAGAGCAGTTTTTTCCTTTCTTTTCTTCTTCTTGATATTTTTGGATGCTTGCCATGATGTCTGGCTTTTTAAAGGACATCATTCGAATAAATGTCCGAGGTAAATGCAGCAGGTAGTTAAGAACTTTAACATTGTAAATACCCGCACTTTTGCAAGCTTTATAGTAGGCTAGAACGGTCTACATTTTTGTCTAAAGTCGAGCACGTACAATTCTTGCCCTAAATTTGTCCTTAACCGCACAAATTCGCACACATGCATTTTAAATTGTGGGGTATAAGTCTGAGGGAGAATTTTTGAAAATTTCTGTTTTTATCTGAACAACTTAAAGAATAAGTTCTTCTGGTTGTTGTAAAAAAAAAAAAAAGAGAAATAAAAAGAGAAAAATATGCAATAAGCCTTCTCACTCAATAAACCGAATTTCTATGCCTTAAAGCAAGAAATATTCGTGTAAAAGTGTGTAAGGTTGAGTAATAATAAGCGGGTGGCTTGCTTACGCTCATCACTTTGTAAGCTCAGTCATTAAGTTCGAGGGGTGCTTCTTCACCTAATGCCCTAAAATCAATTGGTTTGGGAGTCATTGGTCCAACGCCGCTACATGGGCTTGCAAGAAAGCAAAAAGAGCTAAGCATTGCACGGTCATCCACGCATGAGCAATCATGAATGTTTTGTGATAATGAAGCAGCCGTGTCGAGCATCTTCAATGAGTTTTTCTCTTAAAAACAGATTTGTTAGTTTTCTCCTCCAAATATGGCAGAAGCCGCGCGTTAGAATGCATGTTCACTTTTCAAAGAGGATTTTGGGGTTGAAATTGTTTTAGTTGTTCGGGTTGCCATTATGTGGGGACTGTCGTTCATTTATAGCTTATGAAAGTCCATTTTTGCTAATGACCACATAGTTCTGTAATACTTGTTGCATTTGCCAAATGTGAAATGAATGGATGAGCGCCCTTTATCTAGTTGATGACTGAGCATGATTAAACTTTTGTATAAGACAGTTGATTTCATTTTTGTAATATTGTATTGCTAAGGGACTAGCAATATGTAAGTTTGGGGGTGTGATAAGTGTTCAATTCTATGTATTTGAACCCTCTTTATTGCATATGTTAGTTTCGTTTTTGCGTTTACCGAGATATGTTTACGGTATTTTTGTGTTTTTGATGTTTTGCAGGTATTGGAGTAAATTGAGCAAAGTTGGAAGCTTTCTGCAGTCAAGAGAAGAAATCAGAAAATGTTGCCAAGGCATCTCGATCAATCGAGATGTGGATTTCGATCAATCGAGATTTCGATTGATCGAAATCTCATTTCGATTGATCGAAATCTCGATCAATCGAGATTCAGTTTCGATCAATCGAAGCTCTGCAGAGTCCACTTGGCCACTTGCTCACCTGCTCTCCCACTTGCAACAAAATCCCCCTTTTTGCACGACTTAGGGGGATTGTCTGACTTGAACAAGACTTTTGGGGGCCTTCTTGATACAAGAGATATATATAATGATATATATATATATGGTGGGCCCAAAGGAGAAAAAGGAGCCAAAAAGCATACAAAAAGCACAAAAAGCCATATATCTCATATATCTCTCAATACACACAAGGAGATCAGTAGAGAGAGACTTTCGGGAGAGGAAGAGGATAGCTGAACCAGACCAAGTAGCTTCATTCTCTTCATCAATGGAAGGGTGCAAGGCAACCATGAGCAACTAACTATTCTACTAGGGTGTTGGTTTCAACCCCTAGCCATGTAAACTTGTTCATCTTTGTAGCTCTTGGGAATTGTAATTAAATGTTGATTATTTAGCCTAGTGATTATGTACACAAATACATCTCTTATATATATTCATTTGATATGGAATTTATTCTTGTCTTAGAGTAGGTTTTGTCACTTGAATGCACAACATTTGCATATTCCACAAGAAGTGCAAATGATGGCTAGATAATGGTGTTTAAATGAATGTGTGATGTTAGTTTGTATAGACCATGCCAAGACAAGGTAGTTTGGATGCATGTAGTGTTCACTTAGAGAGTAGAGTAATTAGGTAGTTAGTTAGGTTGAAGAGCTATGCTTGTTGAAGATGGATTATGATAGGTTAGCACACACATTGATCTTTTGATATGTCATTGAGGTCACAAGCCTAATGACATTGTTAGGCATTTAATTAATGAATCCCATGCTTGCTACACTTATGAACATGTGAATGGCTAGTGGTGGAAACCAACCCTAGTTCTCTCTCCCAACTTTACTCTTTAATTTCATTGTCATTTTATTTATGCAATAGTTTTTAACACAAAACCAAAAATCTATTTTTAGAATTAAAGTGGAATTAATCTTTCTTTATGACAATTAACGACTAGTCCTCGTGGGATCGATACCCTCTATATAGAACCTTATCTACAAAGATTCGTGCTCTTGCGAGTGGTTAAATTATATTTTGATAAAAAGGGCAAAATTAAGCTTACAATATAATTTAGTTCCGACCACATCAATACTCTTGTTGCAAGAGTTTAATTTTGAGATCCAGGATAAAAAGGGTACTGAGAATGTGGTCGCCGACCATTTGTCTTGGATTCTTGTAAAGTGCCATCACGACCAAATTCCAACTAGCGAATCCTTTCCAGATGAGCAACTGTTTGAAGTCACTCACAAGAAACTTCCTTGGTTCACTGACATAGTAAATTTCCTAGCAACCGGGAAGAGCCCATCCTATTGGTCCAAACAGAAAAATGATCGCTTCCATTCGCAAGTACATTCATATTTTTGGGATGATCCTCATCTATTCAAGTATTGTCCCGACCAAATCATTCGTCGATGTGTGCCTGAGAGTGAGATTCTTAGTATTCTTATTTTCTACCATACATTCTCATACGAAGGTCATTTTAGTGCTCGGAAGACCGCTTCCAAAATTTTTCAATGCGGTTTCTCTTAGCCAACCATACATCGGGATACATATTTATGCTGTCGCTCGTGCGAGCGATGTCAGCGCCTTGGCGCTATGTCTCATAAAGATATGATGCCCTTGAACCCAATTTTAATCATCGATATCTTCGATGTTTGGGGCATTGACTTTATGGGCCCGTTTCCAAAATATGTCAGTTTCAAGTTCATACTCATAGCGGTAGATTACCTATCTAAATGGGTTGAGGCCTTGGCTACCAGAACCAATGACCATGCAGTCATGGTCAAGTTCATCTAAACGAACATCTTTAGTCGTTTCAGTACGCCTCGATCCATCATCAGTGACGGGGCTAAACACTTTTGCAACCGATTCCTTCGAACCTTGCTACTCAAATACTCCGTCACTCACAAGGTTGCTACACCTTACCACTCTTAAACGAGTGGCCAAGTAGAAGTACCTAATAGGGAAATTAAGCACATTCTCAAAAAAAATAGTGCACCCCGATCGCAAGGATTGGTCTCAACATCTAAATGACGCTTTGTAGGCATATCGTACTACTTATAAAACCCCGATCAGCTTGTCACCGTACCGTCTTATATATGATAAGGCATAATGCTTACTGGTTGAGCTTGAGCACAAAGCCTTTTGAGCAATTAGGAAGTTCAATTTTGATATGAAATTGGCCGACTCTAACCATAAGCTTCAGTTGAGTGAGTTAAAGGAAATACGGAATGACATGTACGAAAGTGCGAAAATCTAAAAGGCGAAGACCAAGGCCTTCCATAACCGTCATATCCGTTCCAAATCACTCTCTCCAGGCTAAAAAGTTTGGCTTTATAATTCTAGGCTTCGCCTATTTCTTGGAAAACTTCGTTCCAATTGGGAAGGTCCTTTTATTATCAATTCCGTTGCTCCCCACGGGTGGTAGAACTAAAGGATCCTAAGCACGGAACACTCTTTAAGGTTAATGGGCAAAGGGTGAAACCTTGCATTAATAGCCAAATGCAATTAGAATACGTGGATATCGTCGATTTGATGGATCCCATATATTTAAACCTATGATTCATTTTCACGTCTCATTGTAGACGATAAACTTGGCACTTTTGTGGCCCTATCATGTTCCGTGTGACCCTTTGAATCCAAAAAGGAATGTATCTAAATGTTTTTAAATATATCTGAGTGTGAGAAGTGTGATTTTAAGGATTGAGTAAAAGTTTAAACATTTAGGACAATTTTGTAGAAAACCCAGTTATAAGGCACTTCGATGCATCAAAGTGTCAACTTCGATGCATCGATCCTTAGATGTATCAACTTTAATGTCCCAATTCCAATTCAAATTCTAGTAGCTTTCGCACTTTGTTTCGATAGATGTTCAATCCATCAACACTTCGATGCATCGAAACCTCTATTTTGATGCATCGATCCTAGGCATGTGATTACATGCGCAGTCACTTAAAATACAAACTGACTCTCTTTTTCTCTTAATTTTTCCCTCTCTCTCGCGACACTCTCTTCTCTCCCTCTCGTCTGAAAGCCCCTAATCTATCATCATCATCAAAAATCATTCCCAAGCATCTTCTCTTGGAATTAATGTTGACATTTGGATGTTAGCTTGGGGGTGGACTGCCACTGTAGGGCTCATTTTCAAGATTGGAGGTAAGGGCTCTGTTTTGCCTTTTGAAGTTGTATTTGTTAAGTGCAGTTTGTGGGTACTGAGTTGATTCAGATTGTGGGAGAAATTTTCAAAAATTTTGGTTTACTTGATTCTAAAGGAGGATTAGAGGTTGGTTAAAAGCTTTTTGAGATTATTTTGTTGGTTTATGAATAAATTCTGAACCAAATTTTGCCCCTGCCATGGATGGTGTTGAGGTTCCACCCGCTGTCATTCGCGACATTTCGTGAGGCCAGTGGGGGCACCTGGATTTCCACCCCGAGCACATGGTTGATATTGATGCATTTATCGAGGACCCATATGCTTCGTGGTCCATTACAGCATTGCGTGAGTGCCATTTACTTGGGCTCCTAGTTCCTGCGTCTGATCTCTATTACCTCTGGCTCTTTCGTGTGTTTTACATGAACATGACATGCAACTCTAATGAGCCAGGTATTTTGAAGACTACTGTGGATGGCGTTTCTCTTACCTTCACCTTACAGGATATGGCTACTCTTACCAAGTGTCTTCATGAGGAACCCGAGGATCTTCATATTGCAGAGAAGTATCCCCAGTTCTGGGATCTTTATCCTAACCTTACTATTTTTGACATGATTCAGGGCATGTGCCGCAGCGTTTTTTCCTACCCCCCCTAGGAAGACTTGCACTAGCAAGTCTCTATGCCCTAGAAGGTTATGGTTCTTTGACACGATCTTCTAGAAAAATGCCCATCCTTTGGGGCATCATACAGATCGACGAGGTGAGTTTTTGACTGCACTATATGCCTTCAATTCAGGATGTTGGTTCTCCATCCTAATCGTTATGTGGAGACAAATATTTAAGGTATGGGAGCAGTTGGTTCTTAAAGATAGCCGGCGATCCGCTAAGATGAAGTTGCCATTTCCCTTTCTCGTGACTGCCCTTCTACAAAGGGCACACTTGCTGTTCATGACTTTTGAGATATCTAGTGGCACCCCTCCCACCTTTACGCTCCAGAGTTGGAGCAAGATAATCTCTTATATGAGCCTTCTGCGTGAAGCGCCCGAGATTGAAGAGAGGGAGAGTGATCATGAGTCCCTTGAGGGGGACGATATAGACATGGATGCCCTTACTAAGGAGGATCCAGATGCGGATGAGGAAATGGACTAGGATAGGCCGAGCCTGAGCCAAGGGGACTATGAGTATCTGGCCACCGGCTATGAGTGCCTTAGTGTGGGTCTTCAGCAACTACAGTTAGACTTCGTAGACCATCGTCGCGAGACTAATGGTTTCCTTGGCACACTCAAGGACGATATGATCTCTCTGATGGAGGGTCAGCAGCGCATTGAGCAACTGCTTAAGATGACCCTTGGCTCCCGTGATTCTCACATTGCTTCGACTTCTACCGCACCACCGTCATCGTCGTCTCAGCCTTAGTTCCATTTTATGTCTTTGCTACTGTTTTATTTCAGTTTATGTATTTTTTTTTCTTTACAGTCATAGAACTTTATAGTGTCATGTAAGCACTATTTTGTTGCTTTTAAAGCAAGTTGTTGTGTATTCCATAAATTCCATCACTTGTATTGACAAATGTTTGAATTAATGAAATATTAGCACTTTCTTTTTATTGTCTTTACATAGATATTTTCTGTCTTTCTTTTATTTTCATTTATTGTAGTCTCTAGTTCATGTATGTTATGTTGGTATGTAGTTTATACATGTGTAGGTTTTGATTGCCCCACTTGTTAGGCTCATACCTGTGTACCCACTACTCGTACATGGTTGATGTTTTTACTTTTTGAGACCCATCAACCCGCCGGTAAGATTGTTCTAACTCTTCTTAGTTTAAACATTGAGGATAATGTTTAATTTAAGTTTGGGGGTACGGTACACGTATGTATACACTGGTTGCTTTTTAACTTTATGCACATATTGTATCTTTATTTCATGTTTGCCATGATGCCATTCTTTTGAGGATGTGATACCCAGAATGTCATTGACAAATGCATCTTATAATTAGGAACTTTGACATCCGAAAATGCCTAAACTTCTGAAATTCATGTGTTAGGTTAGAACTGTCTACATTTTTGTTCAGTTTTGAATATTGTACAGTTCTTTCCCTAAATTTGTCCTAACGGCACAAACAAGCACACTTACATTTTAATTGTGGGGTACACGTTGAACGAAGAATTTTGAAAATATTTGTTTTTATTTAAACAACTTGGAGAATGAGTTGCCTTGGCATTACAATTTTTTTTACAAATTTCATAAAAAAAATTAAAAAAATAACTTGCAATAAGTCTTCTCACTTAATAAACCAGTCCTCTGTGCCTCAGGAAGCATGGAGTGTTCGTGTCTAAAAGTGTGCAAGGTTGAGCAATAAGGAAATGAGTGGCTTGTTTAAGTTTGTGGCCTAGTAAGCTCAGTTATTAAGTTTGAGGGGTGTTTCTTCACCTAATGCCCTAAAACCGTCCGGTTTGGGAGTCATTGACCCAACGCTGCTACATGGGCTTGCTAGAAAGTTCAAAGGATTTAGACATTACACAGCCGCTTATACTTGAGTTTTTGTAAATATTTTGTAGTTAAATGTTATGCTTTTGTAATCTTTTTCAAAAAGTTTTCTTTTGAAGACGGATGTTGTATCTATTCTCCATTTACGACAATAAGCCACACATTAGGATATTTGTTCACTTTTCAAAAAGAATTTTAGGGCTTGCACTTGTATTTGTTTCGAACCGACCATTATGTGGGGACAATCATCTAATGCTAGTTTTTATCAGTTTATATTTGTTGATGTTCCTGCAGTTCCATAATACTTGTTGCATTTGTCATTTTGAGCATAAAATAGGTGATCATCATATTCTAGTTGATGACTGAACTAACCACCATTTTTGCATATTTTTGTAAGTTTGACAAGCATGTTAAACCCAATGAGACTTCACTCATCCACTAGACGTGTCTAGGGATTTAAAAGGCTTGTTGCATTCACTAAATGCAATTAGATCTCCCAAAAAAGAGGAATTAGTGTAGTTGTTTCATTTTATTTTTAGTTTTGTATTGCTAAGGGACTAGCATTATCTAAGTTTGGGGGTATGATAAGCGTTGAATGTTGTACATTCTCGTACCTTTACTTATGTATTTTAATCCCTTAGATGCACATATTGTACAGTTTTTATGTGTTTTTATTATTTTTGATGATTTCAGGTTCAAAGTCAATTTTCGGTTTAATTCGACTCCATTAGCAATTCAAGAATGCATTCCTATATCCAATCGTACTTCATTGAAGGTCTACAATAAGGATTGGTAAATGGCATGTCAAGACCGGAGTCGGGAAGCTAAAGAGTTGAAGGAGTGCAGAGCCAGAGACTTCGATCCATCGAAGTCACAGCTTCGATCCATCGAAGCTTCGATACATTGAAGTCCCTACTTCGATGCATCGACCATTCCTGCAGAAGATATTTTTTTGGAAGATATTTCATCCACTTGGCCACTTGTCTAATTTTTTCTAGAAGATGCCTTGGACGAAATTTCAGTGCTCTTTTGAGCCTCAAGTCAGATATATAGGAAGTAAATATGTAATAGAGATATATATCATAAGTCTTAGAATAGATAACATATATAGCATTCTAGTGAGAGAAAATGATGTTCTAGAGAGGAAAAGATTCAAAGAAGGCTTTGTAAAGCCTTGAAGACCATTTTGAGCATGGATTCACCTCTGTCTATGGAGTGCTTCTAGCCCACCGTGATTAATTAATCCTTCTCTAGGGTTTCAACAAACCCTAGTCTTGTAAATATGTTCTAATTTTAGTGAATTGGGGGTTTTTGTGTAACTTTTGTGTATATGTACTTTGCCTTGAGCCTTGTATCAATATAAGTTTACAAATTCCATATGTTCATGTGTTAAGATTTATCTTTCTTGTCTTAGAATGCTTAATTTTTCTCACTTGATCTTCAAACATTTGTAGTTCCACAAGGACTACAAGTGATGGCTTGGTACTAATTTTCATTTTAACATGCATAACTAGATTTGCATAGTCCATGCTAAGAGATGGTAAATTAGCTACACTTAGATAATTAGGTAGTTAGATAAGTAAGTAGATAGGGAATTTACACATATCGAAGATGGACTATAGTATTTTAAGGTGTATGTATCCTCTTGACAGTGGCATTGTAGGCCACAAGCCAAATGCACGATTTAGTGCACAATTGCATGAATTCCTCCATTTTATTATAAGTTTGACATACTACGAGGCTAGTGGTGAAGTCTCAACCCTAGTCCTTTACTTTTCTCTCAAATTTCACATTTTAATTATCATTTATGCTTCTAAAGTAGAGTAAATAAACAACCTAAAAACTTGTTTGTGAGTTAAACGAGAACTAACCTTTGACTTTTAGCACATTATTCATACGTAGTCTCTGTGGGATCGACACCCTCAACTTAGAACTCTATCTTTCAAGGATTCATTCTATTATGAGTGGTAAAATATAAATATAAATTATAAACATTTTACACGAACATATAGCGTTAACAAAAAGTGTAAATGATGGCCTTGTAATAGTTTTTAAATGAATGTGATTATGCTTGTGTTTATAGTCTATGCCAAGATAAGATAGATTTGATGCACTTAGGTATGTTAAGGAATTAGGATAATTAGGCAGGTAGAGAAACTATGCTTGTCGAAGATGGATTTTGCTTAGCTAGGATTCATATATTTTCTTGAAGATGTCATTGTAGGCCACAGGCCAAATTACTCATTGTTGTATGTAATTTCACAATTCCCATTTGTACTACAATTGGACAAGGTTAGGTGGCTAGAGATGGAAACCACATTAGATCTCTCTCTACTTTGAAACTCCTTACTTAATCGTATTTACATTTTTCATAATAGTTATAATTCCAAACAAAAATTTGTTTTTTTTTATAGTTAAATTGGAACTACTCTCTCATTTCAAGCAATTCATACACGTAATCTCCGAGAGATCGATACCCTCTATAAAGAGCCCTATCTACAAAGATTCGTTCTCTTGTGAGTGGTTAAATTATATTTTGATAGTCAAAAGAAAGCTAAAAAGGAAAATAAATTTTGACCACATCACCCTCGCTCTTAACTGAGTGCTGGAAATCGGGGCGTGACACGACTACTTTCACCCTCAAGTCCTCATCTACCTCAATTGTAGTAAGGAGCTTAGCTATCTCATCTATCTAGTCTTTCATCACGTATGAGGGTGGACTGTGCTTCTTAAAGTGATACATGGCCAACATCATCCTACTAGGGCCTGCCCTAGGTTGTATTTGCGCCTCCTCTTCATGAGTCTCCCTTGCGATTTGACGCATGGTGTCTGTCATGTCTCGCATAAATTGAGCCCCATCAATTGGCTTTTGTGGAGCGTTAGTGCCCCTACCCTACGCTCTTCTCAGTGGCATCTTTCTATATAGATAATAAGCAGACGCTTAAATCTAAAAGCACAACCAATTAACTCTTATCATACTTACTTAATGCCATGTTAAATCATCCCATAATTAGCATGCAATCCTAAACATATAAGCTCACAATCATGATCCACATAACAAGTTAAAATTTTCAAGCCAAACACAATTCTCATGTACACATGTGGTTTAACCCTAACCCATCGTCCAAGGTATTCAAATCCGGTTGCTCTGATACCAAGTTGTCACACCTCGTTTTCTGACACTCAGTTAAGAGCGAATAAAAGGGGGATGATTAGGAAAATTAGTTTAATTAAAAAAATAAATCTTCAATGGAAGTGGAATCTCTAGATGAAAGTTATCCCATTAGAAATTAGGTTCCAAGATGATTAATTTTTTTTTATAAAAAAAAAGAATAACTCTAATCGGGTTTGAAATGATAAAGTTATGACCTTTCAAACTTTTTTGATAACTGAGAACAATAAAATAATCGACTGTTTCTTACGGAAGAGTCAACTATAGTCGACTTCTCTTGAAAAGAAGGTTAAATGTTCTCACCTGGGAACCCCATTTTAGCATCTTTTGTCCAAAATAGCTCACTACTACACCACATGCAACCCAAATGCCATTCCTCTCATACTTTTGCATCCCTTAATTATAAAAACAAGAATTCATAACTAAATCTTAAATACATCGTCATGTAAAAAATTATGCCCGAAAAATATACATAAACATCTTTAATATCCAAATTACATCATCATTATACATTGATCCATAGCCCAATACATATCCAAAATCACATTCGTCTTAAGAAATCATATGAGTCCAAAAATTATACAATATTGAGGAATCAAGATGGAATTTACATAGGAACAAACACATATACATAATACATATCTCTATTATTCTCAAAACCCTTATTCCTCACAAATTACACTCCAAGATGCCTAACACGGCATAATAAACCAAAATACACTAATGTTTCAAAATATTCTAAGAGCTCCAAATCCATGACACTTTAAGCACCATCAACCACATAATCCTTATCTGGAAAAAAAAATGTTTAGGGGAAGGGGGTAAGTGACAACTTGCCCAGTAAAGATGCTTAGACCGACCCTACGATGACTCAAGCAGTCATGCAAGAATGTAACATTTTATATTTATTCATCTACATGACATGCTTCCAATGCTCATGATAACAATGTCATTTTCATGCCACATATGCAATTCTTTGCAACCCAATAATTATTCATATACATATCACACACGCTCACGAATTCAACATAATGAACACAACCACAATCCAACTACGTCAATTGAGCTCAAAATGCAGCTGAAACTCAAATACCACATAATACGCAAAATCAACCAGTTATGGAGTTGTCAACTATGGAAACCACAGTAAGTGCCTTGAAGGCCAAATACCTTTTTACGCTTTACGGGTTGCTAATCCGACGGTAATGACATCGGTTTGGCCAAGTTTTGGGACTTTCACCCTAAGGCTCTAAGCCCTTCATGCTTCTTAGGACATTTTCCAAAATCATCAATCATCATGTAAACTCAAAATTTCATTAAATACAACCACAACTAAAATTTTACCAAATTTTCACAAAAGCTATACAAGCTATGAACCAAGATATTTCTAAGCTGAAACCACATATACAATGATGCAATCTCATTTAACCTCATGATATTCCAAAATCATGCAATTTCATCAAAATTATTCTTTCATGCCTTTTATTATACACATGGGGTACAAAATGTAATCTTTACTCACATAGACATGAAAAAAGGTTTCTAAACAAATCTAACATGCTTTCAAACTACGATTACATCATGCTCAATCACATTTCAATTATTCTACACACTTGGATAACCAATTTCACATATCTCAAATACATAATCCTTCAATTGAACACATAATACACATGTGTTTTATAAAAGAAGTAAGGGCCTAAATTAATGCTTAGACATAATTTAACATGTGAGGAGCTTAAAATTCAAAGACAAAATCTCACTTATACAAACAAACATGCCAACACTCTAATATCTCACCTAAGTGACCTATAGAATCAAAGAGGAGAATGAACACTCCTGCCTCAATTCCAAGCTTTAGAACTCAAACCCTAGAATCACCAATATTTAAACTTCACCAAAATTGACTTTGAACTGATCAAATTGGAGAGAAAGAAGAGAGGAACAACTTTTGTTCTTGTCTCAAGCCTCAAATCCCATTTCTAGGCCTTCAAGATAAAAAGAGAAGAAAAATGAAGTTGTAGAGAGAGGGAGGAAGCTATGATCAATTCTGCAAAAAGGAGAGAGACCCAAATCAGATTTTGACAAGCTTTGACCTCTATATACACCTACACATACAAGTCTTGCAAGACTTGTTAAGTTGACTCCTCTCTCTTACACTAATTGCTCCTTATTACTAGATAGTTTCTAGTAATTAACAACTAGCACTCCCTCATTTTTCACAAATTCACTTAGGTTTTCATAACTTCACTTATACCCCTATGCCAACTCATAAGAGTCGTAGTCACTTCTCGGGTCACCCAAATTCGTCCCGATCCCACACCCCGTACCCGAAAACACCAAAGGATCATTTAAATTACTAAGCATGTAATTAAACAATTAATCATGCTTAAAATTAATTAACACGTAATTAAAATAAAGAAAATCTGGGGCTCTACATATATAATCTGCAATCCCTTCATTTTGCTTGTGTTTTGCTTGTTTGATTTTGTGAATTTTTTCAGTGTAGAGCTGTGATGTGCAATCCCTTTCATTTTGATTTTGCGAATACTAACCAGGAACTGTGGTTCGAAACCAAACCGTGCATACCTCAACGGTTCTGGTTCCAAAATTAGGGAACTCGGAATCCAGTTTCAGTTTCACTAGGAACCGAATCGTGTGCACCTCTAGACCTTAGAGAGAGAGTGGCGCTTGTTGTTAGAGAGAGAAAGAGAGGTTGAGCTAGAGAGAGAGATAGAAAGATGATATATGGGTGTGTGTGTATATATATATATATATATACAAGTGTATGGCCAAGGGCATTTTCGGAACAAAAAGGGTCATTTTTTACTTTAAACATAAAAGTCATTTCACGTGCAAGTCACGTGACTATTTTAATAGCTCTCTTCTCATTGCCATTTAACTGAAGGTAGCAAGATACAACAATTGATCAAATGTATCGGAGTTGTATACCAAATTGGCATGTTAGGGATGTTATATGTACAATATTTATAATACATGGATTTTTTTGTGCATTTAATCCTTTAATGAGATTCTACTGGTGCCTATGGCCCAGTTGGGGTTCGACTCCCACTCTGTTACATGTGGATTTAATTGCCAGGTAAAATATATATATACTAGGTATTGCCCGTGCCTACGACACTATTCAACAAAAAAATATTGGACTAAAATAAAAGCTGAAAAAAATTCATGCTATCAGTCGCCATATTTGTGTGTGAGAAAAAAAAAAAAGAGAGTGAATTGCTGTAAAAAAATCATGCAAAGATAGTTGAGCTTTTTTTAAATCTAACACTCTCAATTTCTTTTTTTTACCCAAAAAATTTCAAAAATTTCAAGTGTATTGTACATACCTACGATACTATGAAATAAAAAATTATTAGACTGAAATAGATCAATGTATCAAATTATTGGACTGCAAGTGGTGTATATGTTAATAAAAATGAGTCCACTAAAGTTCAAATATAATATACTATGTTACTTTCTTAATTTAATTTCTCATTATCTTCTTACTCAAGCTTGCCACTCAACCAATCACATGCTATCTAGCTTTCTTTCTTCTTTTTGCTTTTAAGCACACTTATTCATATAGCTAGCTTTCTCTCTTTCTTAATTTTTTTTTTCTTTTTGCTTGAAAGATGTGATAGTTAATGTATAACCAATATTTGTATAAGCCTTAAATGAATCCAATGCTCCTAAGCAAAAGAATCATATAATTTTTTTTGGAATTTCATCATGCTCAATAACCTCATAAATTTTTAATAAGCATGTTTTTTAATTGCAAGTGAATGTTGAGATGAGGGTCGTTCACCTCATTACTATTAAAGGTTTAAACTCAAACCTTGAGTTGATACAAAACAAAATAAAAATTTTACATTCATATAACACATTTTTTACTCTTTTTTTTGAGTTAAATAAGATAATACTCAATAATCAAATTTTTTTTTATATTAAATATGCTCTAAACCACCCTTAACTTCTTGCACAATCAATAAAAGAATCTCAAGTAATAGTATATTAACACATGCACTTTATCTGTTAGCAAGGCAAATGCGTTTTGGTGAGAAAAAAAAAGTGAAAAAATAGATATTTACTTCAGAATTGTGGTCTTTTTTGTTTCTTGCTTTTAATTTGTTTGTTTAGTATGTTAATGTGAAGGAAGGGTTATTATAATCTTTAACTACTTAGTAGGAAAAATGTTACATATATTAAACCAACAAAATCACAAAAGCCAAATATTACCATTAATCAAGATAAATGCGGAGAGAGAGAGAGAGAGAGTGTTCTGCCAAAATCAACTCAACAAAAAAATTTTATAAAGCTATGTTTGGCAACACCCATTGAAAAAGAGATGTGACACAAAACCTAATCTGAATCACAAACCTCTTAAAGGTGAAACACGAACACAGACATTGAATCAATTACAAACATTTTCAAATTTCAAACTAAATAGACATACACAATACATAAATACATACATTTATCCTGAAAAAGAAAAAAACTTGACAGGGATCCAAGACAGTCCCCTTAGATGAATCTGGCCATCTTTGTCATCCAAGACAACAATTTTCTTCCCTTGAGTTCCAAAAGATCATAACACCTATCCATAAAGACCTCATAGATATAACACCTATTCGTCCAAGAAACATACAAAAAATTTTAGAGAAGAATAATTGAACATATATTGTAAATCACTTCTACCCATTTCATTCTCTTGCATATTTTCTAGCACCCACTTTTTCACAACTCCCACAGAGTTCAGGACCAATTTATAATCAGCTAATACAGAGAGATAATTTCTCCATCCAAATGGGCTGCAACTATGTCAGTAAATCATAAATAAGCAATAAAAAAAAGTGACTCTCTTACTCATAGAAGACTCAACAAATAGTAAAACAACTAATTGACTAAATAGGAAAAAAATTAGTTACAGAAAGGGTCAAAAATGGATAGAGAGAGAGTGTGTGCGTTTCCAAAAATACCTGCAACCACTGCTAGAGCCGTTGCCCGATCTTACCGGAGTTGAGAAGCCAACGCCGAACTATTCTACGCAAGACTCGCAAAAGGAGCACCCGCGAGGGGTGGGCCACGGCTCGACCAACACCAGACTGGTCGACGCTAGTCTCGCAGAAGGAGCGCCGGCGAGGGGTAGGCCAGGGCCGGGGCCGAATCTCCGCGGTAAGTCCTTTGTTGCAGATCTCGCACACGAACCGGTTCAGAGTCCCCGACGATAAAACGATCACCTCTAGGTTTTCATCGATCCGGCCGACGTCGGATGACCTTGCTTGAAATCCTTTGTTGCAGATCTCGGATGATCAACAGAGAGATAATCTTGCACACGAACCAGATCTGCAAAATACTAAAAAAAAATCATCAGATTGGTGATGATGAGAGTGGCGGATCATGGAGAGAGAGAGAGAGAGAGATTTGATGCCAAATCATGGACAGAATGAGAGAGACATAAAAATAAGAGAGAGAAGAAATTATTGCAGATATCGGTAACTCGGATGATCAACTAACAGAGAGATATAATACAGATCTTGCACATGAACCGGATCTGCAAAATATCAAAAGAAAATCATCAGATTGGTGATGATGAGAGTGGCGGATCATGTAGAGAGAGAGAGATAGATATGATGCCAAATCATGGACAGAGTGAGAGAGATATAAAAGAAGAGAGAGAAGAAATAAATGTAATGATGTGTAGTAGTGTCTGATATGGAAAGCAGTGGCTCAATCATAACCGTTGATTGTAATTGTATATAAGGAGAGTAATTTTAGACGTTAGATAGGTATATATATTTTAAACCATTAGATGAATTTTTTAAGCATTTGTGACCTTTAGATGAAGAATTTATTTTAGAGGAAAATTCAAAATCAATGCTGAAATGTTATATAGATATATATAAATATCCTTTAATGAGATAGAGTATGTTTGCGCATTTTCAGAAATCTCCGGTGTCTAATTACAAAAACAAACAGCATCAGGGACCATTATGCAAAAAATACCACAACTATATAAGACTCGTTTTCGTGTTCCAACCCATCAAACCCTAGTTTTCTCTCTCTAAAACTCTCTCTCTATACAGCTAAGTCTCTGCAGCGTACGCCTCAAACCCATCATTACCCTGTTTTCTCTCGTGCACTCTCCATTCGTCGACATTTCTCTCGTTGAAACCCATAATCATCCATTCAAATTCATCTCAAACGAGATTTATCTTGTTCAACCTTCTATCTTTCGAAAACTTGGAAGCTCTAAAATCACATCCGAATATTTGTTTTGTCTAAATTCTTTGTAGCATTTTCTTATATAATAAAATAGTCTATATTTCTTGAAACCCTAATTATATTTTGATCTTCATCCCCAGACCATAACAAGCTGTCATCGAATCTGACTCTGACTCTGACGTCTCCAACCCCACGAATCTCTATAAAGACTTGTTAATATTTGCTTTAATCGAATTTCTCACACTGAAAATTTTCTGATATTTTCCATAACAATTTTGTTGTTTTTGAAACCATAGAAATTTTCTTATAGAGAAAATCTCTGATATTCTTAATTGTAATTTTGTTTTTTAGAAACCATAGAAATTTTCTTAATACTCTTTAATAATTGTTTTGTTCCTAAATTTTTGATCAAATTGTCAGGAAATTTTCAATTTTTTTTCAGTATTCTAAATTCTGAAAAATTGTAGTTTTCCCTTGTTTTTAAGTTTTTATACATTTGCGTACATTTGCGTACCTGCGGCGTATCTGGGATTGGGAGAGAATGGTGGGAGGTGGTAACAGGAGAGATGAAGGGTCGTTGGTGATCAACAATACCAACGTTTTTGCAGCGCTTGAGAGTCTTAGGAAGAAGAAGAAGACCGATAAGTCAAAAGGTAAGGGCTCTTCAAAGGCTCCAGCAAAGGAACCAGAGCCGCAGGTTATCTGGACCCCAGCACCTTTGAGGGTGAAATCTTGGGCAGATGTGGATGATGAGGACGATGACGATTATTATGCAACCACGGCTCCGCCTGTATCTGTTTGGGATTCGTCGGAACCTCAACAAATCGAGGAGAAGGCAGCCCATGTAGAGGTGTCAATATGAATGCTTTCATTGACTATTAGCTAACTGAGAATATGAGATATATGCTATATCTGGTTTTCTTTCGGTTGAAGCCAATAATTTTTGTGTGAGAATCTGGTAGCATTGGAGTATAAGAATTTTAATGCTCATGTTCTGGAATGTCTATTATTGGCTGGGTTTTTTTTTTCATATAAATTTTATGGCAGTTTTTTGAAATTTTAGGAATTAAACGTGTCTCTGTGTCTGAAGTTTTGTGATACATTTGTGTTTCCTAATTAGTGTGTGTCTTGTGCATAAAATCAGTTCATTGGAGTGTATTGGTTGCTTGTTTTGACTTTTCATACATCATTAGCTGGTTATGTACGATCTTTGCAGTACCATTTATTAGTTGTGTTCAAGTTACAAAGAAGAAAACATCGTTTATTTGAACAGTCGGTTTTTATAAATGAAGGAAACATGTAAATTTTGGTACCAATTTTTATTTTTTCTTCTATGCTATATATATATATTATGCATCTTTCTCAAAATATTATTGTATTTTCTTATTTTTTGTTTTTAGGATTAAGAATAGAATTTGGGTCTTATTATTACCAATATTAGGCAGGTTCAATTTTAGAAGGTAATTTTGTGCTATTAGGGGTTTTCACAAGGCCTATAAACAAACCTCATGCAGGTGAAAAAGCTAGGCGTTGAAATAGAATAAAGTTGGTTAATATTTCAAAGAGATTTTGAGAAGGACTGAAGCTTAGAAACTTTTTGGAAATGTAAAAGAAAAAGAGCAATCTTAAATTTCAGTGGAAGGCGTGAGGGAAAAAGAAAAAACAAAAGGTTGGATATAGTTTTATAAAAAGATGTAAGTATATAAATGAAATACTTACCTGATGGAGTCATGGATGATCAGGTAGGTCCGTGGCCTATGTTTCTTACACATGTTGCACTTTGAAGGGTTCCTGCAAGACATCTTCTGAATGGGATATTATACGTCATAACCAGTTATGAATTATATTTAAAACCTTTTTTTGGGTTTCTGCCAAGCTTTTTAGTTTGAAGCTCGTATCTCTTTAGTAGCGCAAGTATCTGAATAACTTCAATATATTTTACTAGAAGTTTTTTGATTGGAAACTAATGACGTGGTTAGCTGAAGTTCTTTTTTTTTTTTTTGGTCAAAGTTTTTAAAAATGTAATTACTAATTACTAATCAAGATTGTAGAAGTTTTTCTAAAGGTAATGAAAGCAACAGTTTTTTTCATTCTTGATTTGCCCTGTGAAGATTACAATCAGAGCAATTTTCAAATTGCACCATTTTTTTAGTTCTTTTTGGGGTTCTTTCCCCTTTTGAATGCTCTTTAATACAGTCTTACTTATAAAAAAATTTGCACCATTTTTATGTCTCAGGTCAAACATGTAGATGTTAGAAACAATCAAATAATTTGGTCCTGATTGCTATCCTTTATATTTCTGATGTATGGCTGACATGATGCTTCACTATCTGGGATTGCAGGAAAGTGAAAGTGAAGAAGATATTCTGGATGAAGATGATGATGATGTGGAGGAAGAACATGATAATGAACCAGAGGTTCCAGCATGTCATGAGCCTGTGGTGAAGAAGGCCCCTGATGTTTCTTCATCATCCAAAGAAACAGAAAGACAACTTTCAAAGAAGGAAAGGAAGAAAAAGGAGCTTGCGGAACTCGAGGCCCTTTTGGCTGATTTCGGAGTTGCCCCAAAAGATGATAATGCTCGTGAAGACTCTGGGGGTAATTACTTGATTATATTTGACATGAAATATTTCTACTCTGCTTTCTAATTGTGTTATCATGATGTTTCTGCTTTTGATTTAAATTTTTGCTTCACATTCCTTTTTTGTCCTACAACCAGTGTATCTCTTTTGCGGATCATTGGCACAGGAACAGAGGTTCCTGATAATGTGAAAATTGAAAATTTCCTTTTTCCTCTGAGCATCCATTTCCTTTCAAGAAACTGATGCATTTTATCTTTCTGAACTTTATTGATGATTAAAATTGAGGTTTCTGAAGGTGTTTAAAAGGTGAAGCTTTATATAGTTGGAAGTCTTTACAAAGTTGTGCCTTCCGTTTAGCATCAAGACTTAAGAGTGCCATTTTGTTTCTAATCTCTTTTTATTTTTCATGGTACTGTTAGAGGTTGTATGAGGTTTTTTAAAAAATTGCCTCTCCTTTCAGTTGAAAATCCTTTCTCTGTCACACACACCCTCCCACACACTCGTGTGCATGCATGCTTTCACACTTGGAGAGGTTGTATTGTGGACTCCCAAGCCAGGGTTTTCTGGAGGATAGCACCTTTGTGTGTGTGGTGGTGCCTTTGGAGGGAACGCAATAGGAGATCTTTCGAAGGCGAGGAGACACCGATTGGATCTTTGAAATTCTCTAGTCTTTGTTCTCTTTTTTGTTGGGTTATTGGGAGAAATTGTATATCTTTGGGGGAAATAGTTTATTTTTTGGACAGATTTAGAGCTTAGGGGCTTTTCTGGCCCTTGTGTAATTCTTTTGGGATGTGCTCCCCAAGGTTGTCAGAATCGGGATTCTACGTTGGATCGTTTTGGATTCTGTAGAATTGGAATCGTAGAATCGGATCGTGAATCGTAAGATTCTACCAAACTAGTAGAAAAACAATTCAAACTAACTTTTTAAACAATGATACCTCTAAAATATAACAAACTAATACTAAAGTTAGAATCTAAAAACTACATGTCCAAAAGTGCAGCAAAGACACCCAAATTCAAAGCACTTTAAGTATTTAACAACCAAAAGAAACAGTATTTCACAATGACCAAAAGTGCATATTCAGTCCAAAGTTCCAAACTGGAACACAATTACACAAAGTCCACGAAAAACTCAGTAATCAGTATCATCACCAACATCAACCAATCAATTTATAGGACCACAATAGAAAAGTCACAACTTTGAATTTGCAGCAAAGACACCCAAATTCAAAGCAATTTAACAACAAAAAAAAACAGTAGTCCAGTAACAAGAACAAACTACAATAGAATTAAGATGCAAAACAGACCATGTAATCTGATAGAAGAGAAAAGACTTGCAAAATCAAAACTCAAAACAAAGGAGAGAAGTGGAAATACACCCGAAGTGAACAGACTGATGACTGAAATATTTTACTAGCAACTAATGACTGAAATAAAAGATATGAAACAAAGAAGAGTGATGAGAGACCTTTTGTGACTTTTGTCGGTGCTGCTAGACGTTGCCGGAGCGGTAGGAAGTCGACAATCGCAAGTCTTCAAGACTTCCAAAAGAAAGAAAAGAGAAGCTTCGAATGGGGGCTTCGAGTCGTCCGTCACTCCGTCGTCGACATTGCGAATGGCCGATCGCAGGTCATCAAAGGGTTGCCAATCGCAGGTTGCAACTCGCAAGTCTTCGAGTGGTCTTCAGTCGTCGAGAAATCTAGGGCTTCTCTGGACTGGGGCTTCTTCGAATTGGGATTTGGGGCTTCTTCGATTTGGGGCTTTGACTTTGAGTATATAAGTTATAAACTTATAACTTATAAATATATATGACTGTATGTATTATGTAAGTACTAATATGTGATCTGTATAACGATTGGGCCTTAAGTCCTTAACTGAGCATTGGGCCTTTATAATATATTGCCCAAAATAATAACATAATCAAATTGGACCCATTTTAACCCAAAGGGTCCAGTAAAAAGAGCCCAAAAATGGGTATTTTGTAGAATCGGTAGAATCGTACAGAATCGTACGATTCTACCGATTCCACACAATGAACGATCCAGATACGATTCAACTCGTTTTTGACATTTTGGATTGTAGAATCGTACGATTCTACGATCCGAATCGCGATTTTAACAACCTTGGTGCTCCCCATTTGAGCGCTTTTTATACAATATACTTGTCAAAAAAAAACAAAGAGAATAAATAATAGAGAATTTCAACTCCCCAATAGGAGTCTCTTCACCATCAAAGGATCTATTTTGTTCCCTCCACAAGCACCACCAAATGCACAAGGGCGCCTGTACAAGCCTCTATCATGCCTCTCGAGCCCAAAGAAAGTTTCCCATACGACCCCGAAGAAAGTTTCACTGAAGCCTTTGCTCTCACACTTTCATGTGGGTGCGAGCAGGCCTCAACACCCTCTCATCCTAAAACTTATAGCTCATGCTAACCTCTCTATCTCTCTTCCTCCCCTCCCCTCCTCCCCCCCCCCATATCACAACATTCAAATTGGTATCCTGTGGTTTAGAAGGCACTTCCCTTGAGCTAGTTTCATCTATTCGTCTATATGATTGCCTTGCGATATTGCTATCATGTTTTTATTTACGAGTACAGTGCTGTACATTAAATAGTAGTATAGATATATGTAAGTTTTAGATATTTTTAATTCTATCAGGATTCCTTTCTCATTCTATTTCTTCATTCTATCGAACTTTATGCCTAACACAAACTCTTCTATCAAACTTTATGCCCAACACAAACTCTTCCAATGTTGTTAGCTTGATAGAGTAAGGAAATAGAAAGAGAAAGGAATTTTGACATAAATAAAAATGATCTGAAACTCACATACCACTATTAAATGTACTTGGAGTCCTCGATCATTTTTAATTTTTTATAATATTATTTATTCCAACAAATATATAGACCTCACCTTTTTCAAACCTTAAACAACACGATTTCCTATCTCACTTGATTTCTTTATCTCTTTCAAAGACCATCTTAAATACGAATACATATAAAGTTTTTATTAAATGTACTTGGAGTGTCATAATTTAAAATGATCTGAAACTCAACGTACATATAAAAAAAATGTATATGTATTTCATATAAATCATAGAACGGGAGTAAAATACATATACATTTTTATTCTCTATAAAACTTCATTTGGAGTTTCAAAATCATTTTTAATTCTATCAGAATTCCTTTCTCATTCTATTTCCTCGCTCTACCAAACTTAATTAATGTGTAATACAAACTCTTCCTAACTTAATTAATGTCTAATACAACTCTTCCTATGAATGATAGGAGTCACTAGAAGAGATAGGGTTACAGACCAAAATGTGAGAGAAAAATTAGGTAGCACGTTAATGATGAGAATGGAGAGAGTAGACTTGGGTTGTGTGGACACATACATAGAAGACCTATAGATGATCGGGTGAGAAGAGGTAGGTTAATCTTGATAGAGGATAGGAGGTGAAGAGGGTGCCCGAAATTAACTTGGGATGAAGTCATTAGAAATGATTTTAAAACTTTAAATATTAGAGGAGATATGGCTTGTAAAAAAATAGAATGTAAAAAGGGAATTCATGTGACCGACTCCATTCATATGGGATTTAAGGCAAGGGTGATGATGATGATGACAAACTCTTCCTATGCCCTAAAATTTGAAGTTTGATGGACTGAGGAAATAGAATGAGAAAGAAATTCTAATAGAAATAAAAACGATCTGAAACACCACGTATTATGCATGAAGTTCGATAGAGTGAGAAAATCAATCTAAGAAAGGAATTCTAATATAATTAAAAATGATATTTTATAAAAATGTATATGTATTTTATATTATATAAATCATAGAAAGAGAGTAAAATACATGTACATTTTTATTAAACGGACGTGGAGTTCATATTATTTCTCTATCAAACTTCATTTGGAGTTTCAGATCATTTTTAATTCTATTAGAAATTCCTTTCTCATTCAATTCCTCATTCCATCAAACTTAATTAATGTCTAATACAAACTCTTCCTAACTTAATTAATGTCTAATACAAACTTTTCCTATGCCCAATGTTCACTATACTTCTTGTATCCCACTCCCCTCCTCCCTTTCCACCCATTCACCGGAGTATGTTGGTCTGGAATCCTAACTTAATTAATGTCTAATACAAACTCTTCCTATGCCCTAAAATTTTAAGATTGATGAAGTGATGGAATAGAATGAGAAAGGAATTCTGATAGAATTAAAAATGATTTGAAACTCCATGTATTAAGGATGAAGTTTGATAGAGTGAGAAAATAGATTGCGAAAGGAATTTTGATAGAATAAAAAATGATTTGAAACTCCACGTACATTTAATGGTAGTATAGATTATACAAATTGATATGATATATTATATATAACTCTACTAAACATACTATTGCTCACAAGTAGATGCTGATCTCAATTGTAATTCTCAGTAAGTCTATGGATACAACCCAATCACAAGTTCGATCCTAACTATAATTCTCAATTGAGAATTAATAATTTTGATATAGTTTAACTCTGTATTGAACACATCATGCTCATTATCATAGTTTGATCCCAATAGTCATTCTCTATTGAATATTAGTATTGATATTAAATTATATTAGTAGAATGCTATCACTGTTGTAATTCTAATCAAGTATTAATAATATGAATTCTATTGAATGTGTTCATTAGTAGAGTTTTGATTTCAACTATGATTCTCAATATTTTATTAATATAGGGCTTTATTTATTTGTAGATAGGACAGTCAAATAGCACATATAAATTTTTTTTTATGAGTAAATAACGCATATAAAAATTGAAAACTCTTTTAAGTTTTAACATTTATATAGTAGTATAGTTTTATCATTTTTTTTAAGTTCATGAGAAGGCGCCAGAGGAGGTGCCTAGTACAAGCATTGCATGTATGAGCAAACAAATATAGAACTTCAAAACTAAACTTAAATAACCTACACAAATTACAAATGAATGAATAGAATAGAGAAAAACTCCTTAAAGCCAAAATATAGTAATCATCAGTTCAGGAAAATGATTGCAATCCTGTTGTTTCCAATTATTAACTAATTGAATCTTGAGCTGCAATTTGACATTTTCGTTTTCAATTCTTGTTGGCCATGGGAAAGTTCGAAATTCATTCTTAGGTCATTTCAGTTGAAAATTCCAGTTTTTCTAATTTGACTGTGTTGACTTTTTTTGTGAACATGTAAGATTGTTTCCTTTCCTTGCATCTGTGTTTTTTTTTTTTTGGTTTGGTTAGATAAGCAACACATGCACACCACACTGATCCATGTGGGGTTAAGATTGCCTATGTTAATTCAATTTTGTTGAGTGTTTGCCTAGACATACATGTAAGATCTGTTTTTTTTCCTTGCATTTTGCAGACGTTGAAAAAGAGAAGAAAGAGGGGGAACCAAATGGAGTTGGAGATGGAGAAAAGAAGGAAAATGCTCCTGCGGAATCCAAAAGTGCAAAGAAGAAGAAAAAGAAGGATAAATCTTCGAAGGAGGTGAAGGAACTGCTGGATCAAACAAACGGCTCAAATGTCAGCAATGGACCAGAGGAAACTGCTGGAAACAAGCAGGCAGAAGAAGATGCATCTGCTATTGATGTAAAAGAGCGGCTAAAGAAGATGGCATCAATGAAGAAGAAGAAATCAGCTAAAGAGATGGACACTTCTGCAAAAGCTGCTGCAATAGAGGCTGCAGCAAGGAGTGCAAAACTTGCTGCAGCAAAGAAGAAAGAGAAGAATCATTACAACCAGCAACCGGTGCGGTAAGAGCTCCTTTAGTTTCAACATTCACAGATGAAGAGGTATATCTTATTGTTCATTTGCCAATCCGAAATAAACAGCTGCTTTCTGCTCCAGTTTCGTGAAGACCTCTAGTAGTTTTGGTAATGTATTCAGTTGGGAAAAAAAAGTTTATCCTTTTTGTCTCACTAATCATGTGACATTTTTTTTGAACAGTTTTGTCATTCAAAATCCTTTTATTTATGGTACTTGGACCTTATTGCTCAATTGTATATCATAGAAGTCCTTTCTCCAACCTATATCTATCACACTTGTATATGTTGATGGAATCATGAGAAAGGACTTGCAGTTTCTTGTTGGCTGATGTTATACTTGGTTCTACAAAAATAAAAGCTAATTCTACTTTAAAGAATGCCCTTTCGGTTTATTAGAAAGATGAGAAATGGTTTCACTGCATGCCAACTAGCATGCCTTTCCTAATTTTGGATGTGATGGTTGCATTATTATCCGTGGACGAATCATATAGAAGATCAGACCTTGTGATTACTGAGAGTCCAGGAAAGAGCTGTTCACCAGAATAATTAATTCTCCTTCAAAGGGTGGAGAAAGGTGATAATGCGATGTGTTTTTGGTCCGAGTTTCTGGCCTTCAACAGTCCTACTCATTTGCTTAATCATCTTTGGACTTTTAGTTTCTTGTCATATGGTGCAGACCATATACATCTGTTGAGTCAAGGGTGATGTTTGAGGGGAACTGGTGTAAATGAAGCTTTGAAAAGTTCCATTAACACCTAATTCTTGTTGTTGTGTGAGGGACTTATGTTAACAGAAGCAAGTGCTGGTAGTAATAGATAGAAGTTGTTTTACTAGTTGAAAACTTGATAATGGAAACTTTGAGAAATTGTAGTGTTATGCACTTGGTTGAATTATCAAACCACACCTAACTGCCTTGGTCACTGGTATTCAAACTAACATTTATTTCTATTACCATACTGCCTTACCAGGTATCTTTCTGAAGGGACTGTCTTGATGAGAAAAAAAGTTCCTTGTTGAGAAGAGTGTATTAGTTTTAAAGAGTGTCTTTTAAATTCACAGAGAGTTGTTGATTAAGAATTCCATTGGTGTCAGGTTTAAGAACTCATCTATCTTTAACATCTCAGACCACCTGTGGAACGTTTTCCCCCAGAAATAAGCAAAACTTATCTCAAGTGAGAGATCTATAATTCTTGCTATTGGCCTGTCTTATCCCACAAACTTGGTAGCTAGCTAGCTAGTGTGACTTTCATTTCCAACTGAAGAGCATCCAAAATCTTCTCACAGGGCCAACTGTATCTCCAGAAATAGGAGTATTGGTCTCCTAAACTCCCCATAGCAGCCATTGCCCCTGTCCCATTGCTCGCTGTCTGGAACGGAAACGCTTACTGACCAGCATGCCCCATGATTAAATAGGAGTATTGGTCTCCTAAACTCCCCATAGCAGCCATTGCCCCTGTCCCATTGCTCGCTGTCTGGAACAGAAACGGAAACGCTTACTGCCCAGCATGCCCCATGATTACATTGTATCAGTCATGTCCTGGATTGATTGACCTGTAAAACCTTGTTCTTTCATCTGCACGCGATTCATCTAACCATATGCCACTTTCCTTGGTTATACACGTCCAACAACAGTTAGATAAATGAGATCCTTCACACATTCTGAGTTAATCCTACAATCATGTTATTGTAGAACCTACAACCTACCTCTAATACCACTCTATGGTGCCCAAATCTCGTAATCATGTTATTTTAGAGATCAAGGAACGAACGACCTTTTTACTATAAGTAATATTCACAAATGCATTTTACACTAATTCCAAAAATACCTTTTTTTTATTTTACATAAAATCAGTATATATGAGGTCCTTGAGCACCTACAGAACAGTCTCTTACACATGTAATATACAATCTCCTGTTCATGAGATGGAGTCTAAAGGTCAACTATTCCAACCTCAAACGCTGGTTGAAAGGATGTGTTACAAATTTTCTTTTCCTATGTCCTTCCAGCAACCAAACAGGGGATGATTTGGATAGGCAAGAATGTCGACCATCTCCATTTACAAGCATCCAAATTCCAACGAGGAAGATACGAAAATAACACTCGATTTTCTATTAAGAATTGAAACAAAATCGCGTAACAAGAAATGGTGCTCAGGATCCCTGATCTTTACATTTACTAATATCCGAAAAAGAAAAAAAAAAGAAGGTAATCCAATGACAAAAAAGTTGAGTAGATTAGAAAATAAAATGTAGTTGTCACCAAAATCTCCAGGGATCCTTGTATGGAGGAACATAGTTTTCAGTCGCTGGAAGAAGGCGGAAAGAAGCCACAGTTTTTTCCAAGACGGGCCCCATCTGCATTACACAAGGGTAATTTCCGGTTAAAATTTAAACAATGAAACATGAATTTTTTTTCCCCCAAGTGCTGAATAGAATAGGAAGTAATCTGGATGTCGCACTGGTTTCGAATCAGAAACTCTCATCTCTCCTGTAGATTTTGAAGGTGTGATTCCACCATTTGAAAAGAATTATGAAAAGATTATAAAATAGTAAAACATAAATTATAGAAATAATTGTTCCACAAATGATTACGGGTAGACTCAGATTTCAAACGATATGAAAAATTATATTGAATGAATTAATATCTGCAATATCTAAGCAGCGCCATTCACATTACCATATCTGCAATATCTAAGCAACGCCAATTCACATTATCAAAACATAGTAATATACCACTAAACTACAGAGAATTTGAGGAAAACGCATGTAAGAGTTTGGACTACTAAAAAAATTGGACCAGTTACTTGATATTGGCAAGCATAGCATTATGAAACTAATTAAATGCAATGGTTCTCCTGATGAGGGTGAGATGTTTCAAACTGTAAAAGAATCTTCCGAATGTGAAGCCAGAAGCTTTAGTTTTTCTATTTTTGGTAAACACCTAAAGGTTTTACTGTAGGAGAAAATTTTCTTACGGTAAAAGATTTACTGTACTAGAAATGTTACAATTTCGATATCCAACACAAACTTGTAGAGTGAGAGAGCACCAATAACAAATTTTGGTGCTTAAATGGATGTGCAATGTCCCTTCTTTACTGCATGATTCCATCATGGGGCATCTATAGATGCAAACAGCATTAAATTATCAAAATGAAACAACATTTGGTATATAATATATATCACATCTTTTACTTGCTGTGATATAATGAGGTTTGTCATCCACCATTGTCTCATTTATGCCAATGAAATAAAAGGTGAGCCAATAGAAACAGTTCCAGTACAATTTAAATAGAACCAGCAGAATATTTGCAAAGCCTGAATTCTCGAGGAGCTCAACCTTAAGGTTCAGACTTCATAACTATGCACGTATTTAAGTCCTTCGTTTGACTTGTAACAATTAAGTGCTTCAAATTTTATAACAGGGGCTATGGTGATCTATTATCATTTATCAATGCATGCAACGAATAACCAAACACATTTCAAGCTCAACCAAGTGTATGCAACAGTCCAACTCTGCCTAAGCTCTCTCTTTGCACACCCAAATTAAAGATAGAGCACATTTACACTGAACATGCGAATAGTTGTTATTAGATGTGCCCTTCAGATTAATATAACCCATTGGCACATAACCATCCCACTTTTCAGCCAGTACCACCTCTACACTTTCATTGTGCATGACTACATGCCATGACCAGTAGTTTTTATCGATACCATGACCACTATATACCACCAAACCCCCCAAAAGGAGTTTCTTTCAGATATTGATATAAAATTACACCTCGTCTACTATAAAAGCTATACCTAGAAGGTTGTCTATTCCCATGGTGACCTGAAAGGGCATGTGATCATCATTGACATTAGCTTGTAATGTTAGCATGTAACATTGCAGAATGGCTTTAAATTATCAAAGTTTCTTATGCTAAACTCCATTTACTTGAGTGATACTGATAATAATGCGTCAGCTGTCCCAAAAATCAAATTCCTAACTGCCTAGTGAATATTGACTATTCCATTGTGATGAGAAGTATGAATAAGAAACAAAATGAAGGTATTGAAAAACAATGAAGACTCAGTTACGATTTAATCCAGAAAAGCAAACAAGGATCACATGATTTGGGAAAATTGCTGCACCACAAACATGTCAATGAAAATACAGAGGAAATGGAAAGCATATGATGGACATATAATTCCAAAAATTTGGTAAAAGTAAAATAGAAATTATATGTTTTTGGAGACTGTAATCACAAACATGCCAAAGAATACATAAAACTGGTATCTTAATGCTGAGGGCATGATCCAAGTGTGATAAAGCATGCATTTTTCTTGGTATGTTGTAAATATGTGTCCGTGTAGAGAGAGAAACTTACTATATTCCACTGCTTGCTTAGAGTTGAAGCATTCAGAGAGTACAAATAACCTGCGATCAAGCACTAATGAATATAAATAGTCTGAAGTGTGAATGAACCATAATTACCAGTCTATCAATGTAAATTGAAGTCATCTCTAAAAGAACGGCTATTACAATAATTAACCATAGCCATCGAGCGAACTAGCTCACACAATCAAATGACAACTCAGGATAAATTTTCCTGTAGCTTTCTCTTCTTTTTGAGCTGACATTTCATTGGTTAATGAGCTAGCTAGTTCACCATTAGTTGAAGTGTTTTTTCATTTAAACATCTACAACAAACTAGAAAGCTTTCAAGCACTCGGTACAAATATAGTGTTGAAAGTAATGATGAGATGAATTGATGATGGCTATGAAAATTTATACACAGTTCTATAATTGATTACTAATGAATAGTAAACTCTAAAAGAGTACCATCTCGTTCTGCTGTTGAAGTGACATAATGACGATAAATATTTGATTCTTGAGCCTGCATCATTCCACATTAAGCATGAACATATCAGTATAGCAATAATATGTCTTATATATATATATAAGTAGAATTTACATGTCTTTAACCTCTCAATTAGGATTAAAGAAGGAAAACTTACAGATTTTGTAGGTGATTTGCGAATGAGGTATTCGTAGTACCAGTAAGGCTCGCCATCGATCTAAGGGAAAAAAACAGCAATCCGTAAATTTGAACTACGTACATTGAATATCATAGTTGAACTTTTAATTGTGTGAAAAACATTGAATTTTGGATTGCCCTCCGGTTAAATTTGAAAGACTAAAAGCAAATCTTAAAAGCTTACTTCAGAAGAATGTGCATCAAGAATAGAACTCTCAGCCATGCGTTGACTTGATGTGATTCGCTGCACAAAGTTGTAGCTTGTTAATTCCCACTAGTATTTTTTAAGGTCAAAACTACCAAATACATATTTGATAGACATGGCTATATAAGCTCAAAAATATCCAGCCAACAAAATTTTCTAAGAGCTGTTTGACATTTAAAAGCAAGTTCAAGAGACAGCTGTTGCTAATACTATTCTAATTTCATCACAGCAAGACAGCTGCATGTTTTTCTACAAGCTATTGAAAATTCACAAAGCTGTGAAAACACACAGCAGGTTCAAAGGATCATCATCATCCTTGCTTTAATCCCTTGTGAATGAAGTTGGCCACATGAATTCTCTTTTCCCATTATTTTCTATTACATGCCATTTCACCTATTATATTTAACTTTTTACAATCATTCCTAATAACTTCATCCCACGTTAATTATGGAAGTTCAAGAGATAGTATAATAATGCTAATTTGCACCACAGCGAGACAGCTATCTAAGCTTTTCCCTTGCTGTATTGAATTGCACCATACAAATAACAAACATAAATCAGCCCATAGTTATGAAGAATTTTGGGTTTTCCACGTTACCATGTTGGATAACTCAAATCTGTTTTCGTGATCGAACACTCATGTATAGGCTATTGAATTCTAATACCTAAATTAATATTGGCCTCCTCGAACTGTAGAATGAGCTGAAAATTATGGACCTCCTTGAATTCTAAACAAAACTTTTACATTTTGAGGACTATGATAATGATAAAAAATTTGCTGAAATTAAAGAGGAAATGTCAACTGTTAAGTGAAGAGACAGGTAAGTAAATTACCAAAGCAGATTTGTCAGATAAAACAGAATCAGCGACATCTTTTGCAATCCATGTACTTTTGTCCTTTGATTTTAGGAACTGTGAATTGGGGGGACCTATCTGAACCAAAGAAATAAAAACACAAATCTTGAAGAAGAAAACGGAGAAAATAAACTTCACAGGAATATGGTTTCATCAAAGTTACCGAGACACTAATGATGAGGTTGTCAATAATGTCAACACGCTCGGACACAATGCGCAGGCGTGCATCAGCTGTATTATATTGAAACATATTTCTATTAAATTTTCTATAAGATGCATATATTAAAAACACATCTCATCAAATAATTGATATAGAAAACACATCTTTGTTGTATTTTCATCAAATTCAAATGCCATTGGTAAAACTTGATAATGGAGATATGCGAGAATTAGCATGGTTTCAGCTCTTCTTTGCGACATTCATAATTCCGTTTGCAAAAGGAAACAGGTCCATTGAACTTACGGGACAGTGGCGCGGCTGATGAATAACGTTCTGGTTTTCTGGATACCACCCTTCAAATAAATAAAAGAGTCAGGTTTCTAGAATATAAGGATGCACAATAACAAAGAAGATAACTTCTATATATTTAAACTTAAGTAGAATAAGAATGAATAAGATTTTGTCTCAGAAAAGTAGTTTTATACATCTCATTTTTTGAAGAGATAATACTTTCACAATTCAACAATATACAGAACAAAGAAAAAAAGAAAGGCACTTGTAGTAATAGTCTAAAACATCATGTTCTACATTATTTTTTTGTGAAGGCATATCTGAATGAGCTTCATGATTAAGTGTAATGTCCAATGGAGGCATCAGGCATCTTTAATGGTATTCCAACTTATACAAACTAAAATATTATCAATATAGCCATTATAATGAAGCAACGCAAAACTGAAAATTTTAAAACAAATTTGAAATCTCATAATCTTAAATGTCCAAATATTCAACAAGATTTGAAACTGAAAAAAGAAATATACAAAATTCTTCAAAACTACCACCAAACATAAGCTTGAGTGGTATCTCTTCACGTCCAAAAGAGGTGTTTGAGGGTTCAAGTCCCAACTGGGACAAAGTGTATAGGTCTCTGTCTTACCAAAAAAGAAGAAAACCTCTCCAAAACTAAAACCTTCTGTTTTGCAATTGCTGAATAATTCACAATTCCATGTCCTCATACGGTACAAACTGCTCCATTTTATGTCAAAATTATTGTTCTTCAAGTTTGAAAAGGAATTTAGCATTTAAGAATTAAGAGAAATACTGTCAACTTAGGTCATGTTTAGATGCCTTCTTAAATTTGAATGCTTCATTTCACTTTTTGAATAGCATTAAAAGTAAAAGTTCATCACTTTTAAGCAAGCCACTTGGAAAAATGATGGTCATTTCAACAAAACAATGATATTTCTTGAACTTTGTCATTTCAAAAGATCTGAAAATGATCTTGTATTAATGCACACAGCGAAGTTCCTTATTTTTCTAAATGGATCCATTTAGATGATGGATTTCTACATAACAATGATATCTAAAATATGAATGGGGCTGTTCAAATTCAAAGGACGCCAAATGGGCCCTTGTAATAAATTCTAATTTGCTGCAAATAAATGTTTACCATTTGAAGACAAACTTTTTAGAAGGCATCTCCACTGGGTATAGATAAGAATAAGCATTTATATCATCAACAAGTGAAGCTGTTTTCAACTCTTCCTCCGCTCCAGATGCTGCAGAAGTAGTAAATGTAATATCTGATATAAAAACTAGTTGGGGAAAAAAGCAACAATTCAAGCAATCTTTTTTGAAATTGAGCCAAATGTAAGGGAGTGGTCTTAGAACAATACTTTAATATTAACCATTTTAATTCAAAATTGTTGGAGCACTCAAATTACAAAAGGTGCATTACATCATACAATTATTGCACTTGGTCGTTACGCAAGTCACAATAGAAGGTCTGCAATCAACCAACACAGGTATCATGTGTGATAACGATATCTATATATTCATAGTTAAAAGTGGACCAAAACGCACTCCGCAAGCTGATTTAGCTCACTCACCACTGAAGGAGAAATAGACAATTTCGCCTTTCTTTTCATTTCCAAACACATCTTATATACACTTGTTTAGAATGGATGGTAAATAAAACCATCCACAACCTAAATGGTTAATCTAAACTATGACGTCCCACATCACCTGGGAGAAGAGGTTGTTGGCACTTGTATATGTGGACATCTCTCAATTGTGTAGATGAGTTTTGAAAACCATGAGCACGGAGTGTGTGCAAAACAATCAGTATCTACATAGGGTGGGCGGGTCATGACATAAACGGTCCCAACCCTCTCTCTATATGCAAGAATAAGGTCTGATATCCATCATCTACTTTTTCAGAGAAAAAAAGAGGGTTGAAAAGAAACCAATTTGTTATTATTATCAGATAAAATATCACAAAAGATATATTAGAAATAAAGGAACCAAAGCATGAACCCCGTTCATGCCCTTCCAATCTATTAAAAGGGACTGTTAGTCAGACATAAATTAAGCATGCATTTGCAAAATTGATCCAGCCATATCTAAAATTATTCTATGATTGTTAATTTACCATTAAGTTATCCCATTAATAAGATATAGACATAGTCAAAAATTAAAGCAATGAATAAAATTCAGAGAATTATGAATCTCATCATCATGCCCGCAATAATAATAATAATAATGAATCATTCTTCCATCTCTGAGAGAAAGTAACATTAAAAATAAAACTTTTTTAGTCGTTTCAAAATCCAGAGGAACCCATCTCAAATTTTCCAACTACTTACACTAACTATCACCACAACAGATATGTGATACATATTTAAAACTAATGGTGCGCTCACACACACACACACACACACACACACACACACACATACATGGACAGAAAACAAAGAACAAATAAAAGCTGAAGTCCGAAAAACATAACAGTACAAAGAAATAGAGAGTGAAATACCACTACAATCCGCATTTAGAAACAATAGAATCGAAGATAAAACATAGAATATATATATATAACTTCGGCATACCTAAAGATGGGAAAATCAAAGCAACTGAAGAAGAAATGCCAAGGAGCACCAAATCCCTTCTGCACAACACATTTTGCGAAGTGGGTTTTGAAGGAGAGGACGAATATACTATAATTTTCTCACGTAATCTACATTTCTTCTGATTTGAATTAGTCCTAGTCTGGTTTCTGTAGACAAAGCCATCAATGGTTAAAAGACTGGATAAGGATTTGTATATATGTAAGTACATACAGAGATAGAAAGAATCTACCTGAAGAAAGGAGTACTCGAAATGACTGGGTGGTTGACTGTAGAGAGAGAATGGGAGGGAGAGAGAACCATTGCCATTGTTCAGCTCATCCACTCAGCTTCATAATATGTTTTGATGGGAGAACACTTCGACCTTTTTGTTGGCGTACCCGGTTCGTTTCGGCTAAGGGATGAATATTTAAAGAGAAATAAATTACTTTTTTCTATGTATGTTTATTATTTTTTCCAACTTTTTCAATTTTATTTCATTTATGTCAAAAACACTAAAGGAGTCTATTATATGTGTTTGTGTGTATGTACGTGTCTATATATATATATATATGAGATAAATTACAAAAAAAAAAAAGATTTTTCGTAATTACACTAACACTCTAACATGCATTGAGAATTTGAGAACGTGAGTCTCTTTGGTTTAGCTTTCTAATAATAGTTTCCTGTTTTCAAATAAGTGAAATAAAAAATTAATTTATTTGTTTAATAGTTTTCTGAAAGCTCAATTAAAAGTGGCATTTTTTAAAAGAATAAGAGTCCATTGGCATTGCTTTATTTTTGTAAAAGTGTTTTAAAGCAAAACATGTTGTATTGCTTCGTATTGAAAAAAACATAAGAACATGTTTGGTGATGTACAAATGTTGCACAGAAAAATAAAATAGAACAAAGCTCTATGGTTCTTGAAATAAACACAATATAAAATACAGTAATGAGGCATTACTCGCAACATAATAAAGATTCAAAGTGGACTGAAAGAGGCGGATTCCTAAGCAAGAGATAGAGAGAGAGTGAGAGAGGGGGGATGGCAGTGTGCCAGTGCACCATTGTCTCCCTCGGTGAAGGTTCAGAGGATGTGAAGAAAGCATAAGTTTGAGAGAGCATGAGAGTTTAGAATGTGGGTGTGCAGAGACTCGAAATTTTTTTTTAGGATAAAATACACTCACATCTCTTGAGATTTGGCCTAATTACACACGATAGTCATGTTTGGTGTTTATTATACCTTGTACCCCTAGATGTTATGAAATGTCCTTTTTACCCTTAGTATTTTAATACTTTTAAATAAAAAAATCTTTTAGTGTGAAATACCTATCTTACCCACTATATATATATATATATATATATATATATATATTAATTGGGAAGTATTATATATATTAACTAGGAAGTATTTTATACATATATCAAGAAAAATTTTGTTAATGTCTTAATAGTATTTTTGTCATTTAATTGCAAGTAAGGGCAATTAAATTATTTTTTGAAATTTCATTATGGGAGGGGAGGTCATTAATGACACGCGCCTAACCTTGAGAGAACCCAATATAATAAACACCAAACATGGATGCCGTGTGTAATTATGTCAAACCTCAGGGGAGGACAGTGTATTTTACCTTTATTTTTATTATTTACAGGAATATTATAAAAAATATGTTGTGGTGCGTGAGCTTGGGACGAGTGGACTCGAAATTGGTTTGGACTTCTTAAGAGGAGGTAAGTTAGTGATTGATTTAATTGGAAGACATTTTGGGGTTAAAGCATATATATTTAGGAGATATGGGTTAATATGAGAGAAGTGTAGAGGGAGGGCTTGAAAGATCATTTTTCTTAATATAGATGGGAGTAAGGAGCAAGGAGCAATGAGACCAAAGAAGTGGGTTAAGTTGGTGATTTATGGAGAGATGAAATTATAAATAGGATGAGAAATCTGAATATTCCATTTTCATCTTCTCTTTCTCTCTTTATATGTGCGTGAAACCCTTTTTCTCTCTCTACATTGCATCTCCAACTTCTCTCTAAGATATTGAGCTTGGGAGTGGGATTTTGCATAGGTCCAGGAGCAGAAATTGTTCTCCACATCAAGCTCTTCACTTTTATCGATTGTGATTTCCGATTCGAAACCGACTTGAAAGTTGGAGGGTTTTACTGTGGCTCTACCATATTAGTTGTTAATGTTGGAAAATATACATGAGCTGAATATGCTACTCAGAGAATCATGATATCATCTACAAACTTCATTATATATAATTATCATAGTATCTTTGAATACAAGTAAATATACTTCTAGAATGTACAAGAAATCTCACTTTCATGCATTCTAAAATTTTCAATACACTTTTATGAGATTATATAAATGGAAGATATATATCACTCTAAAATCATATAACATATGCACGACAGAAATTACATGTTATATAAGGCAAATGATATTTTAATACTATATAAACTATCATATAAAACCACATATCTCTCGGACTCAACTTACTTGACATTCTCTTGAACTTGACTCACTTGACCTTTGGGTTCAGACACAAACACAATGACTCACTAGGAAATTGGGTTACTTTGTATGGAGTGATAGAATAGTACGTTGGGAGAGAAGATGAAGCCTGAATAGTATATCTTCACAAATGAGAATTGAGGGACCTATTTATAAGCATAATGATACCTTCTCATAAGTATCCGAATAGCCATGGGACATGTCCTTTGATGCAAAAGGTTGCAACTCATATTGTTTCAACTTTAAACAATACTACTTATGTCTATTTGATACTAACAGACACTTTTGGTGTCTATTCAGTGTGAATCACACTATTTCACCTTCAACCTACACTAATAGTGTTTACTTGCTACAAATTAATATTTACATGTCTGTTAAGTAATATAATATTTAATTTTCATTCAATTTTTCTAACAATCCCCCATATGAATGAAAATTAGCCTCAAATGCAAAAAAGAGTCAATTGACACTAGAGAGAGTACAATTAGAAAGTTATTGCATCGGGATAGATAGCTTTTGGCCTTGAATCTTCCCTAATGTAATACTGTCAGATTTACTTGGCTAACTAGTGACATAAAGTCTTGAACTATTCAACCGTTTGTGTAAAATCAGACAATAGTAGACACACAATACCTTTATGCACAAAGTTGGTTCTTTCGGTTGTGTTTATTTTGGCCCTGAACAAACCTTGGTATTTATGAGTGATCTAGAGAACTTAACCTTGTCATTCTCATAGAAGCAGCCCATTTCACACTCATATAGGTGATTCTCTATTAAGAGTATCCTGCCATACTCCACTTGGATTTTCAAGATATAGGAATCACTAAAAGCTTTTGCTTAACCTGACACCCATGACAGGCAGCACTGTGTCATCATAGGAATAGGTAGAAGATAAAATCTTCCAGTGCTACTGGTGAGTCACTCAAAATTTCAGTTGTCCCTATAGGGTTTCCATTAAGGTGACTCGGTAGATATAGGCTTTAAGCTCATTCCCCTCGATGACTTCTTGACTTACTCTCTAATTTTAAACTTTCACTCATGTGGATCCACCTGGTTATACTTATGCTCTATAGAGACTTCCCCTTTTGAGAGTAGTAAATTCTTAATATTAACAATCATAAACCACAATCTTATTTTGATAGTAGAAGATGTATGGAATCTTCTTATCGGAGCAAATATGATAAATAATATTTATTTATTACTCTTTGGTTTAACTACCAAGTTGTAAATACTCTTTTGAATTATATATATCAAGTCGTGTGCAATTCATTCTTAATCTGACTAAGTTATCTTAAGTGTCTCTAGCATGAGTCACACTTAATTAGATTCCTTAGTCATTTTAATGTATGAATCTAGCACACACTTTTATTTAACTTAGAACTTTGATTGTTCCATATAATTACTTCTTCACAAGAATGTAATATACTCTTTTGTTATACAAATTTAGATTCTATCCTTATTCCCTTATAGGAATTAAACCCCCACATTTAAAATATTTCCTATAAGGGGTCTTATTCTCAATAAGAACCCCCACAATTATGTTTTACTCAAATTACTACTATTTGCATAACATAAAACACAAATTGAATAAAGTACTTTTTCATCTTATCACATAATGGAAAGAAATAACTAGTAATATTATTGTGGATACATAATTATTACACTGTATTTATATTGTGATTATATCACATATTCCTTAGGTACTCTTGGGTACAACAATCATCATATTCATTTTGAACATCCCTTCATTCAAGTACCCTCTACCTATAAACACTCCATTCTTAGTTAGAACAAATCTATCTGAGATGAAGATCAGTTTGAACCCATTCTTACTTAGTAAGCTTCCATAAACCATATAAAGAAGGCATGCATTTTAACTTACAACATCACATAACACAAATATGCTTATTTAACACATTTTCACAGAAGTGTACCAAACCCTAGCATATAAGTGTACATGCTCATTTTCTCTCACTCATTCACTCCTCACATCATGCATACAACATATACATACTAATTGCATTTAAGAACCTAAAGAGAGATAGAAACTCACCACATCCCACCCCTCTTACTATTCCAAAACATGCAATACACAACCCTAGCTCTCACCGTTTCTCCCGAAACCCTAGAATCGACAATTAAATGAGAATAGAAACCCTAACCTTAAAATTGAAGGCCTTCCAAGCACTTCACCAAATTTTTAGCGATGTCCACATTGTTAAACCGCAAAAATGTTCAGTTCAAATGGAAGCCCTAGCCGTCCCCTACTTATCTCCCTTCTTCGGTGAAACACAAATCACAACCGAAGGCTTCCAAAATCTAGAGAGAAGGAAGAGAGGAGAAGAGGGAAGAAGAAGAGAGAGAGAGATAGAACCATGAGAATGGCTAAATCTCTCTCAGCCACATGTTTTAAAAGTGTATTGGGGCGCGAAATGATTATTTCACCCCCAGGCCACTTAACGTACCTTCCCGGACTTCGTTTTCAATTTTGAAAACTCCTACGGCCTCGGAATCACTTCATATACTCTCTAAACATTTCATTTAATCCATTTTCAAAAATAAATATTTTTGGATTCTTGGACCCACTTAGACAACATCCCAGGCCCCGTTTGACCAAAAAGTCAAACTTCTCCAAATCTTCCAAAAATTTACCAAAACCACTAATATAATTTTCAAACATGTTTCCCACACTCAAAACATGTTAAACACTACTCAAAACACATTTATGGCACTTATGATGCAAAAAATACAAAACTAACCAAAATTGGTCATGGTCTCTACAACCTCCCCTCCTTAAAGGAATTTCGTCCTCGAAATTAGGAACATACCTCAAGTAGAGAACAAATCATGATACTTTGAACCGACTTTTTGTTCTCGCTCCCACGCAGCCTCCTCGACTTTGTGATGCCTCCAAATGACTTTAACCAATGATATGGTCTTGCCCCAAAGCACTTGTTCCCTAGTATCCAATACCTGTATCGGTCTCTACTTATAAGACACATCCTCTTCCACCTCAAGATGTGTCCAATCTAACACATGTGAAGGATCTGACTCATACTTTCTCAACATCGAAACGTGAAAGTATTATGCATACTTAACAATTGTGGAGGCAATGCCAAGTGGTATGCAACCTTACCCACCCGATCTAATATCTCGAACGGATTGATAAACCATGGGGCTAGCTTCCCGCTATGCCTAAACCTCATCAAACCCCATCGTGGTGAAACCTTCAGGAAGACATGGTCCCCCACCTGAAATGTCAAAGGCTTCTGCCTTCTGTCAGCATAATTTTTCAAACGACTCTGAGCCATAAGCAAACACTGTCGTATGATCTTTATCTTTTATGTAGTCTCTCTGACTATATCTGGCCCCAATGTCACGATCTCACCGACCGCTCTCCAACAAACCGGTGACCTGCAAGGTCTACCGTACAAAGCCTCAAATGGAGCCACCTCGATACTAGCTTGGTAGCTATTATTTTATGCAAACTCCACTAATGGAAGGTGATCCTCCTAACTGCCTCAAAAATCAAGTGCACATGCTCTAAGCATATCCTCTAAAATCTGAATGGTACGCTCTGACTGACCATCTGTCTAAGGATAGAAAGTCGTACTGAAATGGAGGTCTGTATCAAGTGCAGTCTGAAGACTGCCAAAATCACGACGTGAATCTTAAATCTTTGTCAAACACAATAGAAACTGGCACTCCGAGCAATCTCAAAATCTAATCAATGTACAACTGACTAAGAGTATCCATGTCATCCGTCACTCGAATGGGAAAGAAATGAGCCACCTTGGTCAATCTATCCATAATGACCCAAACTGCGTCATGAATCTTCCTCGTCCTAGGTAACCCCATCACAAAGTCCAAGTGACGTGTTCCCACTTCCACATGGCTACCGGTAATGGCTGTAATAAAGCTGCTGACCTTTGATGCTCGGCCTTCACTTGTTGACAAGTGAGACACCTCACCACAAATCGTGCGACGTCCTTTTTCATACCTCCGTCTGAATGAACAACCTAATCATCCACTGCTTCGCCACCTATAATTCGAGTACGAATGCTCTCTTAATTAGTGTCATGCCTCTACTCCTCAACCACCCTACTTACTAGAGTTGGTTGTGCTATGAGTGTGAACAAAGTGGCTTGTCCACCACTCTCACTAAGGTACAATCCCATATCAGAGATGTCTTCCATCATCTTCCACTCACGAATGACAATATTAGCCAGAGTGCCATGTGATTTCCTACTCAATGCATCGGCAACCACATTAGCCTTTTCCAGGTGATACTAAAGATTAAAGTTGTAGTCTTCCATGTATTTCACCCATCTCCTCTGTTTCATATTCAAGTCCTTTTGTGTAAAAAGGTACTTCAAGCTCTTATAATAGGAGAAAACCTCAAACTTCTCACCGTAGAGATAATGCCTCCACGTTTTCAAAGAAAAAATTACCGCTGCCAACTCTAGGTCATAAGTCGGGTAATTCTGCTCGTGGATCTTCAACTATAGGGAACCATATGCAACAACCCTCTTGGTCTACATCAACACATATCCCAAACCGTCCTGTAACGCATCACAGTAGATGACATAACCCAAACTGTGCTCTGGAATAATCAGAATCAGAGCACTTGTTAATCTACGTTTCAATTCCATAAGGGAATGCTCGCAAGTCTCGTTCCGCTCAAACTTAACTCCTTTACGAGTAAGCTTGGTCATTGGCGTTGCTAACTTCGAAAAGTCTTTCACAAAGCGTCGGTAATATCATACCAATCCCAAGAAGCTATGTATCTCAAATACGTTCTTAGGCCTTTCCCAATTCATTACCGCTTCAATCTTAGAAGGGTTTACCGATACTCCTCCTTCCAACACCATGTGTCCTAGGAATTTCACCTCCGTTAGCCAAAATTCACATTTTTCAAATTTGGCATACAACTGGTGTTCTCTCAAAATCTGTAACACTGTTCTCAAGTGGATCTCATGTTCTTTCATAGAAGAAGAATACACGAGAATGTCGTCTATAAATACCACCACAAACCTATCCAAGCACACCCTGAATATATGGTTCATCAAATCCATGAACGCTGTCGGTGTGTTTGTCAGTCCGAATGGCATCACAAAAAACTTATAGTGGCCATACCTAGTCTGAAAAGTTGTCTTCAGAATATCCTCTTCCCTTACCTTCAACTGGCCCCGACCTCAAGTCGATCTTCAAAAAATAAGTCAAACCCTTGAGCTGATCAAACAAGTCATCTATCCTTGGCAAGGGATACTTGTTCTTAATCGTTACTTGGTTTAACTTACGGTAGTCTATGCATAACCGTAAAGATTTGTCCTTCTTTTTAGCAAATAGGACCTGAGCTCCCCAAGGCGATGTACTAGGTCATACAAATCCCTTATCCAATAATTCTTGCAACTGATCTTTCAACTTATTTAACTCAGCCAGTGCCATACGGTATGGTGTCATAAGGATAGGCATGGTACTAGGAGCAAGGTTAATGCTGAACACTACATTTTTTATCGAAGGTAACTCTGTCAAGTCCCTCAAAAAAACATCCATAAACTCACTAACCACTGGTAGAAATCCTCCACTAGTCACAATCTCATCCTCCTCGGCTAATACACTAGCTAGAAAATATCCAACCCTGTCCCATACACTGGAACTAAGTAAAGACGGAACGTAGAAATCATCCCACTCTCCCATAAAGTAAAAGCAATCACCCTCAGGTGTGCACATCGTCACTCTCCTATGAAGACAATGAATCATGGCTTTAAATGTAGATAGCCAGTCCATACCTAGAATGACATCAAAAGTGGTCATATCTAGTAGCACAAAGTCCAATACTAGTTGACGCCCAACAACCTCGATCTCGCAAGATCGACACACTCCATCCAGGGTAACCCTACCCCGAACAGGCGTATCAATAGACAATGATGACTCCAGTGATGACACCCTTAACCCCAAGGTACAAGCAAATGCAACAGATATGAATGAATGGGATGCCCCTGAATCTACCAACACCCTAACCCATGAGCTAAAAATCAAGAAAATACCTCTGACCACTGACGGTCCTGGTATGTCTTCTATCGGAGCAAGTGTGAATACAAGACCCCATGGCTGCTGACCCTGCTCGCCAGTCCCCTATAAGCCTGACTGCTAACTAGAAGCAAGCGTGGAACCCCTCGCTACTCGCGATCCCTGTATTGACTGTATTGGCTAAGGTGGTGGTAGTGCCCCAAAGCTAAACAGAATTGTAGATGTTTGCCCAGCTTTTTGCTGAGTCCCTGTACCACTCGGTGTCCCCTAACTCTGCGGACATTTGACCCTAACATGGCCGGGTTACTTACAATATTAGCATACCATTTCCCTTATTGTTCTTGCAGCCACTAGTGCCACTGCATATCCCTATGGGCACTCCCTACTAGAATGGCCAATCTGATGACAGTTATAACACACCACCGATGATCATAAGGATCTGGTAGGCAAGGCCAATGAAGTTGTCGGGCGAACTTGCTAGTGCCCTTGAAAACCTAACCTGCCTTCCATGTGTCTCTTTCTTCCCTGGCTACCCAAAGATGCCCCCATATTCTTCGCTTGTTGTTTAGAGTCCCACATCCTCTAGGTGTCTCTGTCATCTTATTTCGCCACTAAGGCTCTATCAACAACCTCATTGTAGGTCCTCAAACCTAGAATGGATACCCTCTTTCTGATAGAGGTTTTCAGTCCCTTCACAAATTTCTTCACTTTCAATTTTTCATTTATCCCCATCTCCAAGGCAAAGCGAGCCACTGATGTAAACTTGGTCTCGTACCCCATAACATCTAATTCTCCTTGGACTAGATCTATAAATTTCTGCCTCATCCGGTCCTTTACCGAAGCTTGAAAGAACTTGTAAAAAAACAACCCCTTAAAGGTTTCCCAATCTATGGTCTCGGTATTGTGGACATTTTTGATGAATTGCCACCACCGATCCATTTCCCCTTGCAAGTGACGTGTTGCCACTCCCATTTTCAGATCCTCATCGATTGCAAGAGCAACCATGAATTTATGGGTCTAATCAATCCAACTCTCTCCTACTAGCGGATCACGCACACCATCAAAAGTAGGCAGCTTAAATTTCACATATTCCATCATAGCCACCATTTGTCGGCTCAAGGCAACCCTAGGCAATGCCTGAACCTCCTCTTCCCTGGCTTCTCTAGCCATTCTTCTCATAGTATCTGCCATGTTACACATATATTGCGTTCCATCTGTTGGCTCCTGAGGAGTGTTACGACAAGAAAAATTTAGAACCAAGCATTCACACTTCTTACACTATTTCCACCATGCTTACACACGCCATGTCAATTTAGTCCATAAGGGCATGTTATAAAAGCATAAGCATAAAAACTATGTTCCACATAAGCAATTTCAACTTAAAGTCTAAACCCTTACGTGAATGCAACATCCTCAATTCACACGTGATGTGATCGTCACCCGTCGCCCCTAGGTATTCTAACCTAGTGCTCTGATACCACTCTGTCATGCCTCGAAATCTAGACCGCCGGGACTCCCCCGGACCGGCCCCGAATTCCGAGTGTGAACTCGTTCACTCAACCATATGAACTCTTCTAACATTAATCTCACCTTAATATCAAGTTCTGATACCACTCTGTCACGTCTTGATTCCTGAGTCCCAAAAATCGAGGTGCAAAACCGTCTGTTAACCCCAACGAATCATTTCCCATCACTCATATCCTGCAGAAGCATACTTTTCAAATATACACGTATGTACATGTATTGCAGACCATACTAACCTCAATGGGCCCCTCAAACATCCCCTTACATCCCTTTGTAAGAATCTAGAACCCATGTACTTCGATGCATCGAACAAGTATCAAACATGTATCGACCAAAACATACTCTCGGGACTTTTGACATTCCAAAATCCTGCAAGTTTCTTGATGCATTGTACCTGTCATTTTGATGCATAGAAAGGGACATTTCGATGCATCGCAATGCCCAGATTGATGCACCTACAGAAAATGCTGTAATCTCTCACCTTGCTCATTTAGAGCTCAAATCCTATTCTATCAACCTAGAATTGTCCATACATCATTCATAACATAAATGAAAGGTACTAACATCAATCACACATTCTAAATCATGCTCATGATTAAATCATACATCCATGTGAATCATATTCATTCACAAACATAATTCCTTCATATTGAAAACATCTATTAAGTGCACCAAGTGCTACAACAAGCATAACTTCACCAAATCCATTGTCTTATCATAAACAAGAAGCTTATGGTCCAAGCATACCAAAAATTTACACTTGTCCAAAATACAACTACAACTCAAAGAGAAAGATTTCATGCCACAAGCCGGCATGGATAGCCACAATATATACAATGTCCAAAAAAAAGAGTAAGAAGCTACAAAAATTCCACTCGAACACTCAAGTCCCATCCGTCATTGGCACCTTATCTGTAAAAAGAGTTTAGGAAAAAGGGGTAAGCACCACGGCGGCTCAGTAGAGATACCCCAACCCACCTAAGTGCCGACTCGACACGACCTACATGAATGCATGTCACTACATTACATGTATCATTCAATATACATCATGTTCGTTCAAAACAATGCATATATATAAGAATGCATTAAACACATATAATGCTTCATAATTTAAAATGAAAGTAACATCATTCACTTGTCTCTCGCTCTCGGACACAACCTGATACCCTAACATGATTCTTGACCAACCATGTGACCTAGACACTTCCCACACAGTTTTAACACCACCACCGAGTCATCACATACTCCAAGGTGGTTGGATGTTTTTTGAATTCATCACTGAGTCATTACATACTCCAAGGTGATTAGATAGTTTATCACCGAGTCATCACATACTCTGAGGTGATTAAATTACTCTCACATTTTCTCCCTTCTCCTCACAATGGCCCTATACATGCATTTCAAACATATATGGTCCAAGCATTAAAAATTCATGCATTACAACATATGAGCTAGTTATAAAGAAACATATCATGCATTTCATCTCCACCAACCCATGCATATAATTTCCTATACATGTAAACCCTAGCATAAGTCGCATATGTTCACAAAATTCACTTAAGCGTATTTTTGTCATGCTTCACCAATGCATACATTTTCTATATAAAGAAGGCATGCATTATAACTCATACAACATCACATAACATAAATATACTCATTTAACACATTTTCACAAAAGTGTACCAAATCCTAGCATATAAGTGTACATGCTCATTTTCTCTCACTCATTCACTCCTCACATCATGCATACAACATATACATACTAATTGCATTTAAGAACCTAAAGAGAGATAGAAACTCACCACATCCCACCCCTCTTACCATTCCAAAACATGCAATACACAACCCTAGCTCTCACCGTTTCTCCCGAAACCCTAGAATCGACAATTAAATGAGAATAGAAGCCCCTACCTCGAAATTGAAGGCCTTCCAAGCACTTCACCAAATTTTCAGCAACGTCTACGTTGTCGAACTGTAAAAATGTTCAGTTCAAATGGAAGCCCTAGTCGTCCCCTACATATCTCCCTTTTTCGGTGAAACACAAATCACAACCGAAGGCTTCCGAAATCTAGAGAGAAGGAAGAAAGGGGAAGAGGGAAGAAGAAGAGAGAGAGATAGAACCATGAGAATGGTTGAATCTCTATCAGCCACATGTTTTAAAAGTGTATTGGGGCACAAAATGACTATTTCGCCCCTAGGCCATTTAATGTACCTTCTCGGACTCTGTTTTCGATTTTGAAAACTCCTACGGCCTCGGAATCACTTCCTCTACTATCTAAATATTTCATTTAATCCATTCCCAAAAATAATTGTTTCTAAAAATTTTCAAATTCCCGGGCCCACTTAGACTGCATCCCGGGCCCCGGTTTGACCAAAAGTCAAACTTCTCCAAATCTTTCAAAAACTTACCAAAACATATTCCCCACACTCAAAACATGTTAAACACTACTCAAAATGCATTTATGACACTTATGATGCGAAAAATGCAAAATCGGCCAAAATTGGTCACGGTCTCTACAAGTTTGTTGGTCAAACTTTTGGGTTGACCCGTCTGACCCTGATTTAGGTTTTGAACGTAATCAAGTGTTCGAAAGGACTTACAGTTCTCATGAGTAGTCATTTTTGAGGTTTTTGGTACCTTTGAATTCAATAGTGAAATTTGTTTCCCATTTAGGCAGACAGATTGAAAATTATTTTTTTGGAGATGACTATTTTACCATTTTTGGGGCTTATGCTCAGGAATGTGGGATCCTGAAACTTGGTATGATCGGTTTAGGGTTTGGAAAATGGGAGGTCAAAAATGGGTGTCTACAGATTCAATATAGATATAAAATGAATTATAACATGCATAAATGACGTTAGAATCGTAATTTCATCATTCAAAATGGAACTTGCCCGATATATATATACATTAATCCAAAACGAAGGAACATATGTCCATAATACAAAATCTTCGTTCAATGACAAGATTACAATTTCTCCCAACTTGCTAAACGAGGCATACACAACATAAACATAAGTATAATCTTAAAATAACTCCAAATGCTCCCACCTTAGCACCTCTAAGCCTCATCCACCATTAGTGCATTATTCAAAAATGTTTGGGGAAAAGGGTGAGCGATCACGTGCTCAGTAGAAATGCCCAAACCCACTTAAGCATTGACTCAACATCGACCTACATGATATGCAATCATGACATCTCTATACTACATGACATACTTACAATGTTCATGAATCAAAGGGTTACAATGCAATATATGAAAAAAATCAACATTTATAATGCTTAATCGATGAAAATCATATAAGTATTAATAATGTTCACAAACATTGGTCAAACTTCGATAACAACACATAATTGGTCACACTCCGAGTGTCATGTGATATTGGTCAAACTCCGATAATGTTAGTATAATTGGCCACTCTCCGAAGGTCACACAAATGTGGATGATTTTCACATTCATAACATGGTTGGCCAACTCCGAATGTCATGCATGGTTTGGACAACTCCAATTCATCAAGAATTCATCAATTTTACCATGTACATTAAGCTACATACTTTTTCAACGAGCATACGTATCATGCTCATATCACATTTATGGCATACTATAAATACACATACCATTTTCATTCTCAATAGGCAAATTTAACACCTTTTATGCTATCACGTCTCGAAATCCGAGTCACCAAAATTCCCATTTTCATGCCTTGACTTCGAGTGTGAACCCATCCATTAACCCAATGAACAGCACATAAATCTCATATGCACGGAAGCATCGTCATAAGCATATAATTAAACATGCATAATTTAAGGTCAACACACTCCAATGGGCCCCACACTTGGTCATACATGCAATTAGATCCATTACTTCAAAGCATACTGCAGCTGAGCTTTACGATCCATCATAACATAGGTTATGATGGATCGTAAAGCTACGATCCATCGTAGATGTATCATAATATGCATCGGAGCTCTCAGGTTTGGAACTCAATTTTCTCTCCAATTTACGATCCATCGTAAAATGAATTATGATTGATTGTAAGTTATTGACAACAATTCCTGCAGAATTCTCTAAATGTCTAATTTCATTATTAAACTCCCATCCTTAACATGTAAATATTCCAAATGACTTTACATACATCCAATTTAGGTGACAACATGTATAAACAATGAGGAAATCATAAATCCATCATATAAAGGGAAACAAGTCCAAAATTTATATATTGATCAAAATGTCATTTTTAATTGTTTCAAGTGCTAAACATGGCTCATATATATACTATCCAAATGTTAGTTTAACCATCCATAATTACAACATTTTCAAAAGTGCAACATGACATGTACAAGCATGGATAAATATAAAAAAAACCAAAATGACTTCGGAACTTCAATCGAGCAACTCTAGGCCTCATCTCTTCTGGCGCTTTATTTGTAAAAATGTTTGGGACAAAAAGGGTGAGCGATACACGTGCTTTGTAGAAATGCCCCAACCCACCTAAGCATCAACCCGACACCGACCTACATGAAATATAACATGGCATTCCTATAGTTACATGACATATTTAATGCCCACATCCATCATTCCCAACGCAATATGCACATAACAATTCATCATGTTTATTCCATGTAAACATATAAGCACTCACATAGTTATAATCATTGGTCAAACTCTAGGAGCACACATGATTGACCACACTACGAGTGTCATATGATATTGGTCAAACATCGATAAACCAAGTATGATTGGTCAACTCCGAGTGTTATACGAGTACATGGACAATTCTGATTCTTAGGCATTGGCCTAAGTATGATTGGGCAACTCCGAATGTCATACCAATGTGGATAATTTTTCCACCTCTATGACATGGTTGGGCAACTCCAAATGCCATGCAAAACTCCAGACAACTCCGATTCATAAATCTGTTAGCAATTCTATAAATGTGTATTAAGCCACATAACCTCACAACTAACATGGTCATCATGCATACATCACATTATAAATCATATCACACTACCATGCTAACACATACTCAACATATATATCACAATGCATATAATTTCTTACATAAGGAATCAACACAAATACTTTCATGGAATTTCTTTCTTTGGTACACTTTGTCAAACACCTAGCATTCAAAATGCATATATACTATCTCATGGCTCAAAAATAACATTCCTCCATAATTAACAACATTTAAACATATAAACACAATTCATTACTCAAGAAACACCAAATCATGTTTTTCACATAGCATTTACCACAAAACTTTATACATGTCACTCATATATCAACTCTATAACATGTTATACACATAAATCACCTCTTTAACATGCAATCATATAACAAATGCAATAAGGAGAGGGAAACCCAACCTCCTAAATTTACCTAGCATGTTAACCCCCCCCCCAAGAAACCCACAATTCAACCTATAGAATTGACACTTAGGGAGGAAGAAATACCCCTACCTCAAATCCAAGCTTGGTTGTTGAAGACCCAATTTCCACCAAGCTCCAAACTCCTCCAATGGTAACTTTTCACCAATCAAAACGAGGAGGAAAGTGAGGGGAACAATTTTTATTCTTGGCTTTACCCTCAAATCTCACTTCTTGGCCCCCAAATTGTAGAGAGAAGGAGAAAGAGAGAACTTGTAGAGAGAAAACTGGGCGGAAGAGAGAGAGAGAAGCCCCAAAAATTTGATCTTTCTCTCTCTTTTCCCATATATATATATTATATATATTATCCATTTGCAACTAAACCCTCTATCATTCACTTATTTGCTCTTTGTTATGGGCCTTTTGCGCTTATTCACAAACTAGCATTTCCTCACTTTCTGAAACTTCACTTATGCCCTTAAACTTATATCCACACCCCTACGTCACTCTCAAGTGTCCGTAGTTACCTCCCGATTTACCCGGATCCATTCCGATCCCACACTCGTACCGAAAACATAAAAAGGATTATTTAAATCCACTAAGCACGTCATTAAGCGACTAATCATGCTTAAAAGTCACCGACCTGTAATTATAATTCAAAATTTTTTTGGGTCATCACACTCTAATTCTACTTGGATAAGGAAAAAAAATCCTAGTTGGAACAGGATTTTCAAAAGGAAAAGGAGAACTAGAAAATCGTAATTCCATTCAAAGAAAGAAATTTAAGCAATCCTAGTTCATGTCACGAAAAATGTCCAAAATTTGGATGTTGGAAAATTGCATTTAAAAAATATATATATTACTTCAAGCCCTGTTTTAAATACGCGATGAGTTCAATATTAGCGCGAGACTTAAAGTGGAGGCAATTTGTAGACATTAAAAAATTATAGGGTGAATTCAAATTACAATTTGGGCATACTTTCAATTTGGTCCACTTTGGAAATATAGCCTAATAAGTCAAGCAATTCAAAGTTCAGATCCATTACAAATAAATGGGTCATGGGCCAATTCAAGTTATCCAAAAACCCCAAACACACTAGGAAATGGGTCAAAGGATAATTGATATATATGTATATATATTTATCATTAAAGATAATGATATATATATATATATATTAATAGGATAATTATCACAAAAGATAATTATCATCAAAGATAATTATAAGGAGTAAAAAAAGTTACCAGTTTGCCCCTCCAAGAAGCCTATAAATAAAGGTCCAGGGGGAGAAAAAGAAATGGGAGACAATCAGAAGACTTTCAGAGAAAGCTGAAGCTCTGCAGGATTCTTCACTCCAAATTCAAAGCTCCAAAGCATCCACTACAAGAAATTAAGCTTTTAATGACATACTTTCTACGACGGGCCCGCATGCCCCTCATGAAAAGTAGTTTTCTACGACGGGTCCGCATAGCCTCTTGTAGAAAGTCACTTTCCACGACGACCCATGTAGGCCCGTGGTAGAAAGTTTGTTTCCATGACAAGCCATTAGGCCCGTAGTAGAAAGTTAGTTTCCACGACGGGCCATTAGCCTGTCCTAGAAAGATTTATTCTTATTACGGGCTTTGCCCATCATTGAAAGTTTTTTTAAAAATAAGAACAAAAAATTTCGTGCTCTTATTTTGGTTTCCCGTGAGATACACTTTTCCTCTCTCACATGCGTTCAAATTTCTCCCTCATTTCAGACTTTTTCTAATCGATCGAAGCCATCTGATTATACACATTCCCTCAGCTCACATGCGTTCATTTTTCTTTCTCACTTCAGACTTTCTGTAATCGATCGAAGCCATCTGATTATACACATTCCCTTAGCTCTACCCAAAATCTCAACCCATCATCTTTGTTCCTCAACCAAATTTAAACTCAATCTCACTCAACTATCAAAGCCCTAACCCAATCTCACTCACCGATTGAAACCCTAACCTAATCCCACTCACCGATCGAAGCCCTAACCCAATCTCTTTCCCTTCGGTGAAAGCTCTAACCTAATCTCACTCGTTGATTGAGTCAGCCGACAAAATGTTGAGACAAAATAGTGAAGTTGCAGAAGATTTATAGAGCATAATGTAGTTATCACATTCGGCGCAGTGAAACCTGTACTCACAGGTCGTCAAATTCATACGTAATTTGTAAGGTTAGTAAGGTTAGCAACAATTCTTCTTCTTTTTCTAAATTTTGTTAAAGTAAGCATCATCCTTTTATTTTCTTTGGGTACCAAAAATCCTAAAATTATCCTTTTGTTGGTGAAAGGTTTTAGAGTGATTCATGTTCTTGTTGTTGGAGTTACAGAGCATCTGGGGTTGTTAGGTAAGCTTATTAGTGATTCCATTTTAATCTCTCAATCCTAGCTAATTGTCCTTGAAGAAAATTAGTTTGTTGGGATTCAAATTATTAGGGCAAAGTGAAGACATGGGTGTATATGTTTGTGTGTGTATGTATGCAGATGTATATAATAGTATCTACATTTTTTTTAAAGAACCTAAACTTTAGTACTAATATGCGTACCTTATATAATTTGATTGTTACTGCCCATTTAGCTTATGAAATTAAGACAATTTTCTATTGTAGGTAATACTATATATATTTAGAATTACATGTATGTGTGTTTTAGTAAGAATCTAACCTTCAGCAAAGTTGATCTGTATGATGGTGCCAGTCCCTCCATTCCCTTGAGTGATATCAATGATTTTAATAGCATGTGGCATGAGTTTTGGGGTCAAGTTGTGAGAGTCAAGGATTGATGCCATGAATAAGCTTGCTGGAGGAATGGTGTTGGTATGTTTCTCACTGAAAGTGGTGACACCTATTATTTGCCTAGAGTTTTCAATATAATTAGGGAGCAATTAATATAGGGGCTGGCTAAGGATGGAATTCTATTTGAATAAGGCTAGCTAAGGATAGAATTTTATTTGGCTAAAATGATTTTTAAATGATTTTCTACCATAGTTACTGATGCACTTATTGCTTGATGCACTACAATAGAAAAATTCCAGATTATATACTTCCAATCTATTCCTGATTGTTGAATTCTTATTTTTTTGATTCCTGATTGACCAATATGACATATAATCTACATATTTAAAATAAAAAAACAAGAAGAAGAAGAAGAAGAAGAAGAAAATATGTCATGTACTCTGTTCAACATTGAAAATTCATGAAGTCTTTTTAGGGTGTTTTTCTTTTCTCATCTTTTTAAATATAAAGAATAGGGGAGTGGTGTCTTACCTGTTGGCATATCAGTTATAAACCTGTTGTCCTATTTTTCCATGTAAAGTGAGTCATCTTTCATTGCTTGTTGATGGCTTTCATCTTTCATTGCGTGTTGTAACTCCAAACATCGTCCATGGACTTGTTTTACTAACAGCAGACCACTTGCCATTTAAGAAAAAACAAGCAGAACTGAATCCTTCACCAACTACATGTAACATGATTGTTCCAAGCATCCAATACTAAAGTAAACATTGGACTTTACTATGCATATTCAGCTGCCCTGCAACCTTCCTCATTGGACCAAAAAGGATATCCCCATTACCGTAATGCCCCCAAAACCAACGACTTCCAACTAAGCATTTACAGGTCAAATAGTAGACCACAGACCACCCACTCTCATGAGGAAACATCATCAAACACAATATCAGGAATCCCCCATTCACCCTTTAACCACATGTTGTCTTGAGAGAGTTTAATCCCCCTCATGGAACTAACAACTGTTCTAATTGACTGAACAATGTCGGATTTTATAGTTTCAAGAGTTCTATGCTCATCCGAAAAAATTCTGCGATTTCTTTCCATCCATACTTCATACACAGTGGCTGCCAAGGCAAGCCTATTAATAATGGAGATGAAGCGCTTACCTTTTAATGTCAAAATTGCCCAGTGCATAAGCGCTTCCCAGTTTAATGAATGCCATTGCAGCGCACACTTCTGCATAATTAATACCTATACTCTACTGGTAAAGCTGCACTCGAAAAACAAATGGTCCCTGTCTTCAATTCTATTATGGCAAAAAACACATTGCCCAACTGTCAACACACCCCATTCCATGAGCCTATACCTCGTTTTCAACCTATCCTTTATTGCAAGCCACATAAATATAACATGTTTTGGGACAGCTTGAGGGAACCATATGATATCATCCCATGGTACTCTATTTTCTGTTGGCCTCAGCATTTCCCAGGTGGATTTGATCGAAAAATCACTTCCACTCAGTCCATATAACCTTATCCTTCCTCTCTCAATGAGGAACCCAGTCAAGCTGAATAGTTTCTCTAAAGTTCATCCATTCCAGTGTATTTGTAAAAGGCCACTTCCATTCACTATCTTGTATAATTGCGGATACTCTAGCTGCAGATCCCAAGCCCTGATCATTCTTTCATTAGCTTGCAAGCAAATAGGACCACTAGGTAGCCAGTAATCAAACCACAATGAAGTGTCCACCCCATCCCTAATAATATGCTTCACAGCCAGCCTAAAAACCTCTCGAATTTTCAAACTTTTCCTCCAAGTCCATGTAGCTTCAGAAGGAACTTTCATTTCCCATAAATTCTTTCCCTTCAGCAAATTACTCTTCACCCATAAAACCCAAAAAGAGGTGGATTCTAATTGGTTCACCTTCCATAGGTGTTTGGCCATGGCTGCTGTATTCCACACAATTACATCCTTAATGCCCAAACCACCTTCCTTTTTTGGAGTACAAATATCAGACCAAGCTATGTGATTACCACCCTCTTGCATCATAGGCCATTTCCAAAAGAATTTTCGCATAATATCATTAATCTCTTTCAAAACAGCCTTTGGGAGGACAAAAATAGAGGCCCAGTAAACTTGAACAGAGAATAACACTGCCTTGATCAACTGTAATCTCCCAGCAAATGACAAAAACTTGTAGTCCAAGCTGTAATTTTTGTAGTCATTTTCCTTATAAGCTCTTCACAGTCTGTAGCCTTCAATCTGGTAGATAACAAAGGAACACCCAGGTATCGTACCAGAAGAGTACCACATTGGAATTTAAGATAGTTAGCAATCTGACTCTTAACATCTGGTTTAAGACCTGACCAGAAGACCATACTTTTTTCTTTATTTGGGAGCAAACCAGAAATTAAACTGAACAACTTAAGGGCATTCATAAGGCACATTACTGATTTCAGTTTACCAGCTGAAAATAATAACAAGTCATCTTCAAATATCACGCTTGAAATCTTTTGCTTCTTGCATTTCCAGTGATAATCAAACGCTTCTTAGTTGATTTTATCAGTTATCATGCCTGTCAATATTTCCATCCCCATCACAAACAGATAAGGAGACATTGGGTCGCCCTGTCTTAAGCCTCTCCCATTAACAAAGTATCCCTCCAGACCTCCATTCACATTAATTGAGAATTTTGCTGTGGTGATGCAAACCATGATCCATGTAATTACTTTGAAAGTTACAAGGGTAGCCTTAATAAACTCCCATGAGACTATGTCATATGCTTTCCTTATGTCAATTTTCATAGCAACCCTAGGAGGTTGAGAATTTCTGTGGTAATTTCTCATCAACTCTTGAGTGAGAAGGATATTATCAATTATATCTCTCTCAGATACAAAGGCACCTTGATTCAGACTAATACATGAAGGCAACACAGGCTTCAATCTGTTAGCCACAATTTTAGCAATACACTTATATAAAGTGTTGCACACGGAGATAGGTTTAAAGTCAGAAACATAAGTAGGGTTCTCAACCTTAGGAATAAGAGTAATAATTGTTGCATTTATCTCCTTAAGCAGCTTCCCAGTGATGAAAAAAGATTGCACCGCTTTAGTAACCTCCTGTCCCACAATATGCCAAGTCTTCTTATAGAACACTGCATTAAAACCATCACTACTAGGAGCCTTGTCATCTTTCAGGGAAAAGAAAGTTTGTTTAATTTCCTCATCAGTCACAGGCCTCAGCATATTCATCCTTTGATCTTCTGTTATTAGAGATTAAACATAATTGCTTAAGTCAGGAATAGCCTGTTCATCACCATCTTTACTTAATAATCTCTTATAAAACTTCAAGATTTCCTCCACAACCAAATCTTTTTGTTCCAGTCTCTGGCCCTCATCATTAACAATTGACAGAATGCTATTGTGTTGCCTTCTGTGCACAACAACTTTATGGAAATACTTTGTGTTTCTATCCCCCAATTGCAACCACTGTATTCTGGATTGTTGTCTGTATAAAAACTCTTCAGCCTTCGCCAAAGTCTGCAATTTGTGAAAACAATTCCTCTCATCCACTTGTAGCTGAATGTTAATAGGGTCTCCATCAAGCTGCATCTGTTCATCTGCTAAATCCCTCCTCGCATTATTCACTTGGTTGGATAAGTCATTGAAATGCCTACCATTTAACACTTTTAAACCAACTTTAATCATTTTTAACTTCTGGGTTACTCTAAACATAGGAGTACCCTGCACCTTTTTATGCCACACCTCAGCTACCAAAGGATAGAAATCAGGATGCTCAATGAGATGGTTATTAAATCTGAAAGGTTTTTTATGCTTCTGGGTACCTGAGTCAATCTTCACCAGCATAAGAGAATGGTCAGATAGACCAGCAGTTTCAAAAATAGCTTCAGAGTTATTAAACGTGGAAACCCAACAATCATTGACTAGGATTCTGTCTATTTTCCTAAATAAAGTAGAATTGGACCAGGTAAACTTGACTCCAAAATACTTCAAATCCAGGAGCTTAGCAGCATCAATACACTCTCCAAACTCCTTCATACTCTCTGTCCACTCAGTAGAACCACCCAGTTTCTTATGTCTGAACCTAATTGCATTACAATTCCCAGCCAGCACCCAAACATCATTAGCATGATCTCGAGCCAAATTCAGTAATTCAGACCATAGCAACCTTCTTTTCATACTACAATTATCACCATAGATCCAAGTAGCCACAAAATTACCAGACCTACCTCTCACCTTAACATAGCAATGAATGAGCTGGTCACTTATTTTTAGAACATTCACCTCCACACGATTATTATCCCAGCATACCCAAATCCTCCCTCTAGTAGAGAATTGATAATTATGCTCCATCATCCAACCCTTAGCAATATTATTCAGGATCCTTTCTTTATTAGGCTCCTTAATTTTAGTTTCAATTAAACCGAACATAGGCAAATCAAATTGCCTGATAATCCTACTAACTTCTTTTTGTTTATGAGGCTTATTTAAACCTCTAATATTCCAAGCTGCCAATAACATATAATAAAAAAATGCAGTGTGAATCTCCTTAACTAGTACCCTTCAAAGGTGACTTTAACAAAACACATCTCTTAGGCTTTAACAGGGTACAGAAAGTTCCTTTGGTCTTTTCAACACCAATACCCTTGTTAATTAATGAAACAACACCCCTATTCACACCAACAACAAGAGCATGAATTACCTCTGGCTTGCAAGCATCCTCCTCCCCATTTGACTCATTTTACAGTAACTCTGTTTGATTGAGCAATTTAAATTTATTAGGTGAAGTTCGAACAGCAAGTTGCAGAACACTAGCTCCCACATTTTCCCCCACTGAATTCAGCTTCGTAACCACCACAATATTACCCAAGGAAGCATGTTGAAATTCTCTATCCTGGCCTGAAAAAGAATCACCATCACACTCCACAACTGTTCCTTTTTTTGTTACCCTCTTCCAGACTTGCTCAGGTGCCCCCACCTTGGTTTTTAGATCCTGAAGCGGAGCTATACCCCCACGCTTAGAACTACAGTTCTGTGTAGAATGACCAAATTTGTAGCATTCCTTACAAACCATAGGCTTCCATTGATACTCCAAAAAAATAGGTTTACAATACCCATTTGGTAGCTTCAAATCAAATTCTGAAACTAGCTCATCTTTCACCCCAACCTCAACACAAACCCTAGCATAGCTAATTCTTTTATGTTCCAAAGTCATAGCATCAGCATACAAAGGCTTTCCCACTGCACTAGCTAGATAGCTTAAACCCATGGGCGTCCAAAACTCCATTGGGACATTAAATAATTTTATCCACAGAGGAATTGTCTTCTTTCTTTTCTTCCTTCTTTTTGTCTTTCTTTATTCTTTTTTCTCTTCTATCACTGTCAGCTTCTGCTCCTTTTTTTTTTGGAAAGGTCAGTGTGTTGAATTCATTAAACAAGAAACTATTACAGATATACTCAGGGCATACCCCAAGGGGGAACAAGGTGGAATCCCCAAACCCACCAAAGTAAAAGAAATCGACAACCAAAATTGCAACTACAATAAAACCATAACTTTACAACAATAGGCCCCAAACTAATCCTGTCACCACTAACAATGAGAGCATGACACAGCAAAACCATCCGAATAAGCCTCTAATCAAGATCAAGCCACTAGCTGCTGCAATGATGTAATAACACCAGAAAATAATCTGCCTTTAATTCACCCACACCTCTATCCTAACTAGACCAACAACACATCATACCATAACCCCTATAATACCTCCTATATAACTCAGCTGCTTTACATAAGTAAACTTTAAAGCACACATTGTGAAAACCATTCAGCTCATCATCTCCCTTCTCAAACTGGTTAGCTGTGATTTGGGTAGAATGTAACAGTAATATTATCAAGAATCCAGCAGCAACATCTCAGGTTACTAGCCTCAGCCCTTTTCTCCATGGAAACAGAATTAGTCATGTTTAAAAAAAAGAATCAGGCAGTGCCCATTCCACCTGTAACCACCTATTTATTGTGGATTTTTTCAAATTTTCCAAGGGAAACCAGTTTTAATCTAATAGTTTGAATAATCACTTTAGTAATATCTTCACTAGTTTTACATTTATCTTTAAACACCCTCTTGTTCCTCTCCTTCTAGATTTCGTACACAACAGCTGCCAAAGCCATTCAATTAATTATACATACCAATGATTTACCTTTTAATGTCAGACACGCCCACTGGATTATAGCATCCCAATTTTGAGCAGGCAACTGTAATGCACATTTAACCACCACTGTATTCCAGATTCTTCTTGTAAAGCTGCAGTGAAAGTATAGAAATATCAGTAGTCATATCTCTTAAGGTTGGTGGGTTAGCGGCAACCTATACAGTATGAGGAGGTTTAGATCAAGTAACAGGTTTTCCAATTCTTGTCAACCAACATTTCTTTGCGATTTTTCTCATCGCGGATATCATTTCCCTCACATGCACTTTTACATCAATAGTTATATTTTTGTCCACCCTCACATCACCATTTCACTTTAGGGACTTCAGGCATTCTCTTCCACGAAAAGTAGTGCTAGGAGTTACATTTCTAATATTGGCTGTGACCATGCTAGCGTTGGCATTTGCAACCTCCATATTTCTTATGATACATAAAAATCAACCATGGACAAAAATCGGCTTCTGCACTATTACCTTCCTCCCATTCATCCTCTTGTCAATTGCATTTATGCCTTACTACCGATACCTTGTCAAAGTTTTCACCCACATGATCCACAAAATTGAACTTGCTTTTCCTTGGTATAGTGGTGTAAAATTTCTTGCTTCCTTACTATGATAGCTTGAAGTGTGAAATTGTGTTGCACAAACATATATGTTCTTTGAATAATTGTATCAAGTAGGATCAGCAATGCTTATTGAGATTTAAACATAATATTCTTGATCATTACAAATGAAGTTTATTATGGAAGTAGAATAAAAAAATGTAGTATATATAAAGACATCTATATAAAGTTGACTAGGCACTCTTATTTAAGTTCATGATGTGGTGCCAAAGTATTGAATGACCACTTTGAATAGAATGTGTTGCTGCCTGTTCTGGCAACCTTTTTTTAATGTGAATAGTGAAGCATTTCATGCTTAATAGAAACATAGGCTACAGACTCCCACTTTCTATTTCTTTCCTCACCTCCCATTAATTCTTTCCTATTATTTTCTGATGAGCTGGGATTGTACCCCACAACCTTAAAAATCTCATTTTGAGCATGTATGTTTTTCCATTTGTCTTTTAATTGAATGGACTACATATGCAGGTTTTTTTATAAAAAAAAATTATCAGGAAAAGAGCTTAAGTTAAATCTATCTAACAATTAATTTCCTTCATTTTCGCTCCTAGATTTCTTTGTAATATGAGATAGATGATGGCAATTGCGGTTGTGCAGGACTACTTGAATGATAGACATCCAGTATATAGGACCCAGAGTGCTAAAAGGATGCTCATAGGTAGGAAGAAGACAGTAGCTAAAAGCCTAGTGAATTCTAAAATAACTGGATTGGTCACATGTTCGGTGATCATTAATTGTTTGGCTCCATTGTGATTTGCCATTTTTTTTTAGTATATCTGGGATGTGGGGGGTTAACATCTCTTTCTCAGGACTTAGGAGGGTAGGAAGTGTGGGACTCTAATCCTAAGATAAAGACTAGAGATGTTAAAGGGGTGAAGCTTCTTTGCATAGAAAGCGCTAGTAAAAGATAAGTTTCAACAATGCACAGAAACAAAGTGTTAGTAGATAAGTTTCACCAACGCAAAAAAAAATGAGCACTGGTAAAAGCTAAAATTTATAGAGGGAATATTTTGCCAATTAAACCACTTACGCTCATTTACTGCTGAGCGACTCTCTCATTGAGTTTGTCGATTTTCAGAAAGGGTTTCCTTCTTCGATTTCTTGTCAGAATTTTTTCTCCATGTTCATCAAGCCACGACCGATATATTTTTATCGAGCAACGTACCATTGATATCCTAATTTTCAGTTGAATATTTTTCTCTTATTTTTTAAAATTAATTCATAAATTTCTATTTTGTAGGAGGAATTGATAGAAGAACTTAAACCGCTATTTGATTATAGTCGTGTTCAATCTCTCGAAATTGTATGCCTCGACGGTTAGTTCTTATTTATCTCCCATATCTCTCTATGTACACACATATATGTACACTTTCTGTTTATGTGTGTGATTTTTGATTTTCAATTTCTTCTATCTTTGTTTTTCCTTTTCAATTTTCAAATGATTGTTCAAACTATCAAACCCTAACCCCAATTTTCCCCCAAATTGGTCGAATAGGTTTGAGTTCATAGTCACTTCCTTTTTGTTGAACATTATGTTTTAAGTGGAAGTGTTCTGATTATTTTCCCATCTGTTTTGATTAGTGACACTTTTGACTATAGCTTTCTTATTTTACTTTATAAGTTATAGTTTTCACTTTGATAACAGGTTTGTATGCTTCATTTTTTCATAGAACTAGTTATCTAGAAGTGAATTCTATATGTGGTAATTTTCAAAGAGTTCAGTTAAGCAGTGAATTGAACTGTCCATATTTTTTTTTCTATGCAGTTTCGAGCTGATATTTTCCTCAGAGGATTTTTTCAACTCCCTACATTTTGTCATTTGTTTCACGATGAACCTTGTTTAGGTTTATTGGTCACTTCTACTAGTAGTTGCCAATTGTTGAATAAATTAGCAAAGAGACATGGATAAAGGTTGGATGCACCTTCATAACAGGTTATTATAACCTAAATAACCTTACCCATAACAATTTAGACATTATACCTGTCATTCTTGTCATTATGAAAATTTTGACTTTCCAATTGTAGAGCTTCAACGGAGTATTTAAATGGAGCACGTAGATTTTCCAATTGGGCCCAACATAATGCAGGGAATCCAGCTAAGATTATATGCCCCTGTAAACATTGTTTAAACTCACAATATCAACATTTTAATATAGTATATGAGCACTTAGTGATAAATAGAATGGAGTCTGCTTACACTGTATGAGCCTTTCATGGAGAGAATCGGATTACATATGTGGAAAATGAAGGCATTGAAGATGGTGTGGAAATGCCTGAATGTATGGGATGTTTAGAGATGTGTATTTTGATGGTGAAGAAAACGCTACAATAGATCCCACTTACGGAAGTAGAGAGTTTGAGTTCAGAGAGGCGTTGGAAAAGGCTGAAACTCCTCTATATCCTAATTGCACAAAGTATACAATTATGTCTGCAATAGTTGCTTTATATAAGCACAAAGCTGCTCATAATATATCGGATACTAGATTTGATGAGTGATTCATGTGTGAGTCTGACTCAATAAGTGTATCAATTAAAAATTACCACACTTCGCAATAGAACGAATTCCTTGTAGAATAGGGCTATCGAAAGGGGTGTCGAACCTCAGGGATTATGCTCTGATGAGTTGGAATACGAAAATAAATTTAAGAGAAAGGAATTTTGATTTTTAAACTAAACTAATTAAAAAGTAAGATAAAATAAATCAAAGTAAAATAGAAAGTGAAAATAATATGAGATAAATCTAGGGTATTTGACTTCACCACTAACTCCACAATCAATGGTTAGTTGAATCAACTATGGGGGATTACATCATGCATAAGTGGTGTCGGTGGCTACAAGCTCACCTTCATCCGTCAAGAAGATAACATATGATTAAGGCTAAGTCATGGACTATCTTTGATTGGCATGGGCCATCTGCCTAACTACTCTAATCTAGGGTGCAGTATGATTCATCTTCTCTAGGCATAATCCATCAAAGCTTTTAATGATATATTCAGTGATTACCATTGTGTAATAATCACTCTCATGATCACAGAAAATAAGAGAGATTGAGTTTAATAACAACAATCAAGTATCTAAGACAAGATAAGAAATCATTGACAATGAATTTACAAGACTTTTATTGCTCAATTCTATAATAAGAATCCTCTAAATTACACAATCTATGCATGTATATAAAGGTCCCCAATAATTAAAACAATCAAATCATTGATGCTTTGTTAGAGTTACATCAAAACCCTAGTGGATGAACTAGCCGCTCATGGTAGAAGAAGAAGCTTTAACTGTTGAGGAAAAAGGCATCATCTTCATAAATTATGCGTAATACTTTGTTCTCCAATTGTCTGCAAAGTATGTCTTCTTTTCTATCCAAAAGCTCTCTCAGACTCTCCAATCTCTCCTCTCAACTCAGCCTCCAATTCTTCACTTTTATCCCCCAAGAGAATACACCAAAGTCCTAATTTAATTAGGAATTAATTAGGTTTTCCCGTAGCACTAATCAGGTGGGTTTTTCCTGCTGACATTCGGCCCAATTTTTGACCCACTAGAAGTCCGATTCACAGAATTTTCGTAAAATACAAAAGTGTGCAGAATCAAATTTCGTTCAACTCATTAAAAAATTAAGTCAATTTGAGGCTCAGAAATAATACTTCTGATCTGTTTTCCAAAATGGGATTAAGACTGTATTAAGCGCAGATTTGGGCTTCAGGCCCAAAATCTTCTTAAGCAACTGTAATTCTCTTGGACCTCTTCCTTGGGCTGATTTGAGTTGAAATAAATGGTTGAATGGTTCCCTTTGATGTATGCTTCATCTAACCATCTTGGATGTCTTCTTTAAAAGCCCAAAATCATGGTTTTAACTGAAATAATCATTAAGGCCCTGAAAATACAGAAAACACTAAAACGAAGTAAAATAACAAAATAATCTATTACTAAGAGAATAAAATACACAAGTTAAGAGGCTAGAATGCGTAACATTCAACGTCTATCACACCCCCAAACTTACATATTGCTAGTCCCTTAGCAATAGAATAAAACAAAACTAAAACAAAGAAACTACTATACATTAACTAAACTACCCAACTCCACTTTTGTGGGAGAAACAATTGCATTTAGCATATGCAACAAGCCTTTAAACCCCTAGGTTCCCCCTAGTGGACGAGTATAGTCTCGTGAGGGTTTCCAGAAATGTTACCCACAAACATTCAAAATTCCTGTTCAACATTAAATCAAGAAGAAAATTACAATACATAGTTACAAACTTGCATTCAAGAATAATTTTAAAATTTTAAATTCTATAATTCAAATCAATGGTTCCCACACATAATTCACATCAACATATCTCAAAGCAATCAGCCCTAATTCCCTCGTGTAAAGTGAACTAGCAGTCATCTCATGTAACATAACCCAGCTCTGAATATATTAAGGCACATACCCCTTCAACTCACTAGCTCCCCTTATTGAAATCATACTTCCAAACATGAATACATGACTTTTCTATTTTTTTCTCATTTTTTTTCATTGCTTTATTGGTTGTGCAATGTTTTGATTTATTAAGCTTTCTGAAAGATTCATGTAGCAAGCTTTCAGTCAGTGACTCCCAAACCAGATGGCTTTAGGGCACTAGGCTTAAAGATACCCCGAAGAACCTAATTACTCGAATCATTCAGGCTACAAATCAAGACAACCAATGCTCATCTTTTCTTACCCTTTCACTTTTGACGCAAACACTCCGTGCTTCCTGAGGCATAGAGGCCCGGTTACTCATGAAAAAGATCAAATTGATTTGCATATTCATCACTTTTTTTTTTCATCTATTTTTTTTTCATTAAAGTCAAGTAAAACACATTATCGGTACTCATTCTCAAGAGATACTAATTAATATCAAGCATATGTAACTCAATAACTCAAAACCAAAGTTTATACCTCACAAGATTATGCTAGTGTGTCTGTGCATGTGAGGAAACTAAAACCAATCACCCCAAGGCATATCATTGCAAACTATGATTAAAACCACTTAATTTAAATCATAGTTTTGAAAAAATTCAAAACATACTCAAAAATTGCAAGTTACGCACCTACATAAGGTATTAATCCCTTGAATAATGTCAAAACATTCTATCTAAAAACAAAACAAAATAAAATAAAGAAATAAACTAAGAAAATAAAATAAACAAAAATCCTAAAACAAAAATAATTTCACAAAAATTCTCCCCCATATGCAATAAAGCACAAAAATAAGGCATCGCCTCACCCCAAACTTAAATTGTACATTGTCCTCAATGTACACCCAATTGAAGCAAAGAGAAGAGTAAGAACGATATTACCAGGACCATAGAGTAGTGGCAAGAAAAGAGATCAAACCAGAAGCGTGAAGGCAATGCAAGCACACCCCCAAACTTGGATGTTACAATCTGTCAAAACAAACCACTATACCCCAAAGATCAAGTGAAATAGTATGGGTAAAAATAAATATGAAAATAGAAAACTCCTAAAAATAATTTTTAATATTTTTGAAACTGAATAAGAAAAATCTAACTACAGAAAGAAAAATAAAACTAAAAATAAAAATAAAAACTAAGAATAAAATAAAATACAAATGAGAGTTACCTTCCAGTCAAGGATGTGGTGGTGACTGAGCATCTGGATCCAAGTTTGCCTGGCGCATCAGTGCACGGAGCATCCTTCTCATCTCTAATTGATCCTGGCGAGTTTCACAAAAATGATTTGCCATCTCGGTCCTCATAGCTCCAAACTGTGTAGAAACCTCTGTCTGTAGGGTGCCAAACTGGGTGGTCAACCCAACAATCTGTCCCTCTAAATAATGATAATCATGGCCACCAGCTTGTGAATGTACCTCCTCTTCTTCTACTTCCATCTCCTCTGGATCTTCCACCGGTGGTAGTATATCTACAGGTTCCCCTCCCTGAGCCAATCGAGACACTTCACCTGGCGCAGCTATGACTCTTTGGTGCATATGAGATCGGCTCAAATTTCAGTCATGTGTGCCATAATGAATATCACGTGGAAAGGCAAACTCGTCCTCATGGACCTCATATCCCTGTGCAATAAGCAACTGATGAATGATAATAAGGAATGGAAACTCCCAGTCACTTGCACTGTCCGGTGCCTTGGCCACAACTTTGGAATAGAACTTTTCCATCTGGCCCCAGACAATCTGTGGGAATGACAGCCAATGCCCAAAATGTATGGCATATAAAGCTCTAAGGAACTCTTGACGTCTCTCGGTTTTATGTCCAATGTGACATATATTTTTGAGCAAAACAGCATCAAAGAACCATAAATGATTTGGCATAGAAGACTTGGAAGCTGCATTCCACTTTGGCCCGGAGAATTGGTTAGCACACAAATGTGCAACCAAATTACCCACTGACAGAACATCGGGTAGAGAAGTATAGATATTAGTCAAATCATTCGGGTACTCATGAGGACAACCTATGGTAATAACAATGGATGACATATCAACCTGAACTAATGTTCCATCTACTGAAGAAATAATCACATCCCACTCATCAGGTTTCGGCATTAAGTTTTGATAAAATACTTTAACAAGCCTCGGGTAGATAGTAGTAGAAAGTGGAACAAAAATTGAAGCTGATCGACGATGATGGATGTCAAAAATCCCCCATCGTGTCTCGGGAAACATACCATATAGTTCGACTATGTCAAACGTTGTTTTAAAATTCAAGGCCCTTGGATGCCATCTCTCATGAATTCCATCTCAGCGAGATCTTAAGGAACCGGATGTTGGATCATGTCTTGCTCGACGAGGATTGCGTGAGCTTGAAGCACGTTGGTGACTTGCTCTCTTTGGTGCCATAGAAGTAGAAAAAACTTGGTTGAGGAATTAAATCAAACACTTGGCATGCACAATAAAAGTTTACCCTTCAACCTCTTCTTTCGACAATTTTTCCAGCCAAATTGAACAATTTAATCCACCAATTTTATCCCCCAAACTTGGTATTCAAAAGCCCTCAAAAAGATTTGCACAATTTTACCAAAGAAAAACTTCACTTACTTTGATGTAGAACTTGAAAAAGTGAGAGTTTCCTTGAGAACTAGTGATGATCAATCCGGTTTTGATGTTGATGTTGATGATGATCAATGTTAAATACTTGTTCGAGAATCACCAATTGAAGAAAATATATTCCCGGTTGAAGTAGGAGTCAAATTGGAGCTCAAATAGGTCAAGGAAGCAAGTAGTAGCATCAAAATAGGAGAGGTGGCCTTTATAGGCCTCAAAAATTAGGGCAGCCCACCTTTGGGCTTTGGGCGATCGATCCCCCTTGGGGTGGGTGATCGATCGCCCACCTGCTGGTGGGTTTCCCTTGAAAAAATCAAGGGGCGATCGATCCCCCTCAAATGGGGCGATCGATCCTCCTTCTGCTGGCCTGTTTGACCCTCCATCGCCCAAGGTCGACCGGGACATGTATTTTTGGAGTCACCATCACCCAAGGTCGACCGAGAGCATATTTTTTCACCCGTCTTGAGTCCAAATACCTCGGTACACCTCTTGGCATCCTCTGAAAGCAACTTATACATCAAAAACTCAAAGAAAACACATCAAAACGCAACTAGAATTGAAAGAAAACTTAAGAAAACTAAACTAAAAATCAAAATCAAAGAAAACTAAAGAAATTAAAGGATAGAAATATATACAAATCCTACAATTTAACATTCGTAGGAGACGATCAACTCTCCGAAAGGATTAAGTCGGATAGACGGGATCCGTCAAGTCGACGGACTCTACGTCTCTTCTTGGCACAAATCCTTCCACACAATGCTTCAACCTTTTTCCATTAACTTTCATCAAAGTATTATCTTGAAAGTTTCGAATTTCCACAGCACCGTGAGGAAAAATTAAAATCACCTGGAATGGTCCATCCCACCTTGAACGCAATTTTCGGGGAAACAACTGAAGCTTTGAATTGAAGAGCCACACTTTATCACCTGGAGAGAAGGACTTCTGTGAGATATGTCGATCATGGAACGCCTTCGTCTTTTTTTTGTAAATTCATGAACTTTCATAAGCATCATGTCTGAATTCTTCTAATTCATTCAATTTTAACTTTCTCTCTTCTCCAGCTCTTTTTGCATCGAAATTGAATTTTCGGATTGCCCAGAGTGCCTTTTGCTCGATCTCTACTGGAAGATGACATGTTTTCCCATACACCAACCGATATGGTGACATATCGATAGGAGTCTTGTAAGCAGTCCGATATGCCCATAACGCCTCACTCAGTCGTAATGACCAATCTCTTCTATCCGGTCTCATTGTCTTTTCGAGAACATGTTTAATTTCTCGATTGGACAGCTCTACTTGCCCACTTGTCTGAGGATGGTAAGGCGTTGCTGATAAGTGTTCAATTCTATGCATTTGAATCCTCTTTATTGCATATGTTAGTTCCGTTTCTATGTTTACCGAGATATGTTTACGGTATTTTTGTGTTTTTGATGTATTGCAGCTCTTGTAGTAAAAGGAGCAAAGTTTGAGGCTTTTTGCAACTGAAGAGAAAAGTCAAAAATTACAGCCAAGGCATCTCAATCAATCGAGATGTTGATCTCGATCAATCGAGATCCAATCTCGATTGATCGAGATTCTGCAGAAGCCACTTGCCCACTTGCTCACCTGCTTTCCCACTTGCAACAAAATCCCCCTTTTTGCACGACTTAGGGGGATTGTCTGACTTGAACAAGACCCTTGGGGACCTTCTTGATATAATGGATATATATATTGATATATATATATATATGGTGGGCCCCAAGGTTGAAAAAGGGAGCCATAAAGCACAAAGAAGCCACATTTCTCACATCTCTCTCAATACACATCATAATACACAGGGAGAGACTTTCGGGAGAGGAGAAGAAGGAGCTGAACCAGACCTTGAAGCTCCATTTTCTTCATTAATGGAAGAGTGCAAGGCTGCCATGAGCAACTAACTTCTCTACTAGGGTGTTGGTTTCAACCCCTAGCCATGTAAACTTGTTCATCTTTGTAGCACTTGGGATTTGTAATTAAATGTTGATTATTTAGCCTAGTGACCATGTACACTAATACATTTCTTTTATATATTCACTTGTTGTTGAGTTTATTCTTGTCTTAGAGTAGATTCTTTCATGTGAATGCACAACATTTGCATATTCCACAAGAAGTGCAAATGATGGCTAGATAATGGTGTTTAAATGAATGTGTGGTGCTTGCTTGTATAAACCATGCGAAGATAAGGTAGTTTGAATGCATGTAGGTTCACTTAGAGAGTAGGGTAATTATGTAGTTAGTTAGGTTGAAGAGCTATGCTTGTTGAAGATGGATTATGATAGGTTAGCACACACATTAATCTTTTGATATGTCATTGAGATCACAAGCCTAATGACATTGTTAGGCATTTAATTTATGAATCCCATGCTTGTTACACTTATGAACATGTGAATGGCTAGTGGTGGAAACCACCCCTAGTTCTCTCTCCCATCCTTTACTCTTTAATTTTATTGTTATTACATTCATGCAATAGTTTTATAAACAAAAACTCAAAACCCTATTTTTAGGATTAAAGTGGAAGTAATCTTTTTTTAAGACAATTACGACTAGTCCTCGTGGGATCGATACCCTCTATATAGAACCGTATCTACAAAGATTCGTGCTCTTGCGAGTGGTTAAATTACATTTTGATAAAAAGGGCAAAATTAAGCTTACAATATAATTCAAGTTTAGCCACATCAAAATTCTGGCGCCGTTGCCGAGGACTACGGTTTAATTGTCGCCATTGGAAGATTAAATCTGGTTTAATTCTTAGGCTAGAAATTCTTTCATTCTTTTTGTATATATCTTGTTCTCATTTCTCAAATTTCTTGATTTTAGGTATACCACATAGCGGGCATCTAAAAGAATTAAAGTTGGAACCCTTTGTGAGTATAAAATTTAAAATTAGTGGGTTTGAGTTCATTCATTTTTCTTTGTATATATTATTGTTTATTTTGCGTATTGAGGTGTTGTTCTACTATTAATGCATGCTAGGTAGACGGTCATTGTCACTTCCTTTGCTTCTTTGTAATATTGAACTTGAAAGAACACTTAGACAACGTAGAGGAACCTCTAGGGACCCTATATTGCCTAGGACTGAAAACATGGACCCAAATGAGAGACAACCTCTCGGACTACCTCCTTTTAATCATGAACAACCACCTCCACCTCCTCCTCCGCAAGGAGAGTTGCTTATGGACTTTTATCTTCCGACTACATTTGAAGTACCTTCATGTATTCAATTTCTGGATGTAGCGGCAAATCAATTCGAAATAAAGACCTCCACCATCAATCTTCTTAATAACTTCCATGGTCTCCCTAATGAGGATCCATACCGGCACTTAGATTACTTCCTTTTTGTGTGTTCTACCATTCGTGTACCACACTTTACGGAGGATGATCTAAAGCTGTGTATGTTCCCATTCTCCTTAAAAGATAAAGCTAGAAGTTGGTTCAATTTCTTAGAACCTAACTCAATCCATTCTTGGGTGGAGATGCAAATAGAGTTCTTAAAAAAATACTTCCCAATGGGAAAGACGAGTGATATTCGGCGAGCAATCACCGGATTCACCCAAATTGATCAAGAACAATTTCATGAGACGTGGGAGAGATTAAAAGACCTTCTTAAATCTTGTCCGCATCATGCTGTCCCAAAATGGCAGCTAGTGCAAAGTTTTTACGATGGGGTGAGTGAGCAACATAGGCAAATGATAGACTCCGCTTGTGGAGGTGGATACCTTTTGAAAAGCCCCGATGAGGCATGGAAACTTTTTCAAACCCTAAGCAATAATTCAGCTCAACGCTCCTCCACTAGAAAAGGGAAGGCCACCCAACCTTATAGAGGAGTGCATGAAATTTCACGGGTAGATGAGGTTGCCATGCAAGTAGAAGCCTTATCCCGAAAAATGGACCTAATCATGAAAAATGGGCTGCTTACTCCAAGCCAACCTATTCAAAATCAGGAAGGATGTTCATTTTGCTATAGTACTTCACATTTTGTGCGAGATTGTCCTATTGCCGGGCAATCTCCCGATTATGCTCAAGAGCAAGCGAATGCCTTGTACTCTAAACAGATGAATGATCCATATTCAAACATGTACAATCCTGGTTACAAAAATCATCCGGCTTTTTCATGGAAACCTCAAGAATCAAGTCCCTCTTTTCAAGGGCAAAATTCTTTCAATTCCTAATCTCAACAGCCTCAATATAGGCCAAATCCCCAACCTTACCATCAAAGGTCCAATTACCAACAACCCCACCTCCTCCGAGAAGCCAAGGCTTTGAAGAAAGAGTGATAAGCAATCTTGAGGCTAATACCCGCTTATTGCAAACTCACTCTCAATCAATCTCTAAGCTGGAAGCTAATGCTCAATCTATGGCTAGGTTAGAAGCTCAAATCGGGCAACTAGCTAATGCCTTGAATAGAAGGGAGGAAGGTAAGTTGCCGAGTCAACCGGTGGCGAATCCTAAGGGTGTTCATGTGATTGAGGATCCATCATCTTCATCTTGTAATGCTCCTCTGGAGCAAGTTCAATCAATCACCACCTTAAGGAGTGGTAAAGTCATCAATTCCAAAGTAGGGGAGGAAGAGAGAAAGGAATCCCAATTAAATCCAAAATTGTTTCCTTTAAATCCAAATGTTAACAACGTCCCATTAAATCCAAAAGGAAAGGCAAGTGAAGTTGTGTCTTCATCAAGTCCAAATCTTGACACTTCTTTCGAACCTCCGGTTCTTTTTCCTCAAAGATTAAAGGAACCTTCTCATTTTGGGAAGCAAGGAGAGAAAATTCAAGACATGATGGAGATCTTCAAACAAGTAAAGATCAATCTCCCTCTCCTTGATGCTATCCGGCAAATTCCCTCCTATGCTAAATTCTTGAAGGACTTGTGCACTCAAAAGCGCAAATCTAGGAATAATGCTCCTAAGAAAGTCCTCTTAACTGAGCACATAAGCTCCATTTTCCAACACCAAGCCCCTCCTAAATTCAAAGATCCGGGTGCTCCGACCATTTCGTGCACCATCGAAAATCAATCTTTTGAAAAGGCACTTCTTGATTTAGGGGCTAGTGTCAATTTGCTTCCATTCTCAGTTTACCAACAACTAAGTTTGGGGGAACTTAAGCATACCACAGTTGTGTTGCAACTTGTCGACCGCTCAGTGAAACAACCACGTGGCATAATTGAGGATGTAATCATTCAAGTGGACAAATTCTACTTTCTGGTGGACTTCATAGTCTTTGACATGAAACCAGTTCAAAATCCAAATCGACATATTCCTATCATTCTAGGTCGTCCATTTTTGGCCACGGCAAACGCTTGCGTTAATTGCCGTACCGGAGTGATGGACATCTCTTTCGGGAATATGAAAGTCCGCTTGAACATCTTCAATGCTTCCCACCACACATCCGAAGACGAAAGTGAGTGCTTTTGTGTCGATGTAGTGGAAGACCTTGTTCAAGAAGCACTTCCTTCTATTCTTTCCAAGGATCTTTTAGAGGCATGCCTAAATCACTTCAACTGTGATGATTTTGACATTGAGCAATCCATTTGTGAAGTCAACTCAATGCTCGATGTCACTACTGTCATGGATGTGCCTAAATGGAGAGTTCCGAGAGAACCCTTGCCTCCATTGTCCAACACTTCCCAAACTCTTTCTCTAATTTCCCCACCACAACTTGAGCTCAAGCCTCTACCGGCTACACTCAAGTATGTTTTCTTGGGCGCCAATGAGACCCTTTAGTCATTATTGCTTCCAATCTTACCAATGATCAAGAGACGGAACTCATAAAAGTGCTAAAAGAGCACAAGGAAGCAATAGGATGGAGTGTGGCAGATCTTAAGGGAATAGACCCTTCTATTTGTATGCACCGCATACACTTGGAAGAGGATGCAAAGACCTCAAGAGAGGCGCAACGTCGATTAAATCCAAATATGAAGGACGTTGTAATGAAGGAGGTGGTGAAGTTACTAGATGCGGGAATCATTTACCCCATCTCAGATAGCAAGTAGGTTAGTCCCACTCAAGTGGTTCCAAAGAAGTCCGGTATTACGGTGCAACCAGATAATAAGGGTGAATTAGTTCCCCAATGCACCACCATGGGATGGAGAGTGTGCATAGATTATAGGAAATTAAATTCAGCCACTCGGAAAGATCACTTCCCCCTCCCATTTATTGATCAAATCTTGGAGAGATTAGCCGGGCAAAGTTTTTATTGCTTTTTGGATGGATATTTCGGCTATAATCAAGTTGCTATAGACCCGAGGGACCAAGAGAAAACCACCTTTACATGTCCTTTCGGCACATTTGCTTATAGACGCATGCCCTTTGGGTTATGCAATGCACCGGTGACTTTTCAACGGTGTATGATGTCTATCTTTTCGGACATGGTGGAAAAATTCTTGGAAGTGTTCATGGATGATTTTTCCGTTTTTGGGCCTTCATTTGAATCATGCCTCCAAAATCTATCCCGTGTTCTCAAACGATGTCAAGAGACCAACCTAATTCTTAGTTAGGAAAAGAGCCATTTTATGGTTCAAGAGGGTATTGTCCTAGGGCACATTGTGTCTAAGAGAGGAATCGAGGTTGATAAAGCCAAGGTTGAACTCATTTCCAAACTTCCTCCACCATCAACGGTGAGAGAGATTCGTTCATTCCTTGGGCATGCGGGCTTTTATCGCCGTTTCATCAAAGACTTTAGCAAGATCTCTCGGCCTTTGTGCCGCCTTCTTGAAAAAGAATCTTGCTTTACCTTTGATGAGGCGTGCCTTAGCGCTTTTGAAAAACTCCGCACCATGCTTACAACCGCTCCAATTCTAATCCCTCCAAATTGGGCTCTCCCATTTGAGATCATGTGTGATGCATCCGATTATGCCATGGGTGCGGTCTTAGGGCAACGAGTAGACAAATTGCCACATGTCATCTACTACGCAAGTAAAACCCTTTCCGAGGCTCAAATCAATTATACCACAACGGAAAAGGAGTTGCTTGCGGTAGTATTTGCATTAGACAAATTTTGAGCTTATTTATTAGGTTCAAAGGTCATTGTCTATTCGGACCATGCTGCCCTCCGGCATCTTTTGGCCAAAAAGTACACCAAGCCTAGGTTGATCCGATGGATAATCTTGTTGCAAGAGTTTAACTTTGAGATAAGGGACAAAAAGGGAACCGAAAATGTGGTAGCTGACCACCTATCTAGAATTCTTGTTGAATCCCTCCATGACTCCATTCCAGTTTGTGAATCCTTCCCGGATGAACAACTCTTTGTCATCTCTCAAGAGAGTATCCCTTGGTATGCGGATGTGGTTAACTACTTGGCAACCGGTAAAATACCATCTTCTTAGACCAAGCAAGAGAAGGATCGTTTTCTCTCCCAATCACGATCATATTATTGGGACGATCCTCAATTGTTCAAATATTGCCCCGATCAAATAATTCGAAAGTGTGTACCCAACAGTGAATTCCAAAGCATTCTCAAATTTTGTCATACACTCGCTTGTGGGGGACACTTTAGTGCTAAGAAAACCGCAACAAAAATTCTTCAATGCGAATTTTTCTGGCCAACACTTCATCGGGATGCATATTCATTTTGCCGCTCTTGTGAGCGATGTCAGCGCCTCGGCGCGATGTCTCGGAAGGACATGATGCCTCTTAACCCTATTCTTATTATTGAGTTATTTGATGTGTGGGGCATTGACTTCATGGGACCATTTCCACCCTCTACTGGTCATGAGTACATACTTGTGGTGGTGGACTACGTATCTAAATGGATAGAGGCCGTTGCTACCAAAACCAATGATCACGCAGTCGTGGTTAAGTTCATTCAAGCGAATATCTTTAGCTGGTTTGGTACACCTCGAGCCCTCATCAGTGACGGAGGTAAACATTTCTGTAACCGATTCCTTCGAACCTTGCTTACCAAATACTCTGTCACACACAAAGTAGCCACCCCATATCATCCTCAAACTAGTGGCCAAGTAGAGGTATCCAATAGGGAGATTAAGAACATTCTTGAGAAGACCGTTCGGCCTGACCGAAAAGATTGGTCATTGCGACTAAACGATGCATTATGGGCATACCGAACCGCGTATAAAACTCCCATTGGAATGTCACCTTACCGGTTGGTTTATGGCAAAGCGTGTCATCTTCCGGTTGAATTGGAGCATAAAGCTATGTGGGCCACCAAAACTTTCAATTTTGACATGCAAACGGCCGGATCTAATCGAAAGCTTCAATTAAATGAATTGGAAGAATTGCGACATGACGCATATGAGAACGCTGAAATCTATAAGGCAAAGTCCAAAGCCTTTCATGATCGTAATATTCGAGTCAAAACGTTTTCTCCGGGCCAAAAAATATGGTTGTACAACTCACGCCTCCATTTGTTTCCCGAAAAACTCCGCTCCCGTTGGGATGGTCCATTTTTGGTTAATTCTGTTGCTCCCCATGGAGCGGTGGAATTGAAGGACTTGAAGGACGGATCATTGTTCAAAGTAAACGGGCAGCGCTTAAAAATGTGCATGGATGACCAAGTTACCACCGAATACGTGGATGTCGTCACTTTGACGGATCCCGTGTATTTTGACTCGTGATTCGATTCGGACGTCATGCCATAGACGTGTAAGGTGGCATAGTCATGGTAGCTATCATGCTTCCATGATGTCCCTTTAATCCAAGGTAGGTTTTGTATCTAAACAATTTAGTATCTAAGTCCCATAAATCTAAGTCCATGAAAGCAAAACTCAAGCTGACTGTTTTTGAGCATCTCGATTGATCGAAGCAGAGATCTCGATCAATCGACATTTCAATTGATCAAGATTTCGGTCTCGATTAATCAAAATATTGCAGAGAGTTTGCCAAATCCAAAGTCCCGAGAGGTAGTATTCTTCGATAGCACTTCGATAGGTCCTCGATCGATCGAAATTTCGATTGATCGAAATGGGATTTTGATTGATCGAAGTAAGATCTCGATTGATCGAAGTTGATCTCGATTGATCGAAGTAGGATTTTGATTACTCGAAATCTCGATTGATCTAGATGCACATCTCGATCAATTGAGATTGACGCGATGCCTGCACGTGAGCCGAATTCTTATTTAAACCGTTGGGCTTCCCTCTCATTTCAAAAGACCATCCGACTTCTTTCTTTTCTCCGAGCGATCTAGAGCTTTCCCAAGCACCATCCCGTGCTTGATCTACCATCCTCGACCATCCACCGCCGTTCGCCGTAGTCCGAGATCACCGCGAGCACGCGCACGCTCATCTCTTCGCAGCTGCGAGTTGGGTCTTCATTTTTTTGTGCCGATCGTCATCTTCACCTTGAGGTAAGTGATGCATGGCTACCTTTTGCATACTTTCTCGCTATTTTTGGTAGTTTTACGGAGTAATAAACATAGACAGATGATGTTGGGTTGGAATGGTGCATTTGCGATATTTATAATGGGCTTTTGCGGGTTTCAGGGGTAGGAATGCATGTATGGGTGAGATATTGCATTCTTTTTGCTTCGAATGCTTAATGTAAGGTTTGCAACCGCGGCCCATCATTTCGGTTGCATCCGCTTACGCTGCCTCGTTGAGAGCGAATTTTTGAATTCATGTCAGCACCATGGACTAGAACCTCATTTTAATTTTTATTCTTTTATTTTTATTTTTAGTTTAGCATTCCTCTTATTTTCTTTTTATTTACGTAATTTTTGGAATAAAGTGCAGACTGTTCCGAGACTATGGCGAGAGTGAAGAATGCCGCCGGTTCTGTTCGAGACGTGTCCGGGAGAGCCTTCCGGTCTCGGAAGTTTCACCCAGAGCAGATATTTGACAGCTCGTGGGTTGTCGCAGAGCTCAGGCCGCGTCGCCTTGACCGGTTATGTGTGCCTCCCACTGATGTGGCACACGAGCGCTTGGTACAGGCCTTTTACTAGCATATGACCTACTCCTGCACCGCGCCGGACACTTTGGAGACGATAGTGGGCGGCACGATGATCACTATCACGCCGAGCCAGATTGCGCAGATGTTCAGCATCCCTCATCAGCAGCCTCCAGATATGGTTGACCAGGACGGTCGACCGATTTACAGGGCCGAGCTGCCAGCAGACACGACGCTATTCTCCATCGTGATGGACATGTGTGGCGGGGCGTTTACCACGCCCAGTCACAACTGCACGTCCAAATCGATGTGCCCGAGTGGATTGTGGTTCTTGGACACCGTTCTCATCAAGAACGCGTGTCCCCTGCAGCATGTGGCAGAGCGCAGAGGCGACCTCCTCCGTTGCCTTTACGCTTTCCACACGGGCACATGATTTTCTGTCCCATCGCTGATATAGGGGCAGATGTTCAAGATCTGGGATGGCCTTGTCAACAAGAGGATGCGGCGAGCAACGAGTTGGCGGCTTCCATTTCCTTTCCTGGTCGCAGCCTTTCTCAGTCGTGCCAGTATACCGGTCAGTGATACTGACATTCAGTTGGCACCGCCCACCCGCTTCACATCTACTCAGTGGGAGAGGGTGCGGTGACACTTAGAGCGACAGGACCACCAGGGTGATCCACCAGACGATGTAGATATGGATGCCCCGGTGGAGATGGATGAGGGAGAGCCTGCAGAGGGTGAGTCAGATGATGAGGAGATGGAGGAGGAGGAGATGGATATTGCTGCAGAGCGGCACGACATCCTGGCGACTAGCTATTCCTGCCTCACAGTTGATGTTTAGCAGCTCCAGCAGGGTTTTGAGGAGCACGTCCAGGTGACGCAGAGTCAGCTGGAGGGCATCAGATCGGACATTTCTTCTCTGGCACAGGGTCAGAGGGCGATTTTAAACTAGTTCCGGGCCTTCCGACAAGACCTGCAGTTCCTGTTTGCAGGACGAGCTTCCACCTCCACCTCTACTCCCACCGAGCCACCACCACCACCACCCGCCCTTGAGTAGCTCTATATATTTGCACTTTCTGTTTTACTGTTTGTATTTTTCTTTCTTTATTTTTGATAGGCCATGTTGGCCATGTTTTCTTCCTTTTTATGAGTATTCCAGCTGCATGTACGCTTTGTACTGAACTCATTTTCATATATATGGAATACAGTTATCTTTTCTTTTATACCCTGTGTTATCTTTTCTGTCTTTATTTTTACTTTCTGCCCATATCTCTGCTCTCTATACTTTGACTATGTATGTAGTACCACTTGCCTAATTGTTATATGCGATTCAGTTGATGATTTTCGTTTATTACCGCCTGGTTTAAATTCCCAATACTGTTGAGATTGCTTCAACGCAGTATGGCGTTAATAAAGAAAGGCAGCCCCTTTGCATGCTATACGTTAGCGTGCCTGGATAGTCAATATCTTATCGCATAGACCTCTTAGACAATTGGGAAACACCAGTTCAGACCCTTAGATATGCAGTGATCTTGGCATTGTCCGTTTGTGCATAATTATTTTATTATGATCTTTTCATATACTTTTTGTTCCTTTTAATGCTCGTGGTATCCAGTTGGTGTTCCTTGCAGGTTTTTCTTATTTGCAGGATGACCGCTATTGTTGGAATACCATTTTTGTCGCAGTCTACAGTCCCGGTACTTTCTTTCCATTTTCTTCTTATTCAAACATTGAGGACAATGTTGCATATAAGTTTGGGGGTGCGGTATGCTATACCACTTGCATATGCATGCAATGTTCAGTCTTTGTATTGATTGTCATTGCAGAGCAAGTTTCTTTTCTTGATATTTTTGCATACTTGCTATGATGTCTTGCTTTTTAAAGGAAGATCATTCGAATAAATGTCCAAAGTAAATGCAGCAGGTAGTTAAGAACTTTAACATTGTAAATACCCGCACTTTTGAAAGCTATATAATAGGCTAGAACGGTCTACATTTTTGTCCAAATATGAACACGTACAGTTCTTGCCCTAAATTTGTCCTTAACCGCACAAATTCGCACACATGCATTTTAAATTGTGGGGTATAAGTCTGAGGGAGAATTTTGTAAATTTCTGTTTTTATCTGAACAACTTAAAGAATAAGTTCTTCCGGTTGTTGTAAAAAAAAACATTATAAAATAAATGCAATAAGCCTTCTCACTCAATAAACTGGATTTCTATGCCTCAAAGCATGGAGTGTTCGCGTATAAGTGTGCAAGGTTGAGCAATAATAAGCGGATGGCTTGCTTAAGCTCATCGCCTTGTAAGCTCGGTTATTAAGTCTGAGGGGTGCTTCTTCACCTAATACCCTAAAACCAATTGATTTGGGAGTCATTGGCCCAATGCTGCTACATGGGCTTACAAGAAAGCAAAAAGAGCTAAGCATTGCACGGTCATCCGCACATGAGCAATCATGAATGTTTTGTGATAATGAACAACTGTGTCGAACCGTTTTAATGAATTTTTCTCTTAAAAATAGATTTGTTCTTATTCTTCTCCAAATATGACAAAAGCCACGCGTTAGAATGCATGTTCACTTTTCAAAGAGGATTTTGGGGTCGAAATCGGTATGTTTGTCCGTACTGACCATTATGTGGGGACCGTCGTTTATCTATAGCTTGTGAAAGTCCATTTTTGCTAATGACCACATAGTTCTGTAATACTTATTGCATTTGCCAAATGAGAAATGAACGGATGATCGCCCTTTATCTAGTTGATGACTGAGCATGATTAAACTTTTGTATAAGATAGTTAATTTCATTTTTGTAATATTGCATTGCTAAGGGACTAGCAATATGTAAGTTTGGGGGTGTGATAAGTGTTCAATTCTATGCATTTGAACCCTCTTTATTGCATATGTTAGTTCCGTTTCTACGTTTACCGAGATATGTTTACGGTATTTTTTGTTTTTGATGTATTACAGGTCTTGTAGTAAAAGGAGCAAAGTTTGAGGCTTTTTGCAACTGAAGAGAAAAATCAGAAATTGCAGCCAAGGCATCTCGATCAATCGAGATCTCATTTCGATTGATCGAAATCTCGATCAATCGAGATCCAATCTCGATTGATCGAGATTCTGCAGAAGCCACTTGCCCACTTGCTCACCTGCTTTCCCACTTGCAACAAAATCCCCCTTTTTGCACGACTTAGGGGGATTGTCTGACTTGAACAAGACCCTTGGGGACCTTCTTGATATAATGGATATATATATTGATATATATATATATATGGTGGGCCCCAAGGTTGAAAAAGGGAGCCATAAAGCACAAAGAAGCCACATTTCTCACATCTCTCTCAATACACATCAGAATACACAGGGAGAGACTTTCGGGAGAGGAGAAGAAGGAGCTGAACCAGACCTTGAAGCTCCATTTTCTTCATCAATGGAAGAGTGTAAGGCTACCATGAGCAACTAACTTCTCTACTAGGGTGTTGGTTTCAACCCCTAGCCATATAAACTTGTTCATCTTTGTAGTACTTGGGATTTGTAATTAAATGTTGATTATTTAGCCTAGTGACCATGTACACTAATACATTTCTTTTATATATTCACTTGATGTTGAGTTTATTCTTGTCTTAGAGTAGATTCTTTCATGTGAATGCACAACATTTGCATATTCCACAAGAAGTGTAAATGATGGCTAGATAATGGTGTTTAAATGAATGTGTGGTGCTTGCTTGTATAAACCATGCCAAGATAAGGTAGTTTGGATGCATGTAGGTTCACTTAGAGAGTAGGGTAATTAGGTAGTTAGTTAGGTTGAAGAGCTATGCTTGTTGAAGATGGATTATGATAGGTTAGCACACACATTAATCTTTTGATATGTCATTGAGGTCACAAGCCTAATGACATTGTTAGGCATTTAATTTATGAATCCCATGCTTGCTACACTTATGAACATGTGAATGGCTAGTGGTGGAAACCACCCCTAGTTCTCTCTCCCATCCTTTACTCTTTAATTTTATTGTTATTACATTCATGCAATAGTTTTATAAACAAAAACTCAAAACCCTATTTTTAGGATTAAAGTGGAAGTAATCTTTCTTTAAGACAATTACGACTAGTCCTCGTGGGATCGATACCCTCTATATAGAACCATATCTACAAAGATTCGTGCTCTTGCGAGTGGTTAAATTATATTTTGATAAAAAGGGCAAAATTAAACTTACAATATAATTCGAGTTTAGCCACATCAGTTGCCACCTTATGTGTCACTGAATATTTAGCAAGCAAACCTCTCAAGAATTTATTGCAAAAGTGAGAACCACCATCACTGATCAAAGCTCGAGGAATTCCGAATCGACTAAGAATGTTTTCGTGCATAAATTTGATTACCACCTTGTGGTCATTGGTTCGGGTTGCAATGGCTTCCACCCATTTAGAAACATAATCCACACCAACTAGAATGTACTCGTAGCCAAAAGAGGGTGGAAAGGGTCCCATGAAATCAATTCCCCAAACATAAAAAATTTCAACCACCAGAATGGGGCTCATTGGCATCATATCTCGCCTTGACATTGAACCCAATCTTTGACATCGATCACAAAATTTACAGAAAACATAAGCATCGTGGAACAAAGAAGGCCAAAAGAATCCACACTGAAGTACCTTTGCTGCTGTCTTTCTTGCACTAAAATGGCCTCCACATGGTAACGAGTGGCAGAACTTGAGAATATCTTGAAACTCATGGTCCGGGACACACTGCCTAATAATCTGATCTGGACAATATTTAAATAGCTCTGGATCCCCCCAAAAGTAATGATGAACTTTAAAGAAGAATCTATCACGCTCTCACTTGGTCCAGTCTCGTGGCACTTTTCCGTGGCTAAATAATTCACAATATCTGCATACCATGGTGTGGAGTTGTCGGATACTCCAAACAATTGCTCACCCCGAAGTGATTTGGATGGTGTAGTGGATACAGAATTTACCACAATGGTAGAAAATTGATCTTCTAACACCTTTCTTTCCTTCTATTTTTCTTGCACCTTTATTTCATCTGTAGATTCAGACACATCCATAGAATCCATGAAGAAAACATCTGTTTGATCTGGAGGGTTCTCAACAACATTAAAAATATTAAGCTTGACATTCATGTTGCCAAACGAGATATCCATGATCCCCGACCTACAATTTATGCAAGTATCAGCGGTAGCTAAGAAAGGTCGACCAAGGATCACTGGAATGTACCTCTTTGGATTATGAACCGGCTCAGTGTCAAGTACAATAAAATCAACAGGAAAGTAGAACTTGTCCACTTTAATGAGCACATCTTCAATGATTCCTCGGGGTTGCTTTGTTGATCTATCTGCAAATTGCAATACCACCGAGGTAGGCTTCAATTCTCCCAAGCCCAATTGTAAGTACACTGAATAGGGTAGCAAATTCACACTTGCACCCAAATCAAGAAGAGCTTTATCAACATGGTGCTCCCCAATGATGCATGAGATAGTTGGGGCACCAGGATCTTTGTACTTGGGGGGGAGTGCACTGCTGAATTATAGAACTCACTTGTTGTGGCAGCATCACCTTCTTTGGCACATGGCTTTTAGAACACCTTTTCTGAGTGCACAAGTCCTTCAAAAATTTAGCATAAGGAGGAATTTGCTTGATGGCATCAAGGAGTGGCAAATTAATCTTCACTTGTCGAAACACCTCCATCATGTCATGCAGCTTGTCCCCTTGCTTCCCCAATTTAGATGCTTCAAGGAAACGTTGTGGGAAAGGAGCCTTGGGCTCATAAGGAATTTCAGCACTTGGACTTGTGGTCACTTTTTCTTCTTCTTTCTTCTCACCCACTTTAGTATCAATTATTTTCCCACTCCTCAAAGTGGTAATGGCTTGAACTTGCTCATGGTGTGGGTTGCTTGTGGAAGTTTGCATCCCTCTTGGATTAGCAACTGGTTGACTAGGGAGCTTCCCTTCTTCTCTTCTACTCAATGAAGTAGCAAGCTGTCCAAACTGAGATTCCAGTTTGGCAATGGATTGAGAATAAGAGTGTACTAGCTGAACTGTAGATTGTACTGTTGCTGCAGTAGCTTGCACTGTCTCTATCAGAGAATCAAGTTTATCAAACTTTGATAAGGTAAGTGTCAGCTTGTCTTCAATAGCAAAAATTCTCTGTGACATAGGAACTTGTGTTTGATATTGCTGTTGAGGTACAAAATTCCTAGGTTGATATGATGGTTGCATTGCTACCCCTTGGTTACTATAAGAAAAACCAGGATGATTTCTCCATGTAGGATTGTAAGTATTACCTCGTGGAGGATTCATTGGTCCAATGAATGTAGCTTATACTTGCTTATGTTGAATATCAGAAAATTGCCCCATTGAAGGACAATTGCTCACATTATGCATAGGACTAGAGCAAAATTCACAAGGGCCTAGCAATGAAGAATCTGAAGTAGAAGGAGTTTGATTGGCAGCCATAATTACTGCTACCTTCTGTGCAATTAGATCAATGTCGGTTGGCATAGCTTCTGAAGCACCAACCTAAAAAATCCCATCAGTCTTCCTTGTAGTGGCAAGTCTGCTAGAACGAGTAGAGGACACATGTTATAGAAAGTTGTCACTAAGATTTTCAAATAAGGTCCATGCCTCTTCTTTACTCTTCAACATAAAAGTACCTCCACAAGATGCATCAACCATCTGTCTGTTGGCTTCTGTTAGCCCTTCATGAAAACTCTGCACTAGTTGCCACTTAGGAACTTGATGATGAGGACACTTCCTAATAAGGTCCTTGAATCTTTCCCATGTCTCATAAAATTGTTTCCCCTCATGTTGTGAGAAACCAATGATAGCACGTCTAAACTGATTGGTCTTTCCTATCAGAAAATACTTCTTGAGAAACTCATGTTGCATCTGAGTCCAAGTCGTGATAGAACCTGCCGGTAGAGAATTGAACCAATACTTTGCTTTATCTTTCAGGGAGAATGGAAAAAGTCTCATTCTGAAAGCATCTTCAGAGAAGTTGTGAATTTTAGTAGTTGAGCACACTTCAATGAATTCATCTAGATGCTTGTAAGGGTCTTCTTGAGTCAGCCCAAAATAAGATGGTAGCATCTGAATAATATTGGACTTGATCTCATAATTATGTGATGTGACATTGGGCAGTTGAAAACCAGCTGGTGAGGTGTATGTCTCAGGAACATAGTAGTCCCTAAGCAATCTAGCCCTTTCTCCAGCAGCATTAGGAATAAGATTGTCATTCCTTTCTTCTTCCATGTCTTCAATTAATTCTTCCTCTTGCACAATGGTATCAATAGGGATGTTCCTCTTTTGTCTAAGAGTACGTTCAGGCTCAGGATCAAGAGGTATCAAAGGATCAGCTACAGAACGACGACCTTGCATATATTAATGAAAAGCACCTGAAAAGAAAACAAAAACAAAATATAAAAATTTCCTAAACAAAAAATCCAATTAAAATTAATTCTGTAAAATCCAATCAATCAAATAGAAAATCCCCGGCAACAGTGCCAAAAATTGATTCGTGTGTGAGTGTGACTCAATAAGTGTATCAATTAAAAATTAGCACACTTCGCAATAGAACGAATTCCTTGCAGAATAGGGCTATCAAAAGGGGTGTCGAACCTCAGGGATTATGGTCTGATGAGTTCGAATACGGAATTAATTCTAATTAAATTTAAAAGAAAAGAATTCTAATTTTTAAACTAAACTATTAAAAAGTAAAATAAAATAAATTAAAGTAAAATAGAAAGTGAAGATAATATGAGATAAATCTAGGGTATTTGACTTCACCACTAACTCCACAATCAATGGTCAGTTGAATCAACTATGGAGGATTACATCATGCATAAGTGGTGTCGGTGGCTACAAGCTCACCTCCATCCATCAAGAAGATAACATATGATTAAGGCTAAGTCATGGACTATCTTTGATTGGCATGGGCCATCTGCCTAACTACTCTAATCTAAGGTGCAGTATGGTTCATCTTCTCTAGGCATAATCCATCAAAGCTTTTAATGATATATTCAGTGATTACCATTGTGTAATAATCACTCTCATGATCACAGAAAATAAGAGAGATTGAGTTTAATAACAACAATCAAGTATCTAAGACAAGATAAGAAATCCTTGACAATGAATTTACAAGACTTTTATTGCTCAATTCTATAATAAGAATCCTCTAAATTACACAATCTATGCATGTATATAAAGGTCTCCAATAATTAAAATAATCAAACCATTGATGCTTTGTTAGAGCTACGTCAAAATCCTAGTGGATGAACTAGCCGCTCATGGTAGAAGAAGAAGTTTCAACTATTGAGGAAAAAGGCATCATCTTCATAAATTATGCGTAAGACTTTGTTCTCCAATCGTCTGCAAAGTATGTCTTCTTTTCTATCCAAAAGCTCTCTCAGACTCTCCAATCTCTCCTCTCAACTCAGCCTCCAATTCTTCACTTTTATCCCCCAAGAGAATACACCAAAGTCCTAATCCAATTAGGAATTAATTAGGTTTTCCCGTAGCACTAATCAGGTGGGTTTTTCCTGCTGACATTCTGCCCAAATTTTGACCCACTAGAAGTCCGATTCACAGAATTTTCGTGAAATACAAAAGTCTGCAGAATCTAATTTTGTTTAACTCACGTGTAAATTAAGTCAAATTGAGGCTCAAAAATAACACTTCTGGTCCATTTTTCAAAACGAGATTAAGACTGAATTAAGCGCAGATTTGGGCTTCATGCCCGAAATCTGCTTAACCAGCTGTAATTCTCTTAGACCTCTTCCTTGGGCTGATTTGAGTTAAAATAAATGGTTGAATGGTTCCCTTTGATGTATGCTTCATCTAACCATCTTGGATATCTTCTTTAAAAGCCCAAAATCATGGTTTTAACTGAAATAATCATTAAGGCCCTGAAAATACAGAAAACACTAAAACGAAGTAAAATAACAAAAAATCTATCACTAAGAGAATAAAATACACAAGTTAAGAGGCTAGAATGCGTAACATTCAACGCCTATCAATGAGCTTCTTAAGATTCTTCGTGATATGCTTCCGACAGATAACAACCTTCTTAAGGGGATCAATGCAACAAAGAAGTTATTGAAGATATTTCACTTGGGGCATGAAAAAATACATGCGTGTATCAATGATTGTTGTCTTTTTAGAAAAGAAAATGAGAATCTGATTGCATGCCCAAAATGTGGTGCTTCACGGTGGAAAGTGAATGAACATAGTAAAAAATTTTGAAATGGGGTTCCGGCTAAGGTGTTGTGGTACTTTCCAATAATACCAAGATTTAGGCGATTATTTCGATCAAGTGAAAAGGCTGAACAAGTATTATGGCATTCAACTCATAAAAGTCATGATAAAAAAATGTGTCATCCAGTTGATTCATGTGCATGGGAATTGATTGATAAAAAGTGGCCGAGTTTTGCATCAGATCCTCAAAATTTGAGGCTTAGCCTTGCAATCGATGGGTTCAATCCATTCGGTGACCTTAGCTCTAAACATAGTTGTTGGCCTGTGATTTTAGTAGTATACAATTTTGACCCGTTGCTTTGTATGTCTAAAGATAATATGATGTTGACGTTATTAATCTCAGGACCAAGGCAACCCGGAAATGACATTGATGTGTATTTGGAGCCACTATTGGAAGATTTAAAAGTATTATGAGAAAAAGGTGTTGAGCTCTATGATTCATTCACTAAATCTTTGTTTAATTTGAGGGTAGTTTTGATATGGACAATCAATGATCTTCCGGCCTGTTCTAATTTGTCTGGCCAGGCAACAAAAGGTAAGTTTGGTTGTCCAGTGTGTGTTAAAGACACATATTCTGAGTGGTTGAAATCTAGTGGGAAGACTGTGTTCAGGGGTAGTCGGCGATTTCTTCCTTTCAATCACCTATATAGAAAGAAGAAAACTTGGTTTGATGGAAAAGAAGAAATGAAGGGGCAGCTAGAGTATTATCTGGATCAGAAATTTTTTGCGGCATTAAGGATTTTCAAAATACATGGGGAAAAAGTAAAAATAAAAAAAAAAGTAAAAAGCGCAAGAAGGAAGAAAAACCTAGCATTTGGCCATGGAAGAAAAAGTCTATATTTTTTGAGTTACCATATTGGGAGGTACACAATTTGAATTCACCTTTATCTTCGGTGGTCATATTTTTTTATTTGAGGAGTTCACACCCTACTAATCATTATTTTTGCTTGTTATTTTAGGCGTTACTTCTCCAACATAATTTGGATGTAATGCACATTGAAAAAATTATTTGTGAGAGTATTTTTGGCACACTATTGAATATAAAGGGAAAATCAAAGGATAGACTAAAGTCTCGTATGGATTTGAAGCAAATGGGCATTAGGGGAGATTTGCACTCAAAGGAGTTAGGGAAAAAAATTACTTGCCACCAGCACCATATATATTATCGAAGAAAGAGAAGCAATCATTTTGTAAAAGGTTACAACAGTTGAAGTTACCTGATGGTTATAATTCAAATATTGGGCAACGTGTATGATTGGATGAGTGCAAAATTAGTGGCCTAAAATCTCATGATTGTCATGTTCTTATGCAATAATTGCTGCCTGTAGCTTTATGCAGGACACTGCCAAAAGGTCCGAGGATTGCTATATTTCGCCTATGTGCGTATTTTCATGAAATATGCCAAAGGGTGATTGATAGGAATCAATTGGAAAAAATTGAAAATAAAATTGTCGAAACTTTATGTATGTTTGAAAGGTTTTTCCCACCGTCTTTCTTCGACATTATGGTACACGTTACCATTCATATTGCACGAGAAGCTCGTTTATGTGCACCTAAAAGATTTCATAACTTAACAACCCCCCCCCCCCCTCTCTGTGAATTTGAAACCAAAAAATAAATAAATTTAAGCAAATCAGAAAAAATAAAAAAAAACTAACATTGATGAGAAAAAAAGATGGGTGCAAGGATAAAAATAAATAGTAAGGATACGGGTAGCAGCAACCATTCAGAGCACAAAACTAACCAGCAACTTCTTATGGTTTCGGGAAAATGAAATCCTTGAAAGCTGTTCTAAGTCGAGGACTATGAGGAAGGTGGTTTTGAGGCCAAAAAGGGAATTAGAATCCCACATGGATAGTTAAAAACCAGAAAAGATAACAGATAATAACATTTGGGTGTTCTTTTTCTGAACATGGATAGAAAAATTAAATTAGAATTCTAGTATAGACGATAAAATTACAAATTGCACTATTTTGGTTAAACCTTGATGTCATACATAGATTTAAACATTTTATCCAACAAACAGATTTTTCATATCTAATGATTTTAAATTACGTGGAGGATTCTACCACCACATGAAAACCAAAATACATGCTCAAGCCCCGCCAACGTTGGTTGCTAAGTATCAATTTAATTTATTGTACGAAGTTTTTACTAGTACCTTCCTACACCCTGATATGTGCATGCTTATTGATTTCCACTTATCTTGGATTCCTCAACACTCAAAAAAAAATTTCATCCAAAACATTTGGTGACCGTTAAAATTTTCATTATTATAAGTTCTTGAAAACTTTGGGGACTACTACTTTCTTTGTTTTGGAATGACGTCGTTCTGTGGATGAATATCTGCCTCCAAACACCACAAAGGGGGAAAAACAAGTTGTTTTTCAAGAAATATTCAAACCCCAACTTGAACACAAAATAGAACAACATGAAGCATGAATCATGCAAATGTTGTGTTCTTAAACTCAAAATGACTACGATAGATCGAAGTTCAGATGTTCTTGTTCCCATTCCATCACAAAGAATATCAAAAAAGAAAAGACAAACCAATAATATATATATATATATATATATATATAACTAAAAGCTTTGAAATTTATGCATTGTTTACGTGGCTACCTTCATTAGGTGGGTCCTCACTTGTGCAACACACTCTTGATGTTCTAAAAAAACTACTTTAATATTTAGAAAAGTACTTTAGTGCTTAGAAAAGGAAAAAAATCAACATTATTTTGATGCACACACTCAAATCTAAATAGAACAAGACATTAAATGATACAATTCAAATCAAACCGAAAGCCTGCATGCCAAAAAATTGCAATTAAATTTCATTATATATTGATCTTTTTGTGCCTTCTCTCTTGTTGTACTTGCTCCATTGACCCTCTCTCCTTAACTCCCAGGATAATGAACCAGCACAGCAGCAGCCTTCTCTCCTGTTGTACTTGCTCCATTGCTCCATTTTGCTTCGATTGCCTCTAAACTACGTCTTCAAGTTCAATGTTTTGCTTAAGTTCATTTATAGCTAGAATGTCTTTTAAATGTTCACTGTATCTAGAAATATTTGTTAATGGTTGTAATTTTTAAAGATGCTAAATTGAATGTGCTAGCTTTGAAGGGATGCAAATTAGATATTGATATTGTATGAAAGCACATATTTTTGGGTTGGGATGAAAGTTATTCATACTGTGTTTTGGGGTTGACTTTCATTTGAATGTGTTAGCTTCGGATGCAAATTGGATGTTGGCATTGTATGGCATCACAGGTTTTTGGATTGGGTTTCATCGGTTTTTGGAATGGGGTATTAGAAAAAGGAATATTTCAAAACAAAAAAAACCTTATAAGGTGGACAATGGCCGCCCTTCATAATACGAGGCTGGTCTTTTAAGGTAGGCCAAACCTGCCTTTAATATTATGTGGTCTAGCTTCTAAGGCGGGCATACAGCCGCCCTTAAAAAAAGCTTTTAAGGAAGTTAAAGTTGCCCTGAATATTAGCTTTTACGGCAAGCACGGGCCATCCTAAATAATTGAGATTTTAAGGCGGAAACTAACCGCCTTTAATAATTGAGATTCTAAGGCAATAATTAATCGCCCTAAATAATTACACTTCTATGACGTGTAAAGACCACCTTGACTAATGGAACTTTTAAGACCCTAAATAACCACCTTGAAAAATTATTTTAAAGGCGTTTCTGAAATTATTAAAGGCAGTTTCTGACTGCCTTTAAAAAGATTCCGCATGCCTTTAAAAAAACTTAGTAATCATAACGCCTTAATAGAGGACAGGCCATGGAGCGCCTTAAAAAGTCATTTAAGACAGTTTTGGCCTGTCGTAAAAGACTAATTTTCTTGTAGTGATCTAAAACCCTAAAGGAGAAGAATAATAAACACATCATCGACGTGTCGTTCTTCACCAAAGCTTCAATCCAATTCAAGATCAAGCTACAACAGCCCTTGAATCTGGATCACCATATTTCTTAAAGTTAATATATTTGACATATTTGTCCACGTGTTTTGATCTTATTTCCATACTCGAAATGTGTGTGTACAAGTTAATTTAGGAATTTATATAACAGAGGAATTTATTATAGGAGAATTTAGGAGTATGTTTAATTTAGGAGTTTATATAAAACGCGTTTGTATTTTTTAATATTATAACAATAAAAATGCATTAAAAATAAAAAATAATATTTTTAAATATTGTAAAAAAAATAAAATTGAATTAAAAAATAAAAAATAGTTGGAAACTCCTCGCACTTTTAATAGTTATATATATATATATATATAGACACACACACACACACACACACACACACACACGTAATGTCACACCCCAATTTTTTACTATCAAAAATCAAGGGTGATTAAGTCATAAATCCACACTTAATTATAACCACAATTACTCTAGGTTTACCTAAGTCTCTTACATGGAACACTTGGGTTCAACTCTCAATCGTCATCATCATAACACAGCAGAAGCTTAATTTTACAAACCATGAGTCCCTATGTAGGACCCATGAACTCTCACTTCCCAATTAGTACATAATAAGCCCACAGACAGGTTTCAATCAGCTGAAGGATGTCCCATTAGTCGATTAAAACCTGGGCAATTCATTAGCCGGCTATCCTTTAACTTCAATCAGCTGAAGGAGGTCTTTCAGTCGGTTGAAATGCTGTTTCGGTCAATCGAAACAGGTACCTGCAAAGTCTGTAGATGCAAACATTTGGTATCTCACTATTTCGATCGATTGATAGGTATTTCAATTGGCTCAAATTCTCCAAACCTATAATAACCTAAAAAAATTTTACAAAGTTTTTTTAATTAGTCTTTCATGCAATTATGTGATCTCATTTTTAATATAGAATTTTATTAACATAGTTAGATTAAGAAAAAATTGAGTATGAAATTTGGTATAGTTGAATTAGAGGAGAATGTCATGTTTTATGAGTGTGTGTATATATATATATACATATATGGGGGTATAAATGAAGTTGGATGTAGAAGAAAAGAATAACATATTTTAATTGTGGAAGACAAACACAAGGACTGTAACATAGATGGAGGTGTTCTTAAGCTACAGAATAGATGGAGGTATGCTTAAGCTGCAATTAAGGTCTTGAGTTCAAATTCCCCAAGTAATAGAATAGTCTTTGATATATATATAGGATGTTAGTAGAAGGAAAAAAATAGAGGGAGAGAACCAATGTCCTTCTCTATTTTCTTTCTTCTATTTTTTCATTAACTATCTCTCTGGATATCTTCTGATCTTTCTCTCTCTATAAACCTTTCATGGACTCTATATACTCTTCACATTGTTATTCTTCCATCAATAAGCTAATGAAGGAGATAATGTTAAAGAGAGAAAGTGAGGAACCAAGAGAGAGAGGAATGGGTTGGCTTGGTTCCGGCTGGGTTCACAATTGGATGTGGTGGCTTCCTTGGGGCTGCCATGGTATGGTTGTGAGTGGTTGCAGCCGAAGGTGGTGGTTGGTGATCACGGCCAGTGGCGTACCTACAGAGTCCTGAGTGGGTACATTAGTACCCACTTGGTTTTTAAAAAAAAATTTATATATACAGTAAACTTCAAAAGTCTTCTATATCTCTGCAGAGTAACAGTGGGTAAGTACCCACTTGATTTTAAAATATATAAACGTGCTCTGCAGTACGTTTATATACTTAGATATATATATCTATATATATATATAGATATCTATATATATATATAGATATATATATCTCTTATATAAACGTATCTGCAGAGGCAGCAGAGACCCACTTGATTTTATAATATATTTTTTATATATATAGTATATAAACTTTGGAAGCCTGCTAGGGTTTGGTTCAACACTTTAGCCGTTCAAACTTCAGCCGCTTCAGCTCCTTCTTCCATTTTCTCCATCTCTCTCTGTTTCCTCTACTCTGCAAGATTGCTCCTTCTTCCATTTTCTCCATTACCTGGACATTGACACTTAAGAGTAAGTTCTTCATCTCTCAATCTCCATGTTATTGTTGCATTTACCAATTTATTATTTTAACTTATTATTTAAATGCATTTATGTTGTGTAACATGGTTGCATAAAAATCTGAGGGAAAAATATGGTAACTTGCATACAGCTTTTGAATATTTTATTGCAAGTCTCCAATTTAGAGGAACCTCTATCCTTGCAAAGCCCCTCTAATTAATTTAGAACAACCTACTGGACCCTATTTTTACTTTTATAGTCTGAAAATGCTAATATAGGACCCCTAACAACCAAAACGTAATTAAAGAAAAATCTGATGTCTTTTATTAAGTTCCCTTCATATTCTCGACTCTCATGATTTGCCTCCCTAAAGCTCTTACAAATAATGGCTTAATCACAAGTCCTCAGAAAAAGGTATCAAGTGCATAACTTGCACAAAAGTTTTCCCCAAATACACCAAAGAAATAGGCCTGTTATAACTTTGATTACCTGACTATGAAACTTCTTTTGAGTTCTTACCTCATGCAGGATAGCAGAAAATCTGAAACCCTAGAAGTTTATCTAATTTAACCTAAAACAACTCATGAACTACACAGGCCGGCCCGCCCAAATCTTGTTCCCATCCTCACACAATTCAATTGTCATCCCAATACTTAATAGCAATTTCATTGGAAGGCTAGGAGGCCAAACAGGAAAATGAACTTCCATATCCAATTGAGTATGAAGTTTAGCTAACATTATAATTTTGGTTCTTACATCATTCGGAATTTTATTTCCAAAATATTAGAAAATAATTTTATTCTCAAATAAGCTAAACTTTGCATTGGTTATGTTGCAAGCTAAACTTTCCATGCCCTTGAGTTTTCAGTTTGGTGATTTCTGATTATTATCCCATAGTTTCAATTTACGTCTCTTTAAATATCCTTGCTAAGTTAGTTGTCATTTGTGAGTAAATATTTTGTATGTTATGATTGAGTATTGGGGAATATTGATTGGGTATTTATTATTTATTATTTCAGAAATAGTAATAATAGAGTTTTTTAGTAGAGTGAGATCAAGATCTTCTACAAATGTAGGCTCTACTTCTTCAAATACGGTCTCTATTTCTCAAAATGTTGATTCTCCAAATGTTGCCCTGAACAACCCCCCGCCCAACTTCCATATTAAATATGATCCTGGTTTACGAAAAAGTATCTATGAATACGATGCTAACATTAGAGAGAATGTTCGATGAGCATATTTGCAACAAGGCCCTTGTCAGCCTAAAAAACATGATTTTCCTTAGAGGGATTATGGAACAGAGAAGCATAGATTTATTCCTTCATGGTTCAATGATTATGATAATTGGTTGGAGTACAGCATAGCAAAAGATGCAGCATTTTGTTTGTTTTGTTATCTTTTCAAACCCGATCATGGGGGCAAAGGGGGTGGTGACTCATTTGTTGGAGAGGGGTTTAGAAATTGGAGGAAGAAGAAAAGACTTGATGTTCATGTTGGAGACCATGGTAGTATTCATAACACAAGCCAGAGGGCTTGCCAAGATCTAATGAACCAACAACAACACATAGAAGTTTGTTTATCTAATCATTCTGATAAAACTTGAGCTGATTATCGTATTCGTTTGACTGCATCAATTGATTGCATTAAGTTTCTTTTATGCTAAGGATTGGCTTTTTGTGGTCATGATGAATCTAAGGAATCAGTAAATCAAGGAAATTTTCTTGAACTCTTACAATTTATTACCGACCACAGTGAGGAGATCAATAAAGTTGTATTGTGGAATGCTCCTGAAAATCACATATTGACATCACCGGTGATTCAAGGAGATATTATTAGTGTCATTGCGATAGAGACAACAAATGTAATCATTAAAGAGGTTGGCGATGGACTATTTGCTATTTTAGTTGATGAGGCCCGTGATATATCCATGAAAGAACAAATGGCTATTGTTTTACATTTTGTGGATGATAGAGGGTTTGTCATTGAGCACTTTCTTGGTATTGTGCATGTTAGTAATACTACTGCCTTATCACTTAAAGCGACAATTGAGGCTCTTTTTTCCAAACATGGATTAAGTATATCAAGTCTACGCGGGCAAGGTTATGATGGAGCTAGCAATATGCAAGGAGAATTCAACGGTCTTAAAAGTTTGATTATGATGGAGAATCAATTTGCTTTTTATATTCATTGTTTTGCTCATCAACTTCAGTTGACACTTGTAGCTGTTATAGAAAATCACTCGAAGATTGCTACATTCTTTGAGACTGTTACAATTTTGTCAAATGTTGTTGGAGCTTCGTGCAAGCGTAGAGACATGCTTCAAGATAAACAATTTGAAAAAGTTATCCAAGGAATTGGCGATGGTGAGATCTTGACTGGGACAGGTTTGAATCAAGAAACAACATTGAAACGGGCAGGAGACACATGTTGGGGTTCTCATTATGGTACACTTATGAGCCTCATTGCCTTATTTTCCTCAGTGATTGATGTGCTTTTAGTTATCGGAGAGGATGGAACGCTTGCAAAGCAAAGAGCTCAAGTAGATAATTTATTAATACTCATTCAATGTTTTGAATTTGCATTCTCCTTGCACTTAATGAAAACTATCTTGGAAATTACAAATGATTTGTCACAAGCATTACAGAGGAAAGACCAAGACATTGTAAATGTTATGACTCTTGTTAGAGTAACCAAGCAACAACTCTAAAGCATGAGAGATGATGGATGGGAATCATTGTTGAATGTTGTGTCTTTGTTTTGTATTAAGCATAAGATCACCATCCCAAACATGGAAGACTTGTTTGTAGTTCAAGGAAGATCACGTCGCAGTGTTGAAGAAAGTACAAATCTTCATTATTATCGTGTTGAATTATTTTATACAGTGATAGATTTGCAACTTCAAGAGTTGGATAACCTTTTTAATGAGGTGAATACAGAGTTGTTGTTGTGTATGACTTGTCTTGATCCAAGAAATTTATTCTCTGCATATGATAAGAGTATGTTGCTTCAATTTGCTAAGTTTTACCCTTTTGAGTTTCCAACATTAGAGTTAATAGCACTTGAGCATTAACTTGATAATTATATTTTGGATATGCGCTCCAACAACCAATTTTCTGAAGTTATGGGGGTTAGTGGGCTTGTTAAAAGATTGGTTCAATCGAAAAAGCATCGCACATATCCATTAGTATATTTGCTCGTGAAGTTGGCACTACTCTTACCTGTTGCAACTGCTACGGTTGAAAGAGTATTTTCTGCAATGAAAATAATAAAGACTCAACTACGCAATCGATTGGGAGATGACTTAATGAATGATTGCTTGGTGACATATATTAAGAAAGACGTATTTGAGACCATTGACAATGAAGATATTATTCAACGTTTTCAGAATATGAAGTCTCAAAAAGGATTGTTATAAACAATAGTTACAATATCATGTTATTTTGGTATTTTGTTGTGTAAAAGATATTAAATCTTTATAAGTGCTATTTTATTTTGTCGTATTTTTAGTACTTGAAAAAAAAAATTACTTGAGCTCCTACGTTCGTACCCACTTGTCAAAATCCTGGCTACGCCCCTGATCACGGCTACGGTTGTTTTGCCATGGGGGTCTCATGGCTGAACATGGTGGCTGTTGTCTGGGTCATAGCAGTTGGCTATGGTTTTCGGCAACAATTGTGTAGGCCGACAGTGGTGCTGGCAGTGTGGGTCTGCATGGCGGCATGGTGGTGTTGTGATAGGTTGGCTTCAATGGAAGTTTGGTTTGTGGGTTCGGATGGCTGCAGGGGATATGGGTCTAAGTGGTGGTGCTCACGGTTTGGGGTCATGCATAGTGGTCCGATGGTGGAGAACTAGCTGGGGTTCAGTTTGGTGATGCGATTGGCTTAGGATGTGGAGATGGAGGCGGGCTATTTCGACTTTGAAATGGAGCTCGGCTATGGTGGTGTTTGCTCACAGGTGGTTGTTTTGAGGGTGTCACTGCGCTACAAAGGATGTGAAGGAAAAAGGAGGAAACATATCTCTAGAAAGGGGAAACATCCTTCAACATAGGCTTGGAAGCTCCAATGGTGACTTCATGGTGGAGATTGTATGTTTGCTGCTGGGTCTTATTCAGTTCATGGCTAAAGGATGTTTGTGAAGGTGATGCTGGTGCTTCGGCTAAAGTTGAGGAAGAAGGACGGTGATGGGTCTGTTCATGCATGTCGGCTCGGGCAGTGGTGGAGCCGAGAGGAAGGTAGGTGGTGTACGATTGTGGGTTTGTTTGGTTTGGTGTTTTAAATTGGGTTCACTGATCGTGGACATGGGTGTTTGGTTATGGGCATGGATTTTGGGTCACTAAATTGGGTTGGTTCTAGAAATGGTGGACAATGAACTGGGCTGCACAATTAAATTGGGCCAGATAAATGAAACAAAGATTTGGGTTGGTTTAATTGGGTTTTGTGAATTGGACTGGGCCAGAAATTTAAAACAGGCCCAGTATAAATTTAAAATAAAATGGGTACGTTGTTGGTTTGGGCTTAGCTTTGACGTTTGGACTGTCTAGACAACAATAAAAAGTACGGGATTCCGGATAATAAACCCTAGGCAAGTTGATACTTGCTCTTTTCTCCCATTAATTATACGTTTAATTTTTGTATAATTTTATATCTGTTAATATTTGTTTGTTGTGTATTTAATTTATATAAAGATATATAAATTGATAAGTATGTATTTATTTAAATACAAATGTGCATAAATGTGTATATATATATATATATATATATATATATATATATTGGCAAATGTGAATGTGTTGATTGTTAAATTGCTTTATTTAAGTCATATTACAATTTATTTGGATTGTGACTGCTGAATGTAACTGGGTTGATAAATTTGTACATTTATGTTGATGCTTGAATTTGTTTTAGCGTTATTTTATGTGTATAACTTGTTGATGTGTACGTGTGTACTTATTGATATTTTTGTGTACTTTAAACTGTGTAATTTTATGTGTCAAACTGTGGATGTTATGTGTATTTTTTTTGTTGAATTATTTGTGCATTTAAATTTATTTTAATGATAAATGCTATATGGTTAAATTGTGAATTGTTAAATGTGATATTTATTAAAATATAAATTATTTTATATTTTAAGATTATGATGCAAAAGTCAACTTGCTGCTGTAATGAAAGATTGTTCAGCAAATCTTGTTGATCTTTGAGCTCACTCCCCCCCTAATTTTGTAGGTTAAGATGCTGATATGGGACAATTACGAAATTCGTTAGTACCAGTTGAAGAGGTTGCAGTGAGACCATTAGAATATTATTTATGTCCAAGATATAAGGCAGTAGATTATTATGTTAAGGATTTGTACGGAAATAATATATTTAATATTTTCTTCCAATGTAATAGAATGTTGTACAGGACTTTATGATTTAAGGGACTGTTTGGGAATGGGAATTTAATTTTATCTTTTTATATTTCATTTTTTTTTTCACATCTTGGATTTTCTTCGAAAATCTGGGGTGCGACAAAACCCTATTTCTCACTATTTTCAAGCTTCAATTTATCCTCCACAAGATTCATAACTCAAAGAAAACATTTTATGCATGCATATGCCTCATTTTACCAATTTATCAACACAACCATTCTCACAAGTTTATACATGTGGATATTGATAAGTGTTCAATTCTATGCATTTGAACCCTCTTTATTGCATACGTTAGTTCTGTTTTTGCGTTTACCGAGATATGTTTACGGTATTTTTGTGTTTTTGATGTTTTGCAGATATTTGAGTAAATGGAGCAAAGTTGGAAGCTTTCTGCAGTCAAGAGAAGAAATCAGAAAATGCAGCCAAGGCATCTCAATCAATCGAGATGTTGATTTCGATTAATCGAAATCTCAATTGATCGAGATCTCATTTCGATTGATCGAAATCTCGATCAATCGAGATTCAATCTCGATCAATCGAGATTCTGCAGAGTCCACTTGGCCACTTGCTCACCTGCTCTCCCACTTGCAACAAAATCCCCCTTTTTGCACGACTTAGGGGGATTGTCTGACTTGAACAAGACTTTTGGGGGCCTTCTTGATACAAGAGATATATATAATTATATATATATATATATGGTGGGCCCAAGGTTGAAAAAGAAGCCAAAAAGCACACAAAAAGGGCCATATCTCTCTAATATTTGATATCTCTCAAGACACTAGAAGATCAGAAGAGAGACCTTCGGGAGAGGAAGAGGAGAGCTGAACCAGACCAAGAAGCTTCATTCTCTTCATCAATGGAAGGGTGCAAGGCAACCATGATCAACTAACTCTTCTACTAGGGTGTTGGTTTCAACCCCTAGCCATGTAAACTTGTTCATCTTTGTAGCTCTTGGGATTTATACTTAAATGTTGATTATTTAGCCTAGTGATTATGTACACAAATACATCTCTTCTATATATTCATTTGATTTGGAATGTATTCTTGTCTTAGAGTAGATTTTGTCACTTGAGTGCACAACATTTGCATATTCCACAAGAAGTGCAAATGATGGCTAGATAATGGTGTTTAAATGAATGTGTGATGCTAGTTTGTATAGACCATGCCAAGACAAGGTAGTTTGGATGCATGTAGTGTTCACTTAGAGAGTAGAGTAATTAGGTAGTTAGTTAGGTTGAAGAGCTATGCTTGTTGAAGATGGACTATGATAGGTTAGCACACTCATTGATCTTTTGATATGTCATTGAGGTCACAAGCCTAATGACATTGTTAGGCATTTAATTAATGAATCCCATGCTTGCTACACTTATGAACATGTGAATGGTTAGTGGTGGAAACCAACCCTAGTTCTCTCTCCCAACTTTACTCTTTAATTTCATTGTCATTTCATTTATGCAATAGTCTTTAAACACAAAACCAAAAATCTGTTTTTTAGAATTAAAGTAGAATTAATCTTCCCTTAAGACAATTGCGACTAGTCCTCGTGGGATCGATACCCTCTATATAGAACCTTATCTACAAAGATTCGTGCTCTTGCGAGTGGTTAAATTATATTTTGATAAAAAGGGCAAAATTAAGCTTACAATATAATTTAGTTCCGACCACATCAAAATTTTGGCGCCGTTGCCAGGGACTACGGTTTAATTGTCGCTATTGGAAGATTAAATCTGGTTTAATTCTTAGGCTAGAAATTCTTTCATTCTTTTTATATATATCTTGTTCTTATATCTCAAACTTCTTGATTTTAGGTATACCACATAGCGAGCATCTAGAAGAATTCAAATTGGAACCCTTTGTGAGTATAACTTCAAAAATTGGTGGTTTGAGTTTATTCACATTCTTTTGTATATATTATTGCTACTTTGTGTATAGAGGTGTTGTTCAATTGTTAATGCATGCTAGGTAGACGGTCATTGTCACTTCCTTTGCTTCCTTGTAATAGTGAACTTGAACGAACACTTAGACAACGTAGAGGAACCTCTAGGGACCCTATTTTGCCTAGGACTGAAAACATGGATCCAAATGAGAGACAACCTCCCGGTCTACCTCCTTTTAATCATGAACAACCACCTCCACCACCACCTCCTCAAGGAGAGTTGCTTATGGACTTTTACCTTCCGACTACATTTGAAGTACCTTCATGTATTCAATTTCCGGATGTAGCGGCAAATTAATTCAAAATAAAGTCCTCCACCATAAATCTTCTTAATAGCTTCCACGATCTTCCTAATGAGGATCCATACCGGCACTTAGATTACTTCCTTTCCGTGTGTTTCACCATTCGTGTACCACACTTTACGGAGGATGATCTAAAGCTACGTATGTTCCCCTTTTCCCTAAAAGATAAGGCTAGAAGTTGGTTCAATTCCCTAGAACCCAACTCAATCCATTCTTGGGCGGAGATACAAATAGAGTTCTTAAAAAAATACTTCCCAATGGGTAAGACAAGTGATATTCGGCGAGCAATCACCGGATTCACCCAAATTGACCAAGAACAATTCCATGAGACGTGGGAGAGGTTAAAAGATCTTTTAAAATCTTGTCCGCATCATGCTGTCCCAAAATGGCAGCTAGTGCAAAGTTTTTATGATGGAGTGAGTGAGCAACATAGACAAATGATAGACTCCACGTGTGGGGGTGGGTACCTTTTGAAAAGCCCCGATGAGGCATGGAAACTTTTTCAAACCCTAAGCAACAATTCAGCTCAACGCTCCTCCACTAGGAAAGGGAAGGCCACCCAACCTTGTAGAGGAGTGCATGAGATTTCACGGGTAGATGAGGTAGCCATGCAAGTAGAAGCCTTGTCCCGAAAAATAGATTTAATCATGAAAAATGGGCTGCCTACTCCAAACCAATCTATCCAAAATTAGGAGGGGTGTTCGTTTTGCTATAGCACTTCGCATTTTGTGCGAGATTGTCCTATTGCCGGGCAATCTCCCGATTATGCTCAAGAGCAAGCGAATGCCTTGTACGCTAAACAAATGAATGATCCATATTCGAACACGTACAATCCTGGTTACAAGAACCATCCGGCTTTTTCATGGAAGAATCAAGAATCAAGTCCCTCTTTCCAAGGGCAAAGTTCTTTTAATTCCCAATCTCAACAGCCTCATTATAGGCCAAACCCTCAACCTTACAATCAAAGATCTAATTACCAACAACCACCACCTCCTCCGAGAAGCCAAAGCTTTGAAGAACGAGTGATAAGCAATCTTGAGGCCAACACCCGCTTATTGTAAACTCACTCTCAATCAATCTCTAAGCTTGAAGCCAATGCTCAATCTATGGCTAGGTTAGAAGCTCAAATCGGGCAACTAGCTAATGCCTTAAATAGAAGGGAGGAAGGTAAGTTACCGAGTCAACCGGTGGCGAATCCCAAAGGTGTCCATATGATTGAAGATCCATCATCTTCAACTTGTAATGCTCCTCCAGAGCAAGTTCAATCAATCACAACCTTGAGGAGTGGTAAAATCATTAACTCCAAGGTAGGGGAGGAAGAGATAAAGGAATTCCAAGAGCAACCTAAAAATCCAAAAGAATCCCAATTAAATCCAAATTTGCAAAATACCCCTTCAAATCCAAAAGGAAAGGCAAGTGAAGTCGTGTCATCATCGATTCCAAATCTTGACACCTCTTATGAACCTCCGGTTCCTTTTCCTCAATGATTGAAGGAACCTTCTCATTTCGGGAAGCAAGGAGAGAAAATCCAAGACATGATGGAGATCTTCAAACAAGTAAAGATCAATCTCCCTCTCCTTGATGCTATTCGACAAATTCCCTCTTATGCGAAATTCTTGAAGGACTTATGCACTCAAAAGCGCAAATCTAGGAATAATGTTCCTAAGAAAGTCCTCTTAACTGAGCACATAAGCTCCATTTTCCAACACCAAGCCCCTCCTAAATTCAAAGATCCGGGTGCTCCGACCATTTCGTGCACCATCGGAAATCAATCTTTTGAAAAAGCACTTCTTGATCTAGGGGCTAGTGTCAACTTGCTTCCATTCTCAGTTTACCAACAACTAGGTTTGGGGGAACTCAAGCATACCACGGTTGTGTTGCAACTTGCCGACCGTTCGGTGAAGCAACCACGTGGCATCATTGAGGATGTCATCATCCAAGTGGACAAATTCTATTTTTCGGTGGACTTCATAGTCCTTGATACGGAACCGGTTCAAAATTCGAATCATCATATTCCTATCATTCTAGGTCGTCCATTCTTGGCCACGGCAAACGCTTGCGTTAATTGCCGTACTGGAGTGATGGACATCTCTTTTGGGAATATAAAAGTCCGCTTGAACATCTTCAATACTTCCCACCACACATCCGACGACGAAAGTGAGTGCTTTTGTGTCGATATTGTGGACGACCTTGTTCAAGAAGCACTTCCTTCTATTCTTTCCAAGGACCCTTTAGAGGCATGCCTAAATCACTTCAACTATGATGATTTTGACATTGAGCAATCCATATGTGAAGTCAATTCCATGCTCGATGTTAATACTGTCATGGATTTGCCTAAGTGGAGAGTTCCAAGAGAACCCTTGCCCCCTTTGTCCAAAACTTCCCAAACTCCTTCTTTAATTTCCCCACCACAACTTGAGCTTAAGCCTCTACCGGCTACACTCAAGTATGTTTTCTTGGGCGCAAATGAGACCCTTCCAGTCATTATTGCTTCCAATCTCACAAATGATCAAGAGTTGGAACTCATAAAGGTGCTAAAAGAGCACAAAGAAGCAATAGGATGGAGTGTGGTAGATCTTAAGGGAATAGACCCTTCTATTTGTATGCACCGCATACACTTGGAAGAGGATGCAAAGACCTCAAGGGAGGCACAACGTCGATTGAATCCAAACATGAAGGACGTTGTAATGAAGGAGGTGGTGAAGTTACTAGATGCGGGGATCATATACCCCATCTCTGATAGCAAGTGGGTTAGTCCCACTCAAGTGGTTCCAAAGAAGTCTGGTATTACGGTGCAACCTAATGATAAGGGTGAATTAGTTCCCCAATGCACCACCACAGGATGGAGAGTGTGCATTGATTATAGGAAATTAAATTCAGCCACTCGGAAAGATCACTTCCCCCTCCCATTCATTGATCAAATATTGGAGAGATTGGCCGGGCAAAGTTTTTATTGCTTTTTGGATGGATATTCCGGCTATAATCAGGTTGCTATAGACCCGAGGGACCAAGAGAAAACCACCTTTACATGTCCCTTCGGCACATTTGCTTATAGACGCATGCCCTTTGGGTTGTGCAATGCACCGGCAACTTTTCAATGGTGTATGATGTCTATCTTCTCGGACATGGTGGAAAAATTCTTGGAAGTGTTCATGGATGATTTTTCCGTTTTTGGGCCTTCATATGAATTATGCCTCCAAAATCTAGCTTGTGTTCTCAAACGATGTCAAGAAACCAACCTAATTCTTAGTTGGGAAAAGAGTCATTTTATGGTTCAAGAGGGTATTGTCCTAGGGCACATTGTGTCTAAGCGAGGAATAGAGGTTGATAAAGCCAAGGTTGAACTCATTTCCAAACTTCCTCCACCATCCACGGTGAGAGAGATTCGTTCATTCCTTGGGCATGCGGGCTTTTATCGCTGTTTCATCAAAGACTTTAGCAAGATCTCTCGGCCTTTGTGTCACCTTCTTGAAAAAGAGTCTTGCTTTACCTTTGATGAAGCGTGCCTTAACGCTTTTGAAAAACTCCGCACCATGCTTACAACCGCTCCAATTCTAATCCCTCCAAATTGGGCTCTCCCATTTGAGATTATGTGTGATGCATCCGACTATGCCATGGGTGCTATCTTAGGGCAACGAGTAGACAAACTGCCACATGTCATCTACTATGCAAGTAAAACCCTTTCCGAGACTCAAATCAATTATACCACAACGAAAAAGGAATTGCTTGCGGTAGTATTTGCATTAGACAAATTTTGAGCTTATTTATTAGGTTCAAAGGTCATTGTCTACTCGGACCATGCTGCCCTCCGGCATCTTTTGGCCAAAAAGGACACCAAGCCTAGGTTGATCCGATGGATACTCTTATTGCAGGAGTTCAATTTTGAGATTAGAGACAAAAAGGGAACTGAAAATGTGGTAGCTGACCACCTGTCTAGAATTCTTGCTGAATCCTTCCATAATTCCATTCCAGTTTGTGAATCCTTCCCGGATGAACAACTCTTTGTCATCTCTCAAGAGAGTATCCCTTGGTATGCAGATGTGGTTAATTACTTGGCAACTGGTAAAATACCATCTTCTTGGACCAAGCAAAAGAAGGATCGTTTCCTCTCCCAATCACGAGCATATTATTGGGACGATCCTCAATTGTTCAAATGTTGCCCCGATCAAATAATTCGAAGGTGTGTGCCCAACAGTGAATTCCAAAGCATTCTCAAGTTTTGTCATACACTCGCTTGTGGGGGGCACTTTAGTGCTAAGAAAACCGCAGCAAAAATTCTCCAATGCGGATTTTTCTGGCCGACACTTCATCGGGATGCATATTCATTCTGCCGCTCTTGTGAGCGATGTCAGCGCCTTGGCGCGATGTCTCGGAAGGACATGATGCCTCTTAACCCTATTCTTATCATTGAAATATTTGATGTGTGGGGCATTGACTTCATGGGACCATTTCCACCCTCTACTGGTCATGAGTACATACTTGTGGCGGTGGACTACGTATCTAAGTGGATAGAGGCCGTTGCTACCAAAACCAATGATCACGCAATCGTGGTTAAATTCATTCAAGCTAACATTTTTAGCCGGTTTGGTACGCCTCGGGCCATCATCAGTGACGGAGGTAAACATTTCTGTAACCGGTTCCTTCGAACCTTGCTTCTCAAATACTCCGTCACACACAAAGTAGCCACCCCATACCATCCTCAAACTAGTGGCCAAGTAGAAGTATCCAATAGGGAGATTAAGAACATTCTTCAGAAAATTGTTCGGCCCGACCGGAAGGATTGGTCATTGCGACTAAACGATGCATTATGGGCATACCGAACCGCATATAAAACTCCCATTGGAATGTCACCTTATCGGTTGGTTTATGGCAAGGCGTGCCATCTTCCGATTGAATTGGAGCATAAAGCTATGTGGGCCACCAAGACTTTCAATTTTGACATGAAAAAGGCCGGTTCTAATCGAAAGCTTCAATTAAATGAATTGGAAGAATTGCGACATGACGCGTATGAGAATGCGAAAATCTATAAAGCAAAGTCCAAAGCCTTTCATGATCGTAATATTCGAGTCAAAACATTTTCGCTGGGCCAAAAAGTTTGGTTGTACAACTCACACCTCCATTTATTTCCCGGAAAACTTCGCTCCCGTTGGGATGGTCCATTTTTGGTTAATTCCGTCGCTCCCCACGGAGCGGTGGAATTGAAGGACTTGAAAGATGGCTCGATGTTCAAAGTAAACGGGCAGCGCTTAAAAGTGTGCGTGGATGACCAAGTCACCACCGAATACGTGGATGTCGTCACTTTGACGGATCCCGTGTATTTTGACTCGTGAACCGATCCGGACGTCGCGCCATAGACGTGTAAGGTGGCGAAGCCATGGTAGCTATCAAGCTTCCATGATGTCCCTTTAATCCAAAGTAGGGTTGTATCTAAGCAATGTAGTATCTAATTCCCAAATATCCAAGTCCCTGAAGCATACTTTAAACTGACTATTTTTGAGCATCTCGATTGATCAAAACCAAGATCTCGATCAATCGAGATTTCGATTGATCGAGATTTTGGTTTCGATTGATCGAAAAATTGCAGAGATTTGCCAAGTCCAAAGTCCCGAGAGGTAGTATTCTTCGATTGCACTTCGATAGGTGTTCGATCGATCGAAAATTTTGATTGATCGAAATGGGATTTCGATTGATCGAAATAAAATTTTGATTGAATCAATTAAATGTTCGATTGATCGAAGTAAAAATGTGATTCAGGGAAAGAATTTTCGATTGATCGAAGAGACAATCTCGATCCATCGAAGCTGGTTTCGATTGATCGAAGCAAGATTTCGATCAATCGAACTCTCGATTGATCGAAATGCACATCTCGATCAATCGAGATGCACGCGGAGCCTGCACGTGAGCCAAAAATCTATTTAAACCGTTGGGCTTCCCTCCCATTTTAAAAGACCATCCGAATTCTTCTCTCCCTCCGTGCGATCCAAGCCTTCTCCAAGCACTCCCGAGCACTCGATCTACCATTCCCGATCATCCGCCGCCATCCGACGCAGTCCGACGCCGCCGCTAGCACTTGCGCGATCTTCTCTTCGCGGCTGCGAGTGGAGTTTTCTTCGGTTGAGCCGTTCATCTTCTTCCTCACGAGGTAAGTGATGCATGGCTACTTTTTGTTTACTCTCTCGCCATTTTTGATAGTTTTACGGCGTAATAAACATAGTTAGATAATGTTGGGGTGGATGGTTGCGATTGCGATATCTGAATCGAGATTTTGTGGGTTTCGGGGGGGTAGGAATTCATGTAGGAGTGGGATTTGGCATTTTCTTCGTTTCAAACGCTTAGTGTACGGTGTGTAACCGCGGCACCTTCGTTTCGGTTGCACCCGTTCACATTGCCTCTTCGAGAGCAACTTTTTGCATTCTTGTCAGTACCATGGACTAGGACTTCATTTTTATTTTTATTCTTTTAGTTTATTAGTAGTTTAACTTTCTTCTTATTCATCTTTTATTTATGTACTTTTTGGAATCCAGTGCAGACTGTTCCGAGACCATGGCGAGGGTGAAGAACGCCGCCGGTGCTGTTCGCGACGTGCCCGGGCGAGCCTTCCGGTCTCGGAAGTTCCACCCGGAGCAGGTTTTCGACTTAGCCGAGTTTGAGAGGCGTCCCGACACCGCATGGACGGTTGCCGAGCTCAGGAGACGTCGCCTCGACCGGCTATGTGTGCCTCCCACCGACGTGGCACACGAGCGCCTAGTGCAGGTCTTTTACGAGCATATGACCTACTCCTGCACCGCGCCAGATACACTCGAGACTGTCTTGGCCACTGTCACGATCACGATTACGCCGAGCCGGATTGCTCATATGCTCGGCATCCCTCACCAGCAGCCGCCGGACATGGTTGGCCCGGACGGTCAGCCACTTTATAGTGCCGCGCTCCCAGCAGACACTACGCTCTTCTCGATAGTGATGGACATGTGTGGCGGGGCGTTTACCACGCCCAGTCACAACTGCACGTCCAAATCGATGTGCCCGAGCATATATTGGTTCCTGGACACCGTTCTCCTCAAGAACGCGTGTCCGCTGCAGCACGTGGCCGAGCGCAGGGGCGACCTCCTTCGTTGCCTCTATGCTTTCCATACGGGCGCTTGGTTTTCTGTCCCATCGCTGATCTGGGGGCAGATGCACAAAGTCTGGGATGGCCTCGTCAACAAGAGGAAGAGGAGAGCAGCGAGTTGGCGGCTTCCCTTTCCTTTCCTGATCGCCGCTTTTCTCAGCAGTGCCAGTATACCGGTCAGTCGGACTGACATTCAGTTGGCACCGCCCACCCGCTTCACATCTACTCAGAGGGAGCGGGTGAGGCGACACTTAGAGCGACAGGACCATCAGGGTGATCCACCAGACGATATAGATATGGATGCCCCGGTGGAGACGGATGAGGGAGAGCCTGCAGGAGCTGAGTAGAGGACGAGGAGATGGAGGAGGAGGAGATGGATGTCGCTGTAGAGCGACATGATATCTTAGCGACAGGCTATTCCTGCCTGGCGGCTGGACGTAGAGCGGCTCCAGCAGGGTTTTGATGAGCACGTCCAGGTGACGCAGAGTCAGCTGGCAGGTATTCGGACGGACATTTCTTCTCTGGTACAGGGCCAGAGAGCGATCTTAGACGAGTTTCGAGCCTTCCGGCAGGATCTGCAGTTCCTGTTCGCAGGTCGAGCCTCCACCTCCACTTCTGCTCCCACCGAGCCACCACCACCACCACCCGCCCTCGAGTAGCTGCATTTTATTCCTCTTTTATGCTTTACTTTCTATATTTTTCTTTCTTTATTTTTGATAGGCCATGTTGGCCATGTTTAGTTTCTTTTTGAGTATTCCGCCTACATGTACACTTTGTACTGAAACTCATTTTCATCTTTATGGAATACATTTATATTTTCTTTTATGTCATGTGTTATCTTTACTGTCTTTCTTTTTGCTTTCCGTCAATTTATCTGTTCTCTATGCTTTGACTATGTATGTAGTACCACTTGTCTAATTGTTATATACGATTCAGTTGATGATTTCCGTTTATTACCGCCTGGTTTTAATTCCCAATACTGTTGAGATTGTTTCAACACAGTATGGCGGTAATAAAGAAAGGCAGCCCCTTTGCGTGCTATACGTTAGCGTGCCTGGATAGTCAATATCTTGTCGCATAGACCTCTTAGACAGTTGGGAAACACCAGTTCAGACCCTTAGATATACAGTGATATTGGCATTGTCAGTTTGTGCATAATTATTTCATTATGTTCTATTTATCTACTTTTTGTTCCTTTTAATGCTCGTGGTATCCAGTGGGTGTTCTATGCAGGTTTTCCTTATTTACAAGATGCCCGCTACTGTGGAATACCATTTTTCTCGCATTCTGCCATCCCGGTAACTTCTTTCCTTGTTCTTCTTGTCCAAACATTGAGGACAATGTTACATATAAGTTTGGGGGTGCGGTATGCTATACCACTTGCATACGCATGCAATGTTCGGTTATTATTTTGAGTGTCATTGTAGAGCAGTTTTTTTTTTTTCTCTTCTTCTTGATATTTTTGGATGCTTGCCATGATGTCTTGCTTTTTAAAGGAAGTCATTCGAATGAATGTCCGAGGTAAATGCAGCAGGTAGTTAAGAACTTTAACATTGTAAATACCCGCACTTTTGCAAGCTTTATAGTAGGCTAGAACGGTCTACATTTTTGTCTAAATTCGAGCACGTACAATTCTTGCCCTAAATTTGTCCTTAACCGCACAAATTCGCACACATGCATTTTAAATTGTGGGGTATAAGTCTGAGGGAGAATTTTTGAAAATTTCTGTTTTTATCTGAACAACTTAAAGAATAAATTCTTCTGGTTGTTGTAAAAAAAAAAAAGAAATAAAAAGAGAAAAATATGCAATAAGCCTTCTCACTCAATAATCCGGATTTCTATGCCTCAAAGCAGGAAATATTCGTGTAAAAGTGTGTAAGGTTGAGCAATAATAAGTGGGTGGCTTGCTTACGCTCATCGCCTTGTAAGCTCGGTCATTAAGTTCGAGGGGTGCTTCTTCACCTAATGCCCTAAAATCAATTGGTTTGGGAGTCATTGGCCCAACGCCGCTACATGGGCTTGCAAGAAAGCAAAAAGAGCTAAGCATTGTGCGGTCATCCACGCATGAGCAATCATGAATGTTTTGTGATAATGAAGCAGTCGTGTTGAGCATTTTCAATGAGTTTTTCTCTTAAAAACAGATTTGTTCGTTTTCTTCTCCAAATATGACAAAAGCCACACGTTAGAATGCATGTTCACTTTTCAAAGAGGATTTTGGGGTTGGAATTGTTATAGTTGTTCGGGCTGGCCATTATGTGGGGACTGTCGTTCATTTATAGCTTGTGAAAGTCCATTTTTGCTAATGGGCATTTTTGCTAATGGCCACATAGTTCTGTAATTCTTGTTGCATTTGTCAAATGTGAAATGAATGGATGAGCGCCCTTTATCTAGTTGATGACTGAGCATGATTAAACTTTTGTATAAGACAGTTGATTTCATTTTTGTAATATTGTATTGCTAAGGGACTAGCAATATGTAAGTTTGGGGGTGTGATAAGTGTTCAATTCTATGCATTTGAACCCTCTTTATTGCATAGGTTAGTTCTATTTTTGCGTTTACCGAGATATGTTTACGGTATTTTTGTGTTTTTGATGTTTTGCAGGTATTGGAGTAAATGGAGCAAAGTTGGAAGCTTTCTGCAGTCAAGAGAAGAAATCAGAAAATGCAGCCAAGGCATCTCGATCAATCGAGATGTTGATTTCGATTAATCGAAATCTCAATTGATCGAGATCTCATTTCGATTGATCGAAATCTCGATCAATCGAGATTCAATCTCGATCAATCGAGATTCTGCAGAGTCCACTTGGCCACTTGCTCACCTGCTCTCCCACTTGCAACAAAATCCCCCTTTTTGCACGACTTAGGGGGATTGTCTGACTTGAACAAGACTTTTGGGGGCCTTCTTGATACAAGAGATATATATAATTATATATATATATATATGGTGGGCCCAAGGTTGAAAAAGAAGCCAAAAAGCACACAAAAAGGGCCATATCTCTCTAATATTTGATATCTCTCAAGACACTAGAAGATCAGAAGAGAGACCTTCGGGAGAGGAAGAGGAGAGCTGAACCAGACCAAGAAGCTTCATTCTCTTCATCAATGGAAGGGTGCAAGGCAACCATGATCAACTAACTCTTCTACTAGGGTGTTGGTTTCAACCCCTAGCCATGTAAACTTGTTCATCTTTGTAGCTCTTGGGATTTATACTTAAATGTTGATTATTTAGCCTAGTGATTATGTACACAAATACATCTCTTCTATATATTCATTTGATTTGGAATGTATTCTTGTCTTAGAGTAGATTTTGTCACTTGAGTGCACAACATTTGCATATTCCACAAGAAGTGCAAATGATGGCTAGATAATGGTGTTTAAATGAATGTGTGATGCTAGTTTGTATAGACCATGCCAAGACAAGGTAGTTTGGATGCATGTAGTGTTCACTTAGAGAGTAGAGTAATTAGGTAGTTAGTTAGGTTGAAGAGCTATGCTTGTTGAAGATGGACTATGATAGGTTAGCACACTCATTGATCTTTTGATATGTCATTGAGGTCACAAGCCTAATGACATTGTTAGGCATTTAATTAATGAATCCCATGCTTGCTACACTTATGAACATGTGAATGGTTAGTGGTGGAAACCAACCCTAGTTCTCTCTCCCAACTTTACTCTTTAATTTCATTGTCATTTCATTTATGCAATAGTCTTTAAACACAAAACCAAAAATCTGTTTTTTAGAATTAAAGTAGAATTAATCTTCCCTTAAGACAATTGCGACTAGTCCTCGTGGGATCGATACCCTCTATATAGAACCTTATCTACAAAGATTCGTGCTCTTGCGAGTGGTTAAATTATATTTTGATAAAAAGGGCAAAATTAAGCTTACAATATAATTTAGTTCCGACCACATCAGATATAAACATAAATGAAGGATCATCATTTAAGGGCCCGTTTGGTAACCGTTTATGTTTGTTGTTTATTGTTTAAGCGTTTATATAAACAGTGTTTATGTTTCGATTATGTTTATCCATAAACAGCATCATTGTTTGATAACGCAAAAAAGTTCAACTTGTTTTAAAAACCATAAACATTAAAAACATGTTTGTTAACCTTAAACTATTTTTAAAAAAAATCAACACAATAAAGCAAAAAAAGAGTCATTATATGCCAATAAGCTGATTGTTACAATTATCAATATAAAAAAAGACATGTAGAAATAGTAATGCTTAAATAAAAACTCATTTCCACAAAAAAAAAAAAAAAAAAAAACTGATCCAAAATATATTCAATTAACCAAAAGACAGTTTGCATGTTCATTCACCAAAATTATAGCATTTGCAAAATATATGCCACCATCAAGGTGCTATACTACAAAACAAATTCCATTACTAATCTACTATGCACCAAAAATCATGTCACTACCAACAGATCAGAAGGAGATTTAGAACAACATTTTCAATGACGTGTTACACGGTCATTCCATATTTCATTAGCAATTATATCATGAAATTCACTCATTTGTCGGAGTTCAATTTGATTGACATTAACTTCAACAGGGGCAGCTTGAGAAGTACTAGCCCCCACATTTTCAGGTTCCATATTTTCATTTCCATATTCTGCAAACAGAGTGTCTAAACATGCCTCCATCCTAATAAAATTGTGAATTGCACAACATGCAATCACAATATCTGCTGCACATCTATGTCGTATGGTGCCATTAATCTCAATATAGAAAATCTTTCCTTTAAAACATCAAAACAACGCTCAATAACATTCTGAAGAGATGAATGTTTAAAAGTTATAAAGTTCCTCATGATACACTGGTTCTTTACGACTTCTCCTGTACTCTTGCAAATGATATCTCTCACTAAGATATGGTGATAGGAACCCCGGCATATTACTGTAACCAGAGTCAACTAAGTAATACTTATCTACATCCAAAGAACAATAAAATGACTTCAAAGTTTAATTATTGTCCCTACTTAAACCGTTAATGATATTTCAATTACCTTCTGGTGGTAACCAAAATTGATTTTAAGCCTTACTGAGACATTGCATTAAGACATATGAGTCATGAACACTTTCTTCCTAACCCGCCATCACAAAAGTGAACTGCATGTCGAAAGAACATGCTGCCAACACATTTTGTGTAAGGACCGTGACCATTTTTGGCCGATTTTCCTTTAATTTCATTTACTATCATAATGATGTTTTAAATGATCTTTTATGTGTTTTAAATGTAAATTACATGTTTAGATAACTTATTTGAGGTTTGGGAAAATTTTCGAAGCGGTTGGAAAAAGTTGACTTTTTCGGGTTCGTTGACCTGGGTGCGCTGGTCCCGTTGACCTAGAAAATTCAGAATTGTCGGAATGACCTCAAATTCGGAGGATAGCTTAAATAAAATAATTGACGAGCAACGGAATCGATTTTGTGTCAATCAGAGTTACGGAACTCCGAAAACGAGCTTGGGAAGGTTTAGGGAAAAGGTGATGGCATTTTTGTAAAAAGGAGTAGGTCTTATTACTATAAATAGTAAAGTGAGGGATTCTCATTCATTCTCTTCTTCCATCAGCCTTGATAAACCCTCCTATATATATATACATATATATATATATGTATATATAAATACACACACACACACATATGTGTGTGTGTATCTTCATCACCTACCTTCCTCTTCATCATATTAGAGGGTCTTAAGGTGAGAATTAGAAGGAGCTGAAGAAGAGAAGAGATCTACGCATCAAGGGCTCGAGTTTGGTCCGATCAAAATCATCTTCGGACAAAGTTGAGTTTTTGGGAGATTTTAGCTTGGAATTGAGGTAGGGGTATTCTCTTCATCTTATCATCGATTCCTTAGGAATTGATGTGGGTTATATTGTTTAGCATGTTTAGAGTTGCTAGGATGTGGGTCTTGCATTTTAATTAGGTCAATTTATGCTAATTGATGATATTGTTGAATTCATGAGTATTGAATTGCGTTTAAATGTTGTTAATTGTGGAGGTATATTGCCTTATAACATGGTATATAGTATAAAGACCATGTTGTGTATAATGCATGTTAGGTGTTTGATAATATGCATGAAAATGATTATTTCCTTCAAATGTTATTTTGTTATATGTATGGAATCACATGTTTTAACATTTGAACTAAATGACTTATGATGTGCTTGAATTATGGAATTGATGCATTATTTTATGCATGAGATTACATGTGTTAACATAGAAGTTAAGTGGCTTATGACACACTTGAATTATAGAATTGTTGCATTGTTATATGCATGGGATTACATGTTTTAGCATGAAAATTAAGTGACTTATGATGCGCTTGAAATTGTATGTGTTGTCATACTTGAACCTATGTGATTGGTTGTTGATTTTGGGAGGAGATCGGAAAGCAATGAGGGCTTAAATTCCTAGGGTGCAAATCGCTAAACTTGGCCAAGGTGGTTACTCTAGACTATCGGGTTAGTAGCCCGTAAAGTCAGATTTGGTTCCTTCTAGACTCTCGGGTTGATCACCCGTTAAGATAGATATTACGGATAATTGGCTCATTTAGCGGTTACCTGGTGGTTCTACGACAACTCCCACCTTTGTATGATTTCAAAATTTATATGGTTTGGTGCTTAAGTGTTATTGTTGAATTGTGATAATCATATTGAGGCTGTGTGACATTTTCCTTGAAATTAAGTAATGTTGAACATATTTTCCATTTAAGCTTTGAATTGAACTCCCTTTGAGCATGGGCATTGAAGTATGTCATATAATGTAGGAATACCATGACAACATTCCACGTGTACTGAAAGTATGCCATATAGTATAGGGATACCATGCTTGCATTCATGTAGGTCGCGTCGAGTCGATGCATAGGTTGGTTTGGGTATTTTTACTAAGCCACCGTGGTGCTCACCCCCCTCCCCCAATCATTTTTACAGATAAGGCATTTGTCGTTGACGGAGCTTGAAGTGCTCGGGTCACAGGATTTACCTTTCATTACTATTATTTATGTTATGTTTTCATATGCCATGTTAGGGCATTTATCAATTTATCAATTTGTATTTGGACTTAAGTATTGGATTTGATGTGTATGAGTCACGTATGACACTTGAAACGCATTGAGGACCACGTATGGGTTTATATTTAAGTTGAATTACTTTCCTTTACATTGTTTAATTTTCTATCATTTATGTAAATTGTGAATTTTGGAGGGATACTTAATGAAATGTATGTTTGACATTGAACGTATGATTTTTAGTAGTTTATTCATGTTTCTATATTGTATGAGATGATTTGACGATTTGGAAAGCAATTAGAGCATGTATTGTATTTATGGTTAATACTTGAGGAATTCTACAAGCCTAGGGTAGTTTGACAGGCCTCAAAGTGCAGTTTGAGGTGCCTCAAAATTTTGAAGTGGCTCAAAGTGTAGTTTGAGGCGCCTCAAAGAGCTTTTTTTGAAAACACTAACTCTTCTGGAAATTTCAGGTGACTCAAACAAAAGTTTGAGGCACCTCAAAGTCCCCGATCTTCAAAAAGCTGAAATTACATAATTTGGAAATGGAAATGAATGGGCACGGATGCATAGACCGATGTGAGGTCCACAAAGGTGAATAATGATGAATGAATGCATATAGAAATATGTGTCTATGATATTGCTTCCACGGTTATGAGAGTTTAGAAATAGTTCTTAAAGATAGATGAATCGGTTCACTTTCGGAATTTGGACTTGGACCGGGGGAGTCCTGACGGTCCAGATTTTGGGGCGTGACATTTTGTGTCATGTCTGATTTTCTCCCACGATAAGGAACCTGATCAGAATATGGAATAACAGCACTTACATGGGCTCCATCTATAGCTCCAATGCAATCCTATAATAAAATTGTTAGTTAACATATAAATGAATAAGATGTATATAATTATTCACAAAAATTATTATAGATTGCAATGAAATGCACCTGAAAAAAATGATAGTGTTTAGGATTGTATAGAATTTTTGGAGGAACAACATTGAAATTTGGCGGACTTATAATTTGGTTCGCCAACCCAAATTGTCTAGGAACCCAAAACACACACACACACAAAACTAATGTATATAATCAATCTAAGTAGTAAGGTCAGTATACAATATTCAATTCCATTGACCATAATATACAATTAATATTCAATCTCTAATCAAGAAAAAAAAAAAGAAATATGATAAAAGACAGTAAGGAGTAATAAAGTTCCAACACATGAGTCCTCATAATCGTATTGTAGCTTGATGAAAATCTTTTAGATATGAAATACACACTAAACAAAGTTGGCAGTTGAGGATAAGATGTGTTTTATACCAAATATAGCTGTTGAAATCATGTCAAGACATTTAACAAATCACAATCATACTGACAGACCATTTTAGGATTAAAAACACATAGACAGTTACTATTCATTGCTGCTATTTTAGGTTCAAATATTGATTATGTTAAACACCCTTTAAATTTTCTTTCCAACACTAAAAAACATAAAAAAACAGACACCCATAATATGTAGATCTAGCAAAAGAAGAAGAAGAACAAGTGAAGATCTGGGAAGATTTACAACATGCTTGAATGATAGTGAGAAGAAAGAGAAACTAAGCACAAACCTGGGGAGAAAGAAGTGGCAATCTACAGTTCAGGATGATGGAGGAGATAGATGGTGGAGGAGATCAGCAGAGATTTGCTGATTTGCAGCGGAGACTAGAAAAGGCCGCTATTGTGTTGTGGTTAGGGTTTGTGAAGATATGCGATATTCTGCTATTTCGTGAAAAGGTTTTAAAGTCTGCTACAGTTAAATATTTTAGCGCTACAGTTTATTAGTCTTCTGCATCCACTACAGTATTTAGGCTAAACATAAACATAAAAACATCTTTTTGATGTTTAGAAAAATGGCCTACGCATGCAATGTTTGTTTTGATGTGATTGAATTTTTTATAAACAAAACAAAACTTAAGAAACAAATTTTTCATTCAATTTTGTTTAAATAAACAATAAACTCAAAAAATAAATGGTTACCAAACAGGGCCTAAATTGTCTAGCATTCTACCATGCTCAAAGTCATGCTTATAATGTATGAAATTATAAGTCACAAACAGCATATGCTTAAAAATGTATTTAAAAGTATACAACCATCGAACATAATTAATGCATGTTCTCAAACATAAATGGTCTTTATATGTTTATCATATGCATATAGTCCACAATCCGGACATGCATTCAAATAAAGCAATATAAAGTCTTTAAATGAAATCAACTCACTTCATGCCAACTTTACCGTTGGGGAGACTCCATCACCTCTTTTTTATTTTCTGAAAAAAATATTAATCCTCATAGGATGAGCAACTACACGCTCAGTAGGAATGTCTAAAATACAATTCCGTAAGTCTCGTGAATACCACATAAACATACACTTGCATATAATCATGTTAAGCAAATATCCGTGTATCACGACCATATCATAAGCAATTTATAATGCAATATAATATGCACAACGCTCTCAAGTTTACCACACATCGATTAGACTCTGCTACCCAAGATCATCCAATACCACCTAACCGAGGTTCCTTGACCAGTTTACCTCATCATTGGAATCCGTTTTAGGGAGTGTCCTATTCCATTCTAACCGAAGCTCCCTTACCGGATCACTTCATTGGGTTCCTTCACCGGATTGCCCACGAGGGTTCCCTTTATCGGATTACCTCGCCACTCCTCAAGAGAACTTGACCGTCCAATTGAGCTCACCACCCTCACCACATGCTTACCCAATAATGAAGATGGAATTACACATACTCATGACAATCTATACATATGTAATTGAAAAGCAAGATAGCATTTAATGATCATGCTTGTACAATTCCCAAATAAATACTAAATACATTCACATTTCAAATATCTCACATCTTCCACATTTCTTATTATCAATATAAGCAATTAAACATGCTCAACAATTAATTATGCTTATAAGACATTTTCACAAACACATAAGTGTCACATTCACACATATACATGAATTTCACATAATTAATTCACAATTTAATTTCACCATGCTTATATAATCATCTAAAGCAATTATAAACACGAAACTACATCAATTAACATTGATAATTCATCAACTTTTTCAGAAATTTATTTCGAACAGATAAAACTCGAGCTCTCAATGCATAAACCTTTTCTCTATTATTCGGCGTTGCCCAATTCTCACCCCAAAACCTTCTAATTTAATGGAGAAGTGAAGAAGATGTAAAAATATATATGTTATATCTATATTGCTCTCACGGCTGAAGAGAATGAGAAATGAGGGTTGGGTCATTCTTTTGCTATTTATAGAATTTAACCTTCACTTATTTACAACAATACCAATACTTTTTCACAAACCTTTATGGGCTCTTTTTTCGATTTTCGTAACTCTGATTGACACAAAATCAATTTCGTAGCGCATCAAATATTTTACTTAATATACCTCCAAATTTGGAGTAATTCTGACACTTTTGGATTTTCTAGGCCCGTGTCTTGAGTCAACCGGACCCGAAAAAGTCAACTTTTGCTAAACGCTCCAAAAACTTTCTCAAACCTTAAATAAATTGCTAAAACATGTATTTTACATTTAAACACATATCTAATCATTTAAAGCATTAATATGACAATAAATGAAAATAAAGAAAAATCGACCAAAAATGGTCACGTTTCTTACAACCTACCCAACTTAAAAGGATTTCGTCCCCGAAATCAGACCATACTTGAAGGAAATAAGTTTGGATACTTAGATCTGACCTCCTGCTCCCACTCCCAGGTAGCCTCCTCAACATTATAATGATGCTACAAAACCTTGACTAACGGAATAGTCTTACCCCTCAGAACTTGTTCTTGAGCATCAAGAATTTAAATTGGTTTATCCTCATAGGTGACATCCTCGTCGACCTCAACATCTACCCAATTTAAAAAATGTGATGGATCAGGTTTGTATTTCCTCAACATTGAGACATGAAATATGTTGTGAACCTTTTCCAACTGTGGTGGCAAAGCCAATCTGTTGGCCACCTCACCGACACACTCAAGGATCTCAAATGGCCCAATGTATCTAGGCAATAATTTGCTACTCCACCCAAAGCACATCAATCATTTTCGTGGTGAAACCTTAAGAAACACATGGTTTCCCACCTCAAAGGATAATGGTCTCTTCCTCCAATTGACATAGCCCTTTTGTCGACTCTGAACTATCAACAATCGCTGTTTAATTAACTTGATCTTTTCTGTAGTCTCATGTATAATAGCTGGTCCTAAGGTTGCAGTCTCGCCCACCTCAGTCCAACAAACTGGATATCTACAAGGTCTGTCATACAATGCCTCAAATGGTGCCATCTCAATACTGGCATGATAACTATTGTTGTACGCAAACTTCACAAGTGGTAAATGATCCTTCCAACCACCGCCAAAATCAAGAATACAAACACGAAACATATCCTCCAATAGCTGAATGATACGCTCTAACTGTCCATCGGCCTGAGGATGGAATGTTGTGTTAAAATGCAACTTGATATCCAACACCGTCTGAAACCCCTGCCAAAATCTCCAAGTGAACCGTGGATCCCTATCTGATACAATGGATACTTGAACTCCATGTAATCTCACAATCCACTCTACATATTGTTTACTGAGCCTCCTCATATCATCATTCAACCTCATAGGCAAAAAGTGAGTTATTTTGGTTAATCTGTCTACAATGACCCAAACTGTATCATTGCACTTGTTTGATATTGGAAGACTCATCACAAACCCCATTTCCACTCTGTCACTAGTAATGGTTGTAACAACCCAACTGGCTTTTGATGTTCCGCCTTTACTTGTTGACAAGTAAAGCATCTTGCCACAAACTATGCTACATCATTCTTCATACCTTGCCACTAATATTGGAGTCTCACATTGTGGTACATTTTGGTTCCACCAAGATGAACTACAAAACGAGAATGGTGAAATTTCTGTAATATATCATCACGATAATCAGAAGGAACTACCATCAACCCTCTTAATTGTAGACCCCCATCGGAATGCAAGGTCCAATCCTTCACTATCGTACCACCAACAATTTGTGAGTGGATAGACTCCAACTCACTATCCCTCTTTTGTGCCTTAATCACCTTGCTCATAAGCATAGATTGAGCTACCAAGCTAAACAACATAGCTGGCTCACAATCATCACTGAAATACAATTCCAACTCTGAGAAATCTTTCATCATTTTCCATTCCCATATGGCTATGCTAGCTAGAGTCTCGTGAGACTTTCTGCTTAAAGCATCAGCTACTACATTTGCTTTCCCCAGATGGTATTATAAATCAAAATTGTAATCTTCTATATACTCAACCCGTCGCTTTTGTCTCATGTTCAAGTCCTTTTAGGAGAAAAGGTACTTGAGACTTTTGTGATCCAAATACACCTCGAATCTCTCACCATACAAATAGCTAGCTCTAGGTCATGCGTAAGATAATTGTGCTCGTGAGTCTTTAATTGTCTAGACCCATAAGCAACTACTCCGTCATATTGCATCAACACACAACCTAGTCCACTCCCCATAGCATCACAATAAATCACATACCCCAAGCCAAGCTTGGATATCACCAAAATAGGAGTTGTAGTTAACCACTTCTTCAATTCACAAAAGACTAACTCACATACTTCATTCCACACAAACTTCACACCCTTACGAGTGAGTCGTGTCATAGGGGCTACAATACTAGAGAAGTCTTTCACAAACCTTCTATAGTAGCCCGCCAAACCAAGAAAACTCTGAATCTCAAAGACACTCTTCAGACTCTCCAACTCATTACGGCCTTAATCTTAGATGGATCAACTAAAACTCCACCTCTAGAAACAACATGCCTAAGGAATTTCACCTCTTGGAGCCAAAATTCACACTTTTCATACTTAAAATACAATCGGTGCTTTCTAAGGATTTGTAAAACAGTCTTCAAGTGAAACTCATGCTCCTCCTTTGAAGATAAGTACACAAGTATGTTATCCACAAACACTACCATAAAAGTATCAAGGTACTCATGGAATGCGCGGTTCATCAAATCCATAAATGACGTCGGTGCATTAGTCAAACCGAATGGCATTACGAGGAACTCATAGTGTCTATACCGTGTACGAAAAGCCGTCTTATGAATATCCTCATCCTTCACCCTCAATTGGTAATAACCCGACCTTAAATCAATTTTCGAGAAGTAGTGAGCTCCCTTCAATTGATCAAATAGGTCATCTATCCTCAGCAACGGATACTTGTTCTTGATTGTCACATGATTTAACTTTCGATAATTAATGTACAATCTCAAATAACCATCTTTTTTCTTAGCAAACAATACCGGTGCTCCCCACAGTGATGCACTCAGTCTAATAAAGCCTTTAGTTTTCAAATCGTCCAATTGACACTTCAGTTCCACCAACTCTGCCGGTGACATCCGATATGGTGCCATAGAAATGGGCGTCGTACTAGATATAAGATCAATGCCAAACTCTACCTCTCTCTTGGAAGGCAAATCTGTCAAATCCTCCGTAAAGACATCTATAAACTCACACACCACTGCCGGATATACCTCTCTCGGAATCTCCTTACCCTTGGCCAAAAGACTAGCCAAGATAAAACTGTGTCATTCCTGATTACTAATGCCATAACATGGAGAAATATATGACTCACTCTGATCTCTCACAAAACAAAAGTAATCGCCCTCGAGCATAAAAATCGTCACTCTCTATTTACACATATACAAGGCATCACACTCATAACACCTAACTCATACCACTAGAGTGTAGCACAAACAGTGCATCTCAAATACTCTAAAACTGAACATAGTCAAACCTCTACCAAAGGTTTCCAAATCCTTTTCAAAGAAACTACTATATTTACACAATCCACCATTGTCAAACATAATTTACAATACTGACATACCATCTTGGGCATAGTTTACAATTCTATTCAATTACTGAAACAAACCACATAAATCCTATGTACTTGCGAAAACAAGCCACATAAACAGTGCACTTGCCAAAGCAAGCCACATAAATCATATGCACTTGCCGAAACAAGCCACATAAACAATGTACTAAGCCACATAACAATCTCCAGCTTCATAGATTATAACCCGATGGAATCCAAAACTAAATCTAGGATCTTACATCCCACTAATTTCACAGTCTCATTAACCAATCAATTTTCATCACCAATTATTCAAGAAAAGAATTATGTCTCATTATATTCCTTTACTCCAAGGAATTGGTTGACAATTAGAGAGAAGTCCTTTCATATTAACACTTTAATTTAGACAACCCTTACTAGTGAGAGTTTGAAGTCACCTATAATCACCTACAGTCTTATATAACCTACCCGACGTATATACTGGATTGTGTCCATTGCGTCCACCCTCCCCCTCATGGTAAGAAACCATCCTCACTTTCGATACTATATGTCAGGGTTCTAACCACCGTTAACTAATCATTCACTTAAACATCATATTCAACACTCATCACACAACTTTTAACTCATTTCATATGACTCAAACATATCACTTTCAGACGTACAAATCATCACTCGTCCATTAACTCAAAATTAATTAAATCAATTCCAAGCATTCATCCCATTATATCAACAATACACTTCAGACATACCCTATCTATAATCATGGTATCAAGTAATACCAATAGTTATAATCAATTGACTAACCTTTAGTCCCCAATACCTATGCGATGATATAGGTCAACGATAATAATTTATCACATGCTGTGTTTTTAACATGATCAAACTACTACTCACATAACATGTTAACACTTTTCATACGTAACATATAGACATGCTTTTGAACACAGATTTAATCACATAGGCATGTTCTCAAATCAACACATAACATATAGTAGATAACATGTGCTATAACATAAGCACTCCACGTTTTTATCCTATAAGCACGTTTCTCATGCACATAAGTTCTCGTATTAACTATGCCATGTCTACACGTGTTTTTAGGTTATCAAACTCAAATGTTCTAACCTATTCTAAATCCACACATGGTCTGTCCATTGCTCGTCGCCCGTAGGAATTCGACCTAGTGCTCTGATACCAATCTGTCACACACTAATTTTTGACTCCCAAAAATTAAGGATGATTAAGTCATAAACTCACACTCATAATCACAATTACTCTAGGCTTACCCAAGTCTCTTATATGAAACAATTATGTTCAACTCTCAATTGTCATCATCGAAACACCACAGAAGCTTAATTTTTACTCACTATGAGTCCCTATGTAGGACCCATGAACTCTCACTGCCCAATTAGTACATAATAAGCCCACAGACTGGTTTCGTTATGCTGAAGGATGTCCCATTAGTCAACTGAAACCTGGACAATTCATCGGTTGGCTACCATTCAGATTCGGTCGGCTGAAGGAGGTTTTTCGGTTGGCTGAAAGACTGTTTCGATCAACCGAAATAGGTACCTGCAGAGTCTGCAGATACAAGCATTCTATATTTTACCATTTCGGTTGGTTGATAGGTATTTCAGCTGGCTAAAACTCTCCAAACCCTATTTTATACTATTTACAAGCTTCAATTTATCCTCCACAAGATTCATAACTCAAAGGAAATATTATATGCATGCATATGCCTCATTTTACCAATTTATTAACACAACCATTCTCACAAGTTTATACATGTGAAAATTTGAATGTATGCATGCATATAAATGAATGATCATCATTTAAATTATCTAGCATTCAACCATGCTCAAAGTCATGCTTATAATGTATGAAATTATAAGTCACAAACAACACATGCTTAAAAACGTATTTAAAAGTATACAACCATCAAACATAATTAATACATGTTCTCGAACATATATGGTCTTTACATGTTTATCATATGCATATAGTCCATAATCCGGACATACATTCAAATAAAATAATATAAAGTTTTTAAATCAAATCAACTCGCTCTACGCCAACTCTACCGTTGGAGAAACTCCATCACCTCTTTTTCATTTCTTGAAAAAAATATTAATCCTCATGAGATGAGCAACCACACGCTCAGTAGGAGTGTTTAAAACACAATTTCACAAGTCCCGTGAATACTGCATAAACATACATTTGCATATAATCATGTTAACTAAATATCCGTATACCACAACCATATCATAAGCAATTTATAATGCAACATGATATGCATAACTCTTTCAAGCTTACCACACATCCATTAGACTCTGCTATCCAAGATCATCCAATACCACTTAGCCTAGGTTCCTTGACCAGTTTACCTCATCATAGGATTCCGTTTTAAGGAGTGTCATATTTCATTCTAACCGGAGCTCCCTTATCGAATCACTCCGTTGGGTTCCTTTACTGGATTGCCCACGAGGGTTCCCTTTACCAGATTACCTCGTCACTCCTCAAGAGAACTTGACCGTCCAATTGAGCTCACCACCCTCACCACATGCTTACCCAAGAATGACGATGGAATTACACATACTCATGACAATCTATACATATGTAATTTAAAAGCAAGATATCATTTAATGATCATGCTTATACAATTCCCAAATAAATACCAAATACATTCACATTTAAAAATCTCACATCTTCCACATTTCTTATTATCAATATAAGCAATTAAACATGCTCAACAATTAATCACGCTTATAAGACATTTTTACAAATACATAAGTGTCACATTCACACGTATACGTGAATTTCACATAATTAATTCACAATTCAATTACAACATGCTTATATAATCATCTTAGGTAATTATAAACATGCAACTAGATCAATTAACATTGATAATTCATCATATGGCATAATTTATCATGTTTTAGCAATTAAAAACATCTAATTATATCCATATAGCCAATTGGTTGCCAAGACAACCAAAATACTCACAAAAAATTCCGGATTTTTTGGGTTATACATCCTTACCTCAATTTGGAAGAACGTCCAAATGAGTTTTCCAATTCTCTCAAAAATTAACTTTCTCTGAAATTGATTTTGGATAGATCAAACTTAAGCTCTCAATGCATCGACCGTTTCTCTCTTCTTCGGCGTCGCCCAACTCTCACCCCAAGGCCTTTTAATTCAATGGAGAAGTGAATAAGATGTAGAGATGTATATGTTATATCGATATTGCTCTCCCAACTGAAGAGAATGAGAAATGAGGGCTGAGTCATTCTCCTGCTATTTATAGAATTTAACCTCCACTTATTTACAACAATGCCACTACCTTTTCACTAAATCTTTTCAAGCTCCGTTTTCATTTTTGTAACTTAGATTGACACAAAATCGATTCTATAGCGCATCAAATATTTTATTTAAGCTACCCTCCAACTTCGGAGTCATTCCGACACTTTTGAATTTTCTGGGTCAACGGGGCTCGCGTTCCTGGTCAACCGGATTAAAAATAGTCAACTTTTGTCAAATGCTCCGAAAACGTTCCCAAACCTTAAATAAGTTTCCAAAATATGTATTTTATATTTAAAACACATAAATAATTATTTAAATCATTAATATGACAATAAATAAAAATAAAGGAAAATAGTCAAAAATAATCATGGTTCTTGCAAGTAAAACGACACGTGATTAGAAGTGATTTATAATTTTGATTTAAATTATTATATAAATTAATAATTGTTAGACATGAAATGTAAAAGAGTGAGGATCAAAGTAAAGTTACAGTGTTATTAAGTTTGTAAGTTTGTGAATTAGTTATTTAGTTTATATAGAATTTTTAAGAGTGTGGTTAATAGAGCGAGTTATTAATTTTTTTTTCTAAATTTTAGGAATGAAATAGTTTATGTTAGGTATGAATGTTTGACATAAGAAATAGAATTAGAAAAATGTTTGACATAAGAAATAGAATTAGAAAAGAATACTAGTTATTTAAGAGTTTTTATGTTTTATAATAAATAATATTATAAAAAATAAAAAAATAATTGGAAACTCTTTGTACTAATAATATAAAATATGGATATATGTATATATTTATATATAATACTATATATTATTTGCCAAGTGGAAATTTTGTCACAAATCAATTGGCGAAAATGACGCCGTTTTGTTGGCAGAATGTCCGTTTCAATGTCTGAGTTCCAAAATTAGGGTTCTCTACCGCAGGGACAGCAAAAAGGAGGGAACTTCCACCGTAATAACAATCAACAAGCATTCCTTCATTGTCTCAGCCTGAGAAAGTTCACTCACCCATCTTTCCTTCTATTTTCTGTTTGTTTGACAGAATAGAAGGTAGAAATTTAAATTTTTTTGAATCTACACACACACACACACACACACATGTTGAGCTTAATTATTTGGCACAAAGCCTCTACTCAACTTAGCCGTAAATCAATTGTTCTGCTTAAGTTGAGCTTAATTTGAGTTCTTTCATTTATGAGTCTGCGAAACTCTACAAAACAGAGTTCCCCAGTTTATTTTTTCTCTTTTGTATGTTATCCAGAGACCAAAAAGTGGTTTATGTCATGCATTGATGTTGTAACCCGTTAATACATCAGTCAGTTGTATCGGGTCGATACCTCGAGCATTTTCCCAGCAATGAATTTTTGCACGGTTCATGTAGGAAACACTTCACAGAGGTTTTGCTGTAGGGTTTGGTTTTTGTATCAATTTATGAACTTTTCATCATCTTGTGCTGCTGAAACTCTGTATTTCAGTGAAGAAATCAATACCCAGGAGTCCAATTACATGGAATTACAGCGTAGAATGCATAATTATGCTACCTCTGGTTGCATCAGTAAAGCTCTTGAGACTTTGAGTTTCATGAGGAATGTGCCGGGGAAACCGACCGTTCATGATTATAATGCTTTAATCTATTGTTATGTTAAGTCCAAAGATTTGTTATTGAAAGAGTTGGTTGGAGTGTATGTTGGGATGAAAAGATTGGGCCCATTTCCAAATGCATCAACATTCAATATTCTCTTGAAAGGGATGATTTTGCTTGGGAATTACAAAGATGCCTTTGCTATTACAGGGGAGATGTATAAAAGTGGGTTCGTACCTTCATTTAGTTCTTTGTCGAAATTGTTGAAGAAGTTGCTGGAATCGGGAAGTTTAGTGGATTCTCTTGGTGTATTGGAGTTTATGCTGAGGTTGGACTATTTCCCAACCAAGCACACTTCAAATCTGTTAATTGCTAGGCTAAGCAAAGCTGGGATGATTCGTGAGGCATTCTTCGTTTTCTCTGTTCTTCTAGGTAAGGGCTATTTTCCATGTGCTTATAGTTATAATCCAATATTATGGGCTTTGTGCAAGTCTGGTCAGAGTTACACTGCATTGTCATTCTTTTATTCTTTGAAGAAGAGAGGCCTAGTGCATAATACGTGCTCATATACATCTTTGGTTTATGGGTGTAGTAAGGAAAGGTTATGGAAAGAGGCCTATTGTTGTTTAAATGAAATGCAAGCCGGTGGGTGCAAGCCTAATGTGATAACATACACTGCAGTTATTAAGTTTCTTTGTGATGACAGGAAAATTGAAGAGGCATTAGGCCTATTGGACAAGATGGAAAAGGAAGGATGTGATCCGGATTTAGTCACATACAATATAATTATCCGTGAACTTTGTCACCAAAATAGGATGGATGAAATTGGTGATCTAGTTCAGGTTATGGATCAAAAGGGGTTTTGCCCCGATTCATTCTCATATGCCGCTTTGGCTGGAGGACTATTAAAAGGAGGCAGAGTAGGACTTGCTAATAAGCTCTTACTCGATGTTATTTCTCGGGGCTGTACTGTGGATGTTGCTGTTTACAACATATACTTCAACACTTTGTGTCATGAAAATAGATCAAGCGAAGCATTATCTGCGATGAGGAGTATGATGGAAAAAGGTTTTCGACCAAATAATGTGTCATATAACACAATTTTGAAAGGGATTTGTGAGGATAACAGTATTGATGAAGCTCTCGAGATTTTTGACCGTATTGAGTGGGCTACTAATGGGCCTGACCTCGTTTCCTTCAATACAATCTTGTCTGCAGCATGCAAACAAGGAAATTCTTCTATGATTCGAAGGATCTTGTATCGTATGGAATATGAAGGTGTTAAACTTAATGTTGTCAGTTCGACTTGTTTAATTCAGTACTTTTGTACAGTTGGGAAAATTCCAGAGTGCTTAAAGCTATTGGAATCCATGGTGGGTAATGGTCCTAGTCCCACTATAGTGACTTTTAATACTCTTATGAACTACCTTTGCAAGAGTCGGTTGCTTGGAACAGCATACAAGGTATTCAAATATATGAAAAACACTGGATTTTTACCTGACATGTTTACCTATAATATTCTTATTCATGCTTCCATCAAAGAATGCAATGATATGCTGGTAAGTCATTTTTTGAGGGATATGTATAGCCAAGGATTAAAGCTGGATGCTGTTACATATGGGAACTTTATTTATGGCCTTTGCAAGGAAGGCAAGATACCAGTTGCTCTCCAGCTGTGCAACCAAATGCTTGAGAACGGGATCATTCCAAGTATTGCTGTTTACAATACAATATTAGAGGCAATGTTCAAGAGAGGTAAGTTTTGGGACATTATCTCATTGTTGAAAGAGATGGTTATGAATGGATGTGAACCTAATGTAGTTTCTTCTGAGATTCTAAAGCGGGCAGTGTCAAAAGGTCGGATGAAGGGGTTCTCTAAGGTTGCAAAAGTTCTGGAGTTTGTGATATGTGGTAATTGTGAAAAGGAAACACATCATGGAGAGATGACAGCTAATTAACAAAGAGAATTGAACCTTTGTCATTGATAATGTTATCAGACACCCTAATCCTGTAACCCGAATCCAACTTTATCTTGGACGAGTTCAGTGTCAGCAAGATTCAAAAACAGGTACGAGATACAGTCATTGTGAATATGGTTATGCTTCTGTTATATGAATGCTGAAGATAAAAACAGAAATATTTTTAGAGTTATTGTAGAATATGTGGCCTCACTTGTAAAATAAATTCAAATATTCACTATTTTTTTAGATTTGACTGTTTTTCTATCATGCATGCTGCAGTCTAACAAAACAAATGTCACTGTTTACTTTTTTCTTTCTATATTTTTCCCCTGAAGGATGAATTTTAGATAGAATCATGCAAGTCCTTTTGCATGACAATCTATAATTTAAAGTGATGGATTTTCTGGGAATCTGCTTCTTATGCACTCGAGAAGAAGTAGCAATAGATATGAGGAAGCTGTAGACTCCTGTCACTCCTTCCAAGTAGTAATACGTACACGATTACAAGCTAAATTGTCATTATCATGGCCAGGATATTCACAAAGATCAGCTATATTGAAAATTGGACTGATTAATCCCATTGGCAACACTTAGCATATAAGCAATGGGTTCCACCCTTTGGAAGATCTTACGAGGTCCAAAACTTCTTAGTTCTTAATTTTTTATAAGAACCTTGCTAGAAGCTTTGTCTCTGTAAATAAACCATAACCTGATTTCTTACATACTATTCTTTGTCTAGTCTCCTATGAGTTTGCCCCCTTGTATTATGGCTCTCCTTACTTGATCATGTAATTGCTGCACCCTCTCAATTTATGTGTTGGCATCATCACTTAGAGGCATATTAGTTGGTGTAAGAACCAAATCTAAGCGTAGCTACTTGTTCTGCCATCAACTTCACTTTGAATTGGATTTGGATGTTATATATTCTGTTGTAGGATATGCTGTTAATATCTGGAATGAAACTTCAATGCTTGTGTCAATGAAGAGCTTCTAGATGCATTTTCAAATTTCAATTAATCCAGCCCATCTTCTTGAAAATAGGTACAACCATTCCCTGCCGCCGACATCCTTTGTGCACTTTCAAGTGGCTTTTTATTTTTTATTTTTGTGATATATATAGATAGATATACACTTGTTTGTGTGGGTGTGTGGTTGTATTTGTTTCTATGTCAAAATCCTATTGTTTAATGACAACATTTGACTTACTACTCTGGATTTCTTGACTTGTATTGTAGTGCATCTTATGGAATGTATATTATGGTTAAGTTACTTTTTGAGGAACTCATCTCATTTGTTTATGATTGGTTTGGGGGATTATGAGTGAAATGTAAGGCTGTGATCATGACCTAGAGAGAGGGTGAATAGGTCTTAATTACGCAATTAACCAATTTTAACTAAAATTTCTTAATCAACTAACTAAAAAGCATGTAAATTAGATCATTCATCATGTTTAAAAGCATAGAAAAATGTTGAGAAATAAGCCCCAATCACGAACCACCAAATATTACGATGTGATGATAAGTAAACAAGCACGAAGAAATTCGCAAGAACACACCAAGAATTATACATGGTTCGGCTAAACAAGCCTACGTTCATGGAGAGTCTAATTTCACTATATAGATTGTAACAGTACAAGTAGAAAGATTGTATCAAGAGTAGACTCAACTCTCAACCACCCTTAACCCTTATACACACAATCTCATTCAAAAGGAAATCACAAATTCTAAACAAGAATTCTCTCTCAAAGTGTCCTCTCAATAACAATGAGAGTATTACCTCTACGCAAGAGTTGCCCTCTCAAAACAATGAGAGTAACCTCTCAAATACAATGAGTGTATTGCCCTTTTCTTCTCGCTTATCTCAACCTATAACATAAGTAACTATTTATAGAGCCCAAAACCCAATTCCTTGGTGGACTATGATTACAATTCCTTAGAACCCAATACTTGCCTAACAAGTACTTTCTTTCCTTGAGACCAAGACTTGCCAACTAAGAAATTACCTAATAAGATACAACTCTATAATAGAAACCTAATCACAATAGGAATTTGAGCCAACCTAACAAATCTCCCTCTTGGCAAAAATTTTGACAAGTCTTCAATACACAAGACTCCCGTCTGTAAATCCATAAATGATCCATCGGCCTTTCAAACTCCAGCTACAAAACCCGAATCAAGTATGAAACAATACTCCCCTTGATCCATGCGACCAATGTATTCATGCAACTGTATCAAGTCAACACTATCAAGTGACATTGGAAGGGAGCTTCGATGTAACCCTTCTCCAAGCAAGAACTTCCATCTCACCCACGTCTGTCCAGAAACGTGCAACCTGTGTCTTCGATAAATCAAACGAAACACGTCTCAAAATCTTGTTACCAATTGCACCCCGTTTCCTATCCGCAATCGAAGTCTGAGTGCCATTGGCACTCCCCACCAGACGATACAAACCTCCACTCTGTTCTCCTCGCATTAATACCATGCAGCCCTTGGTGATCTTCATGACTCCCCCTGTAATGGAGCACTTGCAGCCCATGGAGTCCAACCGGCTCAAGGAAATTAGATTACACTGCAACTTAGGTGAATCTAAAAACCACTCATGTTGAGTAAGAGTGTCACCTTTGTAAATTGTGAGAACATTCCCAATACAGAGTCGAATAGTGCTAACACACCTTGACTCTATATCCTGCCAATCATCAACTGACAATTTTTTCGGTTTTCCATCCTTCCCTTTCAACGGTCACGCTAAGCCTTGTTGAACCAGGATGTCCTTCACCCTCCTTTGCCATAGGATGAAGTTACCCTTACCATTAAATCTCTCCACCTTGTATTGTGTAGCAATATTACCGGCCATGATTGTCACAAGTGCCCAAGACGAATAACACTCGTATTATGAAGAAAAATTTAGACAAGACTTTTATCAAATACCTTGAATGTACCTTGAAGCTCTGATACCAGTTTGTTGAGAAATAAGCCCCAATCACGAACCACCAAATATTATGATGTGATGATAAGTAAACAAACATGAAGAAATTTGCAAGAACACACCAAGAATTATACGTGGTTCGGCTAAACAAGTCTACGTCAACGGAGAGCCTGATTTCACTATATAGATTGTAACAGTGCAAGTAGAAACATTGTATCAAGAGTACACTTAACTCTCAACCTTTAACCCTTATACACCCAATCTCACTCAAAAGGAAATCACAAATTCTAAACAAGAATTCTCTCTCGAAGTGTCCTCTCAATAACAATGAGAGTATTACCTCTACGCAAGAGTTGCCCTCTCAAAACAATGAGAGTATTGCCCTTTTCTTCTTGCTTATCTCAACCTATAACATAGGTAACTATTTATAGAGCCCAAAACCCAATTCGTTGGTGGACTAGGATTACAATTCCTTAAAGCCCAAGACTTGCCTAACAAGTACTTTCCTTCCTTGAGACCAAGACTTGCCTACTAAAAAATTACCTAATAAGATACAACTCTATAATAGAAACCTAATCACAATAGGAATTTGAGCCAACCTAACAAAAAACATGTAAAGTAAAATAAGCAATCACATGATCAACACATGTTTTTTTACGTGAAAACCCCAAGGGGAGAAATCACGGGACCTAGTGTAGTCAGATCAAATCCACTATGAGAAGGAGATTATACAACTAGGTTGACCAGTTTCCAAAACCTAGAAAATCCCTAGTTATCTTTTGACACAGACTTATGCAAACTCTCCACTCAAGTCTCCTGACTGCTGCTATGTTAACAGATCTGCTCCTCACACGTCCACCTCTTCGCCAGCACATTGTTCTCCATGACTAGTAACATCCACGCTACGTGTTTGTTGTGCAGAAACACTTTGGTTCTGAATTATCCTTAGAGAACAGAAATAGTTGATCAACAACTCAATAACATACTCACTATACTAGATGCAACAATGAATAAGAAAAAGAGAAAATTCTAGCAAGGAATTGCTTGATTACACTCTAATATGCTCATATGTTCTATGTATGCTTAGGGATTGCTTGCATTGATTGCATAGGTTTTCTGAACATGTTTGGTCTTTATATAAAATTTAGAAGCCGTAGAGGTTAAGAAGAGATTCAATTCTATTTAGAAACTGAATTTTGCAGGTCTCAATCGATCAAGCCAATTGTCGATCACTCAACACATGGCCAGTAACCTTCGATGGATTTGTGAATCTATTGAAGTGCTCTGTCCTTATTGCATTAGGATTTTTATTAGGAAAGTTCCAAAAATATGTTTATGCACTTTAAAGAAGGATTTTTATGAATCAAAACACGGAATGTATGAAACTCTAATTAAATTAATGCATGAAACATGAACCCCAATGGTGAGTGCATATATGAGTGTTGAAATTATTTTTCTGTCCTTGTAGCTTCACTTCCAAATTTGCCCTTGGACTGAGGTAATACTACTAACTCTAACTAGCTTTCGAAAACATTTTAAATGTTAAACAAAAATACAGACTCGAGCTTTTGTTACGAAATTTGTCAATAGAAGTCCTATTGACCTAACAAGTTTCAATTCCTTTTTTCCTTTCTTTTACATGAAACATGCCATGGCAGCAAAGAGCTCCTCTAAAAGTTTACTAATTTAAGTTAAAAAATGCTCTTGTTTTTGAATTCCTTCTATGTTAGTTCTCCATCTCACTAATCTATCAATAAAAAGGCGATCTATCCACCCTTTTTCATATTAGTTTCAATCTCTCTCTCTCATAGTAATCAATGAAGAAACTAACATCTAAAGGATCCCCATGGGGTAACTAAGTTGGTATAAGGCGTCTGAGCAATGACCCAGAGGTTTTGTGTTCAACTCTAAAAGTTTACTAATATAAGTTAAAAAAGCTCTTGTTTTTGAATTCCATCTATGTTAGTTCTCCATCTCACTAATCTATCGATAAAAAGGCGATCTATCCACCCTTTTTCGTATTAATCTCTCTCTCTCTCTCTCTCTCTCTCTCTCTCTCTCTCTCTCTCATAGTAATCAATAAAGAAACTAATATCTAAAGGATCCCCATGGGATAGCTGAGTTGGTACAAGGCTTCTGGGCAATGGCCCAGAGGTTTTGTGTTCGACTCTCTAAGGCATCGAGCCTCTGCCCTGGGCTTACAAACAATACCTGTAGTTTGGGGGTGATTGTGAATATCCGAAGGGATTAGTCCCCCCTCTAAAGGGTGTGGGGAAACCCTCCGTTAAACCCAAAAAGGGAAAAAAAATCTAAAGGAGTTTCTGATGATTTTAAACACTCCATTTCTTTTGCTTACCTTGGTAACTACTTTTGCACCCTTTTTTTTCCTCAGTATTTGAAGCACGTGCACTGCATTTGATGGAAATGGGTATGGGCCCCGTTGGACATCTCTTGAAATTTTAAAATTTATTTCTTTACTATACATATATAAAAGGGAAGAATGATTCCGCTGCCCGTCCTTAACATAGTGAGGACCTTAGTATATCCCTCCGGCCTCCTTGTAATTACAGTCCATGCAATTATTTAATGTTTTATTTCCTTGTCCAAATATAGCTTCTCTTCTATAACTCCTTGAAGCTTCTTAATTATCTGGCTTTCCTTTTATGCCTTGTGAACTTCTGACTTCTGACTTCTGTCCCTACTGTCGCCAATCTCACTATTCAAAGCTTCTTCCTCTTCTCTATATGTAGGTATTTCATCCTTCATCTATGTATAACCTTTGACTACCAGCCATGGGAGACTCATCATAAAGAGGGACAATAAGCCAAAGAGCAAGGCATGCAACATCTTTAACCAATTTGCTATATTCTCACTGGATGGTTTTCTATCTAATGTATAGTTTTGTACTTCTCTTAGATTTTGATTTCTCAACGATTTTGACTGAGGAAATTTCCAGAACTATTGTTTTATTAGTGACTCAGAGGCACACAATGAAGTGTCTGCACTAGTTGTTTTCTGTATCATAGACTGCTCCAAGTCGGAGAGTTTTTTTATAATTATTTTTTCAAGAAAAGGAAAAAAAGAAAAGGATGCAATGTTTTTGACATAATGACTGTTTATGGGTATAGATTGCCACACTGCCTAGAATATTTAAAATGATTCGGTGTAGCTTATTTTCTTTTGCATCTTTGGAATTACAGGAAGAAATACAATGTTGGGCAGTTGTATCATCCTAATCTTGTAAAATTGATTCCCTACTGCTTAAAATGACAAGTATAGAGTTTTGATGTATGAGTTCTTGCCTAAGGGCAATATTGTGTATCATTTATTAACACTGCATTGTCTATATTCTCAATTACACTTCTGTCTTTGGAAAGAATCAAATTTATTTTTGCGATTGCTCCAAAATCCTAATATGTGATGGTAGTTGACGCATTACATTTTTGTTTAAAGAGGTCTTACTTTCGCGAATCCTTGGGGCCTCCAAATGAAAGCTGCTCTCGGTGCTACATAAGATGGTGCCTTTCTTAACAGCGTTGAAACAAAATTTACTTGTTGGGACTTCAAGAGTTATCTTTCCTGCTTGACTCGCTATGTAAGTTCAGAAGCATATATTGGTTTTAATTCTATAATGCAGTTGAACTTGATGATTTTTAGTAGTGTTGACTTATTTTTCACCCTTTTATCATTTTGCTTTTAATTCATCGAACTTGAACGCGAAACTTTTTTAATTTTTGGGTTGGCAGGACAGCCAATTGGCAATAGGTTCCATATCAGGACTAGGGTCATGATGACCTATGGATACGCTGCTCTAGAGTACATATCTACCTACAGGTATACCTCCTTGTCGGTTTATTTGATGACGTCCTTGATTTATATCAGGTTATTCGGCTTTCATGCACCTTTCTTTACTATGTCTGATTACTGGTTTGCTAATCAGTTTTTTGTGTTGGTTAGTTGCTTTATATAATTTTGTCCTCAGTTTTTTTTTTGTCCTCAGTTGATGTAATGTTTCAATTAATTTTTACCTTTATATGTCATGTTTCTCATCTTTGATCTAATTAATATCTGAAACAAAAGGTAATGCATACTGTAAGCATACTAGAGTGTTACACTTTATCAAGATTGTGTCACAGTATTAGTTTTAGACAGCATTTCTTAAACTGTTAAGACAAAGTTGAGTTCAAGAAGCTCTTTTGTGGTCAAAACTGACATTTGGTAGGTCATTTGTCACAGTCAGAAGTTTTTGGATCTTTAGAATTCTTCAAGCCATCCCTATGAGCCTGTCTATATTGTAAAATGCCTTGACAACCAACCTTTTCTTTATATAAATTGTATGTCCTCCCAAAAAACAATTAGAAAACCACCATACTTGCAATTCCATTTTCAGCCTTCCATTCCAAGTGCTTCTGTGAAGTTGCAACTGTAACCAGCCTTACATTGTTTACATAGTCTGCCCACAACCACCCCTCTTCACTGGGGAAAATTTTCAGCTCACATGCTTAATTTACTTGTATCATATGCTTACCTTGGTCAATTAATTCAAGTACTTATTGTACTGGGTGCTAGTTTGTTTCATTTTGCATTGTACTATTGATTTTGATGAACTCAAGGATGCATCCTGTTTTCTGATCATGATTGCATTTCTTCTGGGAAAGGTCATTGAACTGCCAAGAGTGACCTATAAAGCTTCAGAGCTGTTCTTCTAGAAATTTTATCTGGTAAACGAGCAACAGACAATAACTGCCATCTGGAGAAAAAAAATCTGCTAGTGGATGAGACCTTTCCTTACCAACAAATGTTCTGGATGTCCGTCTCAAAGGCCATTACTCACTTGGTCAGCCCCTAATGGCAGCTAACCTAGCACTTCAATATCTATCAAAAGAACCAAAGTTATGGCAGAACATAAATGAGGTGGTACAGCTTTAGAGCAGCTTCAGGACTCAAAAGTATATGGTGAAAGATACTCAAAAAGATCAGTCTAGTCATGAGGACAATTTCAAGTGTCGATCTATGTTCTGTAGAAGTGCAGAGGGATGTCATGGAATAATTTGCAACACTAAGGATTTATAGATACATTAATGATGAGCACAGGAGTTTTTTAAAGTATTGTGGTACAAGTGGTTGGTAAGATGGTAATGTGGTTTACTGGGCTTATTCAGTATTCCTTTCCTTTTGCAATGGAATTTACCTGTGTTTGCTTATGTGTTATGTTTGTGATGCCGGACCTTGCTGAAGCCCAACCAACCTGGAATTAACTGGCCTTGGTTTTCAGAAAGTGCAAAATGCGATTTTACCCTAACTTTACGGTGTCAGAGCTAGGGGTAACACTGCTTACCTGACCCAGACCCTGCTTAATGTGGGAGTCTTGTGCACTGGGTACAACTGTGTGTTTACGCCTATACAGTGTCATAGCTGACCTCAAAATCCGCAACTGAGAAGACTTTTTAGTCCAGGCCTATTTCCAACTCGGTTCTATCTTATTTTCTCTATTTTTACAGCTTATTATTATTGTTCCCAAGGCCTCTTTTGAAGAGATCTTTCAAGACCCTATGATGTTGCCTGAGTATAGTTTTTGAGTGAGTCTTGTTCTTCGCTTGGAACTTGTGAAGTTTGTTTTGGAAATATTGTTTTTGTTTTCGAATTCTGCCTATTGTTAGAGGGCTGTTCCATGCATTTTCTATTTAAGCTCCTAGTCATGTATTTAAATGTAAGCTTTAATGAATTTGAATGATATGCGAGTCTTTGGCCTTGTTAAGAAAATGAGTTCTTGGGTGGATTCTTAAGGTTGGTGGGCTTATTTTGTTGCCATTCTTGGAAGCTGTTGTAGCACATAGGTAAAACCACATTTATACAATATTTGAGTATATTAGGTAAAGGTGAAATATTGTTTGAGAACCTCCTTCACTGGTGTTCGAGACAGAGACCTTGACTAAATGTTTAATGTCAGAAATTTTCACAAATGAACTCTGTTTATGATTGTTCTGCTTTTCTTTTTCTATTTTGTTTATGACTATATGTTGAGATCTTGATTGAATGTTTGAGGTAAAAAAATTCACAGATGAACTTTGTTTCTGCATGTTCTGATTTTCCTTTCTTATTGTATTCATATGAATATATTGTCTGGTTACAGACTTTTTGGATGCATGCATTTGTGTGGTTAACAAAATAGATGCCAAGTTGTGATTCTGAGCATTGTTACATTCTCACAGCTGAGCAAAACTTAGGCTAGAATCATTGGCCTCTTGCTGATTATTTCTTGAATGAAAACCTTGCAAAAGGTTAGTGCTAGAAACAGAGATATTAATCACTGATGTGAGGCTAGCTGGAAAATGGGGACAAACATCACCTTCCCAGATCAAGGAAATGAACAGCTGAACCAGCTACGTGCAGACCACAATGATATTCGCTACAATCAGCGGTGGATGCAATTTTGTCGATTGTGTGTACGCACGGCTGAGATTCATCCGGTGCACTAGGTGCATTGTAGTTCTTTCTCGTGGTTATGTGCTTGCTTTTCCAAGGAAGGGGTTGCCAATTGCAAATGAGCCTAAATCAGTGTGTTCATGTTTACATGTGTTATTAGGAATAAAATATATAGCAATTCCACTATATTCTTTTATTTTGATTTTTTTATTTTTCTGGGGGATGGGGATTGATTGTTCTGTGTATCTACATATTTTTGGTAGAGTTTCATGTAGTTATATTGTTTTTCCTTTTAATTTCAACTTCTTTTGGTGAAGAATCCTTTTGCTTTGTTTTGTTATGAACAACTGTCATGATTATTCCCGATTTATGTATATGATTGAAAAAATGGAACTGATAACTCCTCAGGCAGTTTTCAAATGAGTTTGTGTGAGAGGGGTGATGATGTCATCATGATATCACCATTCGTAATACTTTACAAGAATAATATGGGGTAGTACTTTACAAGAAGGACCATGTTACTTAGACAGAATTGTTAGGCCTAATTTTTTACATCTATTGGATGCATGTGGTAGGTCCCGCTACATGCATCCTACGGATAAGAAAATATAGGTGTGACAATTTTGCCTGAATCTCATTTTCGTTACAAGAATAATGTGAGAAGAATGAGATTTCATTTTCAAGATAGATACAGAGTTGGTTAAAATAAGTGTTACATTCTATGCATGCAATTACAAACAATTCAAATGGTCTCTCTTGCCCCCTCTCGAACCTCAATCTTGAAGGAGGTCAGGCATGAATGCAACGAGGATGTATGAATAGGTGATATAGAATTTTGTGGAACAATATTTGATTCTACAAGCGGTTCAATACAAACAAAAGATGTTTCTAAGAAAAGAAAGTAAAATCGGAGCAATGCTACGAGCTCCATCAATCCAATAGATGATGTTGATCTCTCGAAAAGGCGTCTGGGAGAGACACTACATGTAGCAGATGGCGCTATTGAGTATTGGCATTGTCCTTTGTATTGGCATTGAATTTCATGTCCCTAAGTCCAACTCATATCATATTGGTACACTCAATAAAGGCCCCAAAACAAGAGTAGAGACAAATTGTTGCTGAGGTGTGGGGTCGTCGACAGCATCCCCGGTTTGTAGCCTGGGGTGGGTCCAAAGGGTCCTGCCTAGGGGAGTTCCGGTGCTAACCAAAAAAAAAAAACAAGAGTAGAGAACTATATCTGCATTAGCGTGTGTGACTGAACAAAATTGTGCAAAAATATATATTATTGCAGGACAGTTTTGAATTCATTGCCTTTGTTAACTGATGGAGGAATTTAGTAACTAAAGCAAAATCGAACATACCAAAAAAAAAAGAAGATGCAGTACAGACAGCTATCGATAACGTGCATGATGGGCGCCCATCAAGGAAGCGATGGTGCTAGGTTTGAACGAGCTGCCTGCGTGCAGAGGAGTATAAAAGACAGGTCTATCACTTCCCGGAACAGAACAGAACACAGTTCGTTCTAATGGGGGAGAGGTCTATCACTTTCCGGAACGAAACAGAACAGAACAGAACACAGTTCTAACGGGGGAGAAGGCAAGCCAAGCAACAGTTCTAATTGAGTGATTGGCAAAGATTTGCTCTTATGAGTCGAGCATCTGTAGCAGATATGGCGCTGTAGTAGTACACAAACACAATTAAATTATGTTTTTAACACATTACTTCAAACTTAAGTAATGGTGTTGAAACTAAAAATAATGGCATTGAAATACAGAATGGTGTTGTGTGCCACAGAGGATCTGTTCTTATTGTTCCATTAGTACTGATTGCTCTTCTCCAGGTTAATTAATAACAACCCCCCCCCCCCATATAGTTACGAGCTTAGTTAAAATCACATCATTGTTAACTTCAGAAACGGAAAAACTATAAACGCATCATACACTAACATTTATGTTTACAAGAACTGGACTAGTCTAATAACATGCAAAACCTGAAATTTACATTGACAGGAAAATCAAAAACCCCTGCTCCTTGAGGCTTCGTGTCTCCATTCCGCGCTTGGCTGCCCAGCTCGGTGCAGAGGCACACCATAATACTGCCCCCCACCAGGCTGACTTTCTAAATTACTAGGCCGCAAGCCATGGTGGCCAGACGGCTGAGCCAACCACGCACCCTGCATCACATTGGCTGGAGGATGCAGAGATGGAGAAGGCACGGCGACGGGTGATGCTAGTTGCACCATTGGCTGCTGAGGCATTGCTAGTCCTATATGTTGATTCACCGCATGAGGCAACCTTTGCTGAAAGCTGTGCCTCGGTGGTGGTTGGGGTGTAGGCGTCGGCGTCGGCTGCTGTGGGGCTTGCGGCTGCCACTCAGGTATGTCATCGTCCTCCTCGTCATCATTCCATGGGTGAATTCCAACCCCAACACCTCTTTTGTCCTGCCAGTTCGTTGAAGCCACAATGCTTCCAGTTTGCCCATATTTGTGTATAAGCTCTCTCACATGATCCACAGGATGAGATGGGGCTTGAAATGGGGTCATTCTAGACCCCTGCGAGGGGTTTTGGGAAGAAAATTTTGGCACAGATGGGTTTGGACCACCAGAGAAGTTAAACTCAGGCAAGTCATCTTCATCCCGGGCAGGGCCAAACCCGGGAGGTATATCATCATCATCATCATCATCAGGAGGGGGTCGAGAATTAAAAGAAGTTACACCCAGATGCAAAGGAGGTTCTGATACAAAATTCACATTCATATTTGTTTCTTTATCTTGCTCTCTCCTAGAAGAGAAATGTTGCTTTTTTGAGCTGCGTTTATGGTATGAAGATGAATTGGGTGATACTGTGGAAGTTAAATGTGCTTTTCTCCATACAACAACACCAATTAGGCCATTGTTCATAGATTTAAGCACTTCAGTATGTTCCTTGGGCAGGTTCTTGCTCAGCATTTCATGTATTTGTGTGTGCGGTGGACAGAAATAGAGTTCCACTCCTGGGGCTGGTTCGGCAAACCCCAACCTCTCGTCCAAAACATATGAATCCACCACCTGCAGTGGGACAATTTGGGTAAGTAAGAAAAGGATGAGCGTTTCTAGAGGATAATATGAGATGAAAAAAGGCGGTAGTCACCTCAGAAAGGCTCGCACGCTCATTCTCAGGCGATCCCTCCTTCAAAACAAATTGGACAACCTGCGGAAAGTGAGAATTCATCAATGAGTTTGATGGCAAAATGAACAATAAAAACATATATACTTGCAAGGACACGCATGTATAAACAGTTCTAAATTAATGTTAAAAGTCTACCACGACCTTAGTTTCGACTTTTAAACTTTTCAAGGATTGTTGAATCCAATCCTCCTACAACCCCAGACAAAAACCCAAAAATCCTGCTGCCTGGGTGAGTTCATTTTCTGAGTTTTGCAGTGCTCTTATCCTTTCTTTCATTCTTTTTTAGACTAAACAATTTCTGGGTGGAAGTTTCTGTAATCCATTTTCTTCTATTCCCCCACCCACCCCTACAAAACCCATTCCTTTTTCATAGAAAAAGTAATGTATCATCATGCCCAAACACATTCCAGATAATTGATCAACTAACTGATTCAGATAACATGTGATTGCTATTTTACATTGTTACAAAAAAGATATGCTTCTCTATAAAACAATCATATATGATTAGGGTCATTTTCCTTTTCATCTTGGAAACTAGTAACTATCTCTTTCCTTTTATTTTTAAGGCCATATCTTGGAGTCATAATTCTTGAGATAAATCATTCTTACTATTACTTTAATGTCTCTCATCTTTCTTACTATCACTTCTTCAGCCAAAATAGTAAAAATGATGAAATCAGATTGAGTTGAAGAGTTTGCATCTATTTGTTTCATCTGGCTTGGACATAGATGTAAAGTATTAGCCATTGCAGTGTGCTATCTTCTCTATTGCCAGACATAATTTTCAGTCAAACAAACTGTCAAAATAAAATTACTCGTGAATAAGATAATTAAGGGGGAACCATGGCCAGAAGGATGCAGAAACTTATTTCTTTCTTTCAATTTTTCTTTTTTTTTTGTGTGGGTGGGTGGGGGATGAGGGGTTTGTTTTGTCTCGCACAAGCAGCTGACATACATTCTCATTAGTCTATAACAAATGTCATTTGCCATGGATAAAAGGAGAGAAACTTGAGATACCATGACTGCACGACTTCGGGACATAGGAAGTTCCTGAAGGAATTTTTCAAACGCGTCAAGTCTCACTCTACCCTTGATCTCAAGAGAGCTGGGCCACTCTTTTGTTGATGTTACTTCACCACTGTAAGAAGAGAAACATATCAGCTAAAAAGCAACCAGCACTACAGAACAACATGACAAGAAATCTACCTTACAAAAATAAAAAAGAAAATACGGCAAGAAATATTTCTTTCTTTTTTTTTCTTTGGTAACCAAAACAACAAACAAAATTCTCTCTTTCAAATAACATTATAATCCAGAGAAGAACATATTAAACTGCATTTCATTTTCAAAAGAACTGCAGTGAATTTGTTGGCTAAGATCTGGAGATAGCATCATCGCTGACCAAGAATCATTGTCTAATTGAAATTGGATACAACAATTATCACATTAACAGTAAATGTTAATTTAAGCTTGGAAAACAAAGAGAATTGTTGCATGGTGCAACGGTAAAAAAGGTTGACTGATGCGTGTCACATCGCGATGCATGCACACTGGATTTCCTTTCCAGTGCATCAAGGGATCTAGAGAAAGGAAGGTTATCCAATAATGACCTCGAATGGTTACCATGGAAATTTGAATCTAGCACAGTAAACCAAAAGGCAAAACATCATTATATATGTCCATTCAACCTAAAGTGCATGGTAAAAAAGGTTGACCGATGCATGTCACATCGCGATGCATGCACTGCATTTCCTTTCAAGTGCATCAAGGGATCTAGAGAAAGGAAGGTTATCCAATAATGACCTCGAATGGTTACCAAGGAAATTTGAATCTAGCACAGTAAACCAAAAGGCAAAACATCATTATATATATGTACATTCAACCTAAAGTTAATTTCATATTTTTATTCCTAATAAAAGGAAGTTTCTGGGCCAGCTTTCAAAGTGATCAGATATCATACATTTTCTTGAAGTGATGTTTCAGTTTAAATTTCTGCAATTTCATTCAGCATAACAATACTCCAAAGTTTATTCTGCAATCAGAATATAAAACTAGTCTATTCCAAATCATTATACAAGACTTTTATAGTTAATTTAGGTCAATATATATGTATGTATATAAGTGAGTGTATGCATATATTTTGTTTCTAATAGAATAAAATTGGTTTAGGAGGCCAACAAACAAGAAAAGCACAAAGAAAATGTTTAGTCAAATATAGGTTTATGTAATACAAATATAATGAGAGAAATAAACAATAGCTTCAACAGGTATGCAAATGAATGAATTACTATGCAGAAGATAATTTCAATATCTGAGTGGACACGAAATGATCCTTATCACAACCTGATATAGAAGATGGAATTGGTCCTCTCCAAAAGTTCAGTACAAAAACATTGGACGTGCAACTGACAGAATAATTAGAGATTACAACATCCTTGCAGCCAAAAAGCACATAATATAACTGAAGATACGCAGACACAGTCACACACAAGATCATACAGATAATGAACAGTAGTAAATAAGATATAGCAGCGCGCACAGAAAATAATACAGACAATGAACAAGTAATCTAATTACGAACTGCAGCAGGGAACAATTTGTAATGATGACAATGTTTACTGAAAAGAGGCACACCTTCTAAAGCAGCCAACAACTGTGACAAAGGCCGAGATACTAAGCTGAAGTAGCCCTTCCCAGACATATTCACCCTTAGACGCACCACCAGGAGGGGACTTCTTTGGTTCTATAAGATTCTCACTGGATTTCACTTTCTCATCTAATTCTGTGTACTTGACATCCATTTTATCAGCCTTACTTTCTTTGTCAACCTTATCGGGAGTGTTATCTTCAGGATCTTTAGATGCTAGATCAGAAGCTACCAAGTCCTGGTCAGCCTCCAAGCTTTCCCTGGCTGAACGAGGTACTGTCTTTCCAGCATCCACTGGTAAATTTTCAAATGGAGGTTCTGAATCAAGGGATTCCATAAACTCATCTAGGGAGACAATAGGAGGCAGAAATTCCACATCCTTCAATTCCTCCACCATCAGCCCTTGCATCAAATCAGTCCCATCACTTGGGATAGTAAGGCTACACAAAGGATCCTGGTTTTCTGAACTACTCTTATCATCTACAACATTCTCTCTGTCATTAGTTCCATCAGATTTAGAAGGGGGTTGAGTTTCAGTTTCCTTTTTGGGTCGATTGTGAGTAAGCGAACTTGTCCCAGCAGAAACCTCCACAGAAACACCATCATCTTGTTCAACTTCTACTTGAAACTCACCCTTGTGTGTTTTCTTCACCAGACGCCTTATATCAATATCTGAATCAGGCAAAACTACCATTTGAGCAAGCTCTTCCGCTTTTGCCATTCGCCACTCTGAAAGCTCCTTCGAAGCAAGTTCCTCTGCTGTCATAGAACACAATCGCTCAGGGGAAATTTCACCAGATATGACTCTTTCTCTCAGTTCTGGATTACTACGATCTTTTAGATTGAACAACAGGGATCTACCCTTTTCTTTATACTTTTTATTCACACCTCCAAATAATTTGAAGAGTTCTGCTTCAATCTTAAAGGCTAAATTTTGAGGAGATTGAACTGCTTGCTCTCCCCCATCTGCACCCACATTCTCGTGCACCAACTTGGGTCTTTTGGCAGCTTGAGCATCCTTTGTTTCTGCCATCTCCATATCAAGATCCAATGCCCAAGTCAGCCCATTTCCCTGCAAGAGTTCATCTTTGACAAAGAAATTGTCACCCAATGAAACATCCTGATGGAGCGAAAAAGTGTTACGCTGGAATTCTTGCCCGTTGCAATTCAAGGTTTGTGCTGAATGGTCCATGCCTTCTATAGTCTGAGATGTGCTTTGCCCATCACTGAGTTTATCAGCAGAACAAGATTCTTTGGAGGTCGAGGTACCCAAAGGATTTTCAGAAACATTGTCAGCAGCATCAGCAGAGGTGGAAGTAGATTCAGCAGGCTGCAAACCCTCCTGCATCTGCCGTGGACTAACTGCAACTTCTCTCTGAGATTTTTTTTCCTCATCTGGAGCTTTATTTTGGCGTTGAGAAACCAAGGCCAACGCAGAAGCTAATGAATCCCTCATCTTGGACCTAACGGATTCAAATGATTCAGTTTGAACTTTGGGAGATGATTCCATTTGCACAGTTCGATTTTTGGGAGTGTGTGGATGCTGTGACCCAGATTTATTGGAAATGGATTCATTCCTTACCATTCTCTTATTTGGTGCAGGTGAATTTTGCAAACCTGAAGTACCAGACATGGATTGCATCTGTACAGTTTTTTTATGTTGTAAAGATAACGGCTGCAAGCCAGGTGCACCAGAGAGGGTTTCCATGTGAGCCATAGGCTTGTTTATCATTGGTAGCTGTTGAGGCATGTTTATCATTGGTAGCTGTTGAGGCATGTTTATCATTGGTAGCTGCTGAGGCATAAAATTATTGGACATAGGTTCCCTTCGCTTATTTGGTAACAACTTGGGTGAAACCATATTGTTGAACATCGCTTCCATCTCTCCAACATGCTGGTTTGGCAATATAAATCGCTGCGACCCCAGATCACTCCGCTTAGGTTCCATCTGCTCAATTTGCTTGCTTAATGCTGGTAAGCTCTGTGAGCCAGGACTATCAGACATGGGATCCAACAGTTGATTGTCTGATATTACAAACTTCTGGGATGCAGCATAATTGGACATAGGCCCAATTGTTCCAATTCGCATGTTCGATATCGATGAGTCCAGTTTGTTGGAAATAGGTTCCATCTGACCCACCTGCTTGTTTATCATCAATAATTGCTGCGACACAAGATTGTTCGACATGCTATACCAGCACCATAAAACATATGCATATATAACTGCAAGTCATATTTTTAACTTAGTATGCTCAAATCATGATAATACAATGCACCTCCAGGTCCTCACTGAAACAGAAATATCGACCACTGCACTCAAAAAAAAAACTTATGTGACTAACCTCTTCTTCAAAACTAGAGCTCATGAGCAAAAGATAAAATGAACTGACAGATTATGAGCCGTAAAAATTCAACAAATTGAATAACATATCAACAAAACACAAAATATATAGGTGAAAGAGCAAAAGTCACTGTTTATACGACAATATTTGTTTGTGTCAGCACATGTAGAGGCAACACTTGAAAGGCAGAAAAGTTCACCAACTAATCTTAACACCATTTCATTACAGCCAGACATTACCTCGTATGTCAGAAGTACAGACTAATACACATTACAAGTGACAAATATACTCGTCATCAGTCACCTATATATTTGTTTCATGATCTCCAATCTCCATGTAAATCGGGATCTAGGATCAGAAGGCAAGTTTAAATAATTCATACCTCTGCAGAAAATAACCAAATACACTAAAACATGAGTTTGTAAAAGTAACTCCCCTAGAACACACCATTAGTGGTTTTTCTCAACTGTCGGTAAATGTGTACAGAGTCGCATTGATTGAATCTTCATTATATCATCTAAATGTTAAGTTTGCACAAAATTCAAAAATGATCAAAACATGAATCCTTTATGCTTCAAAAATAGTTGAAGGAACTGGTTCGTCCAGTGCTCCGTCAGAGTAAGCAATGATGAAACTGCCACAGGTTGTTGTGTAATCTCAAACTATACTGATTCATTGAATGAGCCCGAAATAACTTTTTTGTTAAACACTGGTATATATTAAACTTTCTGACATAATGCTGTATTTTGAAAAAGTCGACTCCTTCCAAAAAAAGGAAAATAACATACATAATATTGATATATACAAAATCAAGTCCACTAAAGAGAGAAAAAATAAAAAGGTTTCCTTCCTTAAATAGGGTGGAGCACTGGAGCTGGAATATAATTTTTTTTTATTTTTTAATAAGTATTTCATTGAAAAGCACCCAAAAAGGGGGACGCAGCCCAAACAACTACACACAAACTATAGCCTCAAGCTATCCACAAAAGACGAGAATATCCATAGATATACAATTGTAATCCTAAACCCTGAAAAATAAAGAACTAAGCACATAATATCTGAACACTCCCCAAGGAGCCTCCACCCCATTGAAGGATCTCCTATTCCTCTCATTCTAGAGAGCCCACCACAAGCAATGAGGGGCTGCCCTCCACGCATCTCTAATGCTAGGGCGCACCTGGCAACCACCCCAAGCCGCAATCGGGTTCATTGCAGACTTGGGCATAAACCCCAAAAATAGAGCACAACACGTCCCACCAGCCCTCCCTAGCTCCTTGAAGAAGGTGATCAATAGACTCCTCAGCCTGCCTACAGATGCAGCACCAATTAATCATAATGTGGCCTCTCCTCCTTAGATTGTCAATGGTCAAGATCTTCCCTAAGACCGCTGTCCAAACAAAAAAAGCCATCTTCAGGGGGGGTTTCGAAAGGATACCCCCTGAGAAACCAACAATCGATGATAGGAGCAGACCTCAAATATCCCATGACTCATGCCTACCCAAAGCAACTCATCAGTCCCCTCACCAGAGACAACCTGGCTATAAAGAAGAGCCAAAAACTCAACCGTCTCCTCCGCCTCCCAATCATGCAAAAGTCTCCCGAACTGAACATCCCAAGTCTCCCGCCATCGGAATAGAAAATATTACTCTTTACAAAAAAGAAATGACAAAACACCAACTTGAAAATACCCATTACGACAAGAGCATAATCATCCATAGTTATGCTTTTATTAGCTTCTAGAATTTCTAATGAAGAGTTTCAGGCACCCAGCTCAACTGCTTAACTTTTGACATTGTACGCAAAAAAAAATTTCTTAGAACTTCAGGCCAAGGCTTATAGCTAAAATAGTTTACAATCTCTAAATCAAACAAAGGTCACACCATTCCAGTTAACCAATCAAACAAAAACAGAACTCAAGGATCTGGCCGCTAGTTGTATGCATAAAATAACATCAAAACCCTGAGAGGAAGATATGATATCCATCACCACCATATTATTGACGAGAAACTTCAATATGCTTCTCTGCTGCCAATATGCTTTAGATTCTGACAAGCTTTTAAAGCCTAAAGGTAAGATTTAATGAATTGCAAATTAGAACTAGGAAACAAGAGCGAATGTAAAACGATATTAAACTACTTGGGCTAAAAAATTATGTCAACACTACGGTTCCACTAACTACCAAGTACAATAAATAAATAAGGTCTTAATTCTGCAAGTTTCATTCCCAACATATAGATCAACGAAAGAGATCTATATGGTAGAACTTACAAATGGGGTACAACGTACACTAGGACAGTATTCCTAAAAAACTTCTTAAAGTCATATTTCAACAAGATCAAGCTTTCTTAGTATGGTCCACTTTATTTTAGAAGATCCTGATAACTGCTGAACTTGGTGCAAAAGATAGATATTCATAATCAATTTGTTAGAGCAAACACCCTGCCCAAATAACCCAATTGGTCGATTACCTGCTAACCCAATGCACTGTGGCCAAAGTCATTTGGTCCATCACATACCTTCCATTACAATAAGCTGGCATCCTACGAAAGTTATGCATCTGCTCAAATCATGGCATTTCAAAGCTTGGGTAGGAGAAAAGGCAAGTTTTGGAAGTTGATGGCTCTTTCTAAAAAGCTTCGAGTAAAAGAAACAGCAAGTTTTGAAAGTTGACCCTGATTTTTTTGAATTATTACGGGAGGAATCCCAAAAAATTCTTAGAATGTAAAACTCATGTTTGGGTCATTGTTCATAAATCTGTAGAATATTTAGCCTGTTGAGCTTCAGTTAAGGAGCTTGTTGAGATTCCATGATTTATTTATTTTCTTTTCCCCTTCTGTAAGGGGGATCAGTCTACTCTTTTGGTTATCCAAAAAAGTTTCAACTCTTTGTACCCTTCATTTATTATAACATCTAAATTCATTTAAGCTAATTCATGCAAATACAATAACCTACCAATAATAAAAATAATTGAAGCCAAATTAAAACATAAGACTGTGGAAATTCATATTAGTGATATAAGCTATATTTAAAGTTTCCCTTTTTTGTAATACTTGCACCAACCCCTAAAAAACCAGAGAGAGAGATAGCTCAGACATGTGTTTCGGATTCAGTATTTTATGATTCCTGGGGAAAAAATTCTTGATGCAACGGTATTACACATCTCAATTAGCAGACAAAGATGAAACTAAATTAGCATGTTGAATGATGAGAAAATTATCAGTAGTACACATCTAAACAGAATGCTAGATACCACCATTTTGGCTGCTAATTAAACTTACAAAACACTGCGAATTCTTTATTTCCCTTTCAATCTATGAATCTATGTAACCAGATAGAAATTCATTTATAAGACAATATAATTACCAAAAAAATAAATAAATGAAAAAAAATGAAGGAAACAATAACAATATACGAGATGGTGGTGGTCGGGGATTACCTGATCGGAAGAAGAAATGGCGGAGGAGAGAGAGTAGGGAGCTGAGAAGTGAGTCGGCTAGAGAGGGAGAGACAGAGGTCGAGTTTATCTGCTAACAATATAAACCCTAGAAAGATCCATTCGTGACTTGACGAACCGCTTTCACGAGCGAACTAAACTTGACACGTGGCATGTAATTTTTTAGATATATATCCACGCTAAGTGGGACCCGCTTGGGGTCGACCGTTTCTTGAACGATTTGATCAGATGATTTTTGACGGTTAGATTTGAAAACTATTTTCTCTAATATTTAAGTAAAAATAAAAATAAAAATAAAGGAAGAAAATGAACTTCTTCAAACATCACTAAAATGGACTTACCCATACTCCTGTCAGGACAAGTTGGAGTGCATATGGTACGGTTCAATACGATATTTGGTGAAATCAAAATTAAAATTGTTCCTAATTTTTCTTTTAATTTTAGAATTAGAACTGTTGAGTTCAAAGTTCGGTTCAATTCCAATTCCGGTTCCAGTTTCTCAACAGTTTTTTGTCAACTTTTTATTTTTATTTTTTTAAAACATTGGCAAGATATACAACCATACTTGTGCATCCCTAGTTATAATAATAAATTAGAAACTATTATATTTATTTATATATCTTATATTATATAAATATATAGAACATTAGAACTTAGAAGTTAAATGTATTTATCTATATATTATATATTTTATAGTTTATATATAAATAGAACACTAGAACTTAGTATTTATTTATATATTATATATTTTATACTTTATATATATATTTATATAGAATACTAGAACTTAGAAGCTATTATTATTTATTTATATATTATATATTATATTTTTTTCTAACAGTTTTGGTTTCGGTTTCGGTTTCGGTTCCTTGACTTGGAATCGAAACGGTGAACGGTTCGATTCAATTCAGTTCCGCTACGGTTCTTTGTGCACCCCTAGGCGCAATGAATTAATCTCTCCTATCTCAAATGAGTGAGGAATTCAAACTTTGTAGCGGGCGATTGGTGAAATGTGATTCGTGTGAATACTAATCTAAAAATAAATAAAAAATGAACTTTTCAAAATACATTTTATGTTATATATATTTTAAAGAGTTAAGCATAAAAAAACTATCACTAAAAAAAAAGAAAAAAATTAGATTTTGGTGACCAATCCTAAACAAAATTGAAACTTAGTTACTGATGAGTGAACATTTGATCACTTATTACGTAAATATCTTTTCTCTAATAAATTGTTTTATAATTAGACAAATTTACCTTTTACATTAATCTCAATTAAACAGTTTGCTTCAAGTTGCCTAATAAGAAAACGACTCATTTTACCAAATTCTGGTGGGAGTAGAAGACGAAGACATGAGGAACTAAGGATGAAAGGGTCGAGGCCGTGCCCCAGGACAGTAGTGGACAAAGAAGAGAGAGAGAGAGGAGGATAAATTCAAGGAGTTATCTTTATATTGAGTGATAATTTTATCATCTAAAAATTATTTTTAGAATGTTTATTAAATATGAAGTATTTTTTCCCAAATTACCCTCAAATGGTCACTCATTAGCAATTAAGTTTCAATTTTGGTGACTATTCATCTTTTTCAAACTTTATGGTCACTTTGGAGTAATTTTGTCAAGGATTGGTTACTAAATCTAATTTTTCCTAAAAAAAATGTGCAAAAAACACTCATCTAGTTTAGCATACTCAAATATTTGAAACAGTATGCTGAAATAACCCCCTTTATTTAAATTCCGTTTAAAAATGGTCGTTGACCGTCATGTCTGACTTAAAAATTAAATGAAATTATGAGATTACCCTTTTTTAAAGACCACAATGCCCTCCAGAGTTGTAGATAAGTTAACACCCTGTTTGGCCACACAAACACATTATCTCTCTAATTGAGTTCTCTCTCTCTCTAGATCCCTCTATCTATCTTTCTCCACCACTACACCATTGCTTTCGCTTTTTCTCTCTCTTCATCGTCGTTGCCACTCTCTCCACATCACCTCTCCTTTGTTCAACCCCAACAAAATCACCCAATATATATATATATATATATATATATATATATAAATCACCCAAACTTTTTCAAGACCTAATGAAAATTTTCTATACTACTTTGTTCAACCCCAACAAAATCACCCAAAATATATATGTGTTATATATATATGTTGATAAATCACTCAAAATTTTCAAGGTCGTATGAAAATTTTCTGTATATATCACCATATGTTGTATATTATATACATATTAAGCTATCTTTTTTTTTTCTTTGTTTTGAGTGCTAACCACCAACTGAAAGTGGAGAAACTAATATGACACAAAAAATATTGAAAGAAATTCATGGAATCAAGTCATAGATCAAGAAACTAATATGCCATTGAAAGAAACCATCCTCATACATTCATGGAATCAAGTCTTAGATAAAGAAAGGACGCAAACTGATGTCAAGTTAATCAATCTAAATTTGAAGAATCCTAGGCATGGTTGGTTAGTACTTTGATATATGCAGTGGGGCCCAGGGTCTAAAATTTAAATATGTTAGGTGTTGGTTGGTTATGTGCTTGGGAACATGATTTCAACATTTACATATATGCTAGTTAATTTATTATGGCTTGATTATTTTAATCAATGATAAATCCAAACACTTGGTTCGACTTTAATAAAATGGGTATGCACATTGGCAAAATGCATGTGTTTTTATTGAAGACTTATTGATTAAACAGGAAATAATCAAGTGGCTTAATAAATATTCAATTGTTGATTTGGATTGAGGGCACTTATACATCCATATCTAATTGTGCGTAGAGGGGTATTTCATATAATTAACACATGTGTTATTTGTTGAGATAACACAAGGTTTAAAGACAACACATGGTTCAACCATTCTCGAGTTGACCTTAGGGTTATTTTAAAGTCATTTTATCATAGAGTTTGCATGCAAAAGTTTTTAACCTAAAAAAAACTATGTTTTTCTAATTTAAAAAAAAATAATACTACTAAATAAATGAATAAAAAAAATAAGAAATACTTGTCTGGATTGCAAAATGATGTTCTAACTGAATCCCAAAAGAAGTAGTTCGTTGGTGTTCAACTTTTTACTTTTTGCCTCTTCCTTTTTGGTTTTTGAATCTTTTTCTGGAAACGAATTTTAGTAAGATTTGTCTTTCAAATTAAAGAAAATAAATGCAAAGCAATAGAGAGAGAATAAAGAAATAAAAATAAAAGAAACAATTAATCATGAATTATGATGAACAATAATTTTAAATTTTAATTGTACCACAAACAATCCTCTACAGTGGCACCAAAAAACTTGATATCAATTTAAATCAACCTAAATTAATAGATCAATCTAAATCAAATTTAACTCGCAAATATCCAAATCATGTGTAGACATGGTGTGTATTACGAAATCGTTTGCACGAGGATTGATTAGGATAACTTAATTTTGAAACTATTACTTAACTAATTCAACTAAAGATTGAGTGATTAAATATAAAAGAACAATGACATTATAATAAAGATAATGAAAACAAATACTAAGGCTTGGATTCCACCACTAATCATCATAACTGCTATTTTCAATTGCAATTTTATTAAATTTTTTATTTAATTTTCACACATTTAATACATGATATTTTCATATAAATTCATAGATGGTCTATCTTTGGTTAGGCATAGATTCAATTAAATATTTATCTTATATTGGTCATGAATTATAAATAAAAAATCAAAGGAAAACATATACAAGTTTAACAATTGAAAACATAGAGTTACATGACTAGGGTTTCCTTTGAGCTTAGCTCAGAGATTAGATTCCCATAAAAAATAAAATTACAATTTTCAAACTTAGAATCATAAGTGGAAGATCATCTTTGTTTTCTCTATCAGTCGCACAAGCCTCCCTTTATGTTCCTTAGCTATCGATCGATTCTTCTTTCTCTCCTTTTTAATTGTTCGTCTCTTTCGCTTATATAGAGGTCATCTGGGATGTTCTCCAAGTAAAAGAAAATAGAGAAGTGCTGAGAGGAAAATCTGCTAGAATATTTTTGTCAACTTGCAACCCCGATTTGACCTTGAATATGCGTGATTCATAAAATACAAATTTCTTGAGCTTCAAGTTAAATTCCACATGCATTGATTTCACTCAATTCCGATATCTGAGTCAAGAGATATGGTCAAATTACTATAACTGGTGTAATTTTCTTGCAGAATATTTTGACAACATTGACACGCAATTTTCACCCCTCAAATATCAGAATTAGGATTTTTTCGTTAAATACAAATTTGTTTCCCTATAAATAATCTTTCTAAAACATATGGGTTTGCATTAGTCCGATACTCGAGTTGAAAGTTATGGCATAAATAGTAAGACATGCACAAAAGAATCTTGGGCTTTATATTTGTTTGATTTAAACATTTTTCACAAAAATCACTAATAACCTACAAAATCACGAAAACATAATTATTAAATAAAATAAGATACTAAAAAAAATATAATTTTGGAGGTTAATTATGTACAAAAAATGCACTTATCACATACACTTGGGCATGTTTATAGAGAGAAATTCCAACAATTCATCTTCGGATGATGCATACACATAGGCATGTCTCCTTGAAGAAATTCCAAAAATTCACCCGTTTCGAAGCTCGAACACTCATCGAAGTGTTTCGAATTTGCAATTGTTGATTGTGAAAATCGAGACGCATTCAAATCTCCCAAAATGAAAATTAGACAAGTGTAGAACTGAGAGTGGAATTGAAGAAAGTTTGGGGAGAAGTATTGTTCCAGAGATCTAACCTGGCTAGGGTTAGAGTATTCTCACTCATTCCTGCGAACAATGTGGTGAGGTTGTCGGAGAAGAGGATGAGGACAACGGACACAAGTGGAGAGAAGGAGAGAGAGAGAGATCTTTGGGTGTTAGTATAAATATACGAAGAGTGTGCGCTATACGATGTTGTTAGTATACTTGGTAATTTTGGATATTTTACATATTCTTTGCTTCATATATATATATATATATATATATATATATATATTATACCGTAAGGGTATTTTTTTTATTTCCTAACTTCGGTACGGCCAAATTGATGATTTGTCTTTATCTGAAAAACTTGAAAAATGTAGAGGTTAATTAAACATCACTGTATTTGCACGTTGTGTATGTAATGGAGGATTTTTTTCACACTTAACCGTATTTTAAATTATAATTTTTTGGTAATTTACTATCTTGTACTTTTAATTTGACAATAAATTCTTTCCAACGTACCACCAACTTACAATTCTATCTCTTAAATTATATTCTATTTAATTGGAGTAATTAGAACTTGGAACAAGGGCATCAGTTCTTCAACCGATGGTATTTCAACTTCAAAAAGGTATGAATTCAAGTAACTGACATTTGTTATTTTAACTTTAAAAGAGCATTTGGTTGAAAAAAAAACATTTGTTATTTTAACTTTAGAAGAGCATCAATCCGACTTTATATAGCATTGATTCAATGACATGTGACGTAACACAATACAAGTGTAAAAGTTTCAATCAAGATTTTTTCTTTTAGAATATATGGTACAAAATGACCACAAAATTAGTTATTTACCTTTTTTTATTTGTAGCATTAGTTGTACCATTGCTTGCGACAAAGTTAGGGACTAATAATTCCATTTGGCATTATTTGAGGGGAAAAAATCCATTTGGCATGAAAAATGAAAATCAAAAGTGAAAAGTGAAGGGAAATGGAATACGCAACCTTAAGAAAACGAAGGAGTCCTTTTCTCATGTTTAGCTGAATATAAAGTAAAAGAAAAAAGGAAAGCATATTAGCGGACTTATAACTATATTTCAGAGAGAAAAATATACTCACTCTTCTTGAGATTTGTCTTAATTATACTCATATTTATAATTTGGCAAAACTTGCACTCACACTATGAGATTTGATGCATGATTACACTCAACCTCAACACTAGATGTATTATTTGTTTTATCCATCCATTGACTGAAAAAATATTATTGATCTCATTTTTAACGTTTAAAAGACTACATTTCCCCAATTTTTCTTTTATTACTTCCCTTTTAACCTTAACCCACACACAAATACACACATATCTATATTTTTGTAGCATTAGAAATATATTGCAAATTTTATTAAATATATTTTTAATATATGTTATATTACGTATTTTACTAAAAAAATAAATTTAAATATAAATTAGAAATTATACAAACTTGTAATTCTTTACAAGTTTGTATAATTTCTAATTTATATTTAAATTTATTTTTTTAGTAAAATACGTAATATAACATATATTAAAAATATATTTAATAAAAATTGCAACATATTTGTATAATTTCTAATTTATATTTAAATTTATATTTTTAGTAAAATATGTAATCTAACATATATTAAAAATATATTTAATAGAATTTGCAACATATTTCTAATGTTGCAAATATATATATATATATATATGTGTGTGTGTGTGTGTGTGCGTGTGTGCGTGCGCGCGCGCGCGCATGTGCGTGTGCATGTGGCTTAAGGTTAAAAGGAAAGTTGAGGCAATGTAGTCTTTTAAACATGAAATTACAAGTTTGTATAATTTCTAATTTATATTTAAATTTATTTTTTTTAGTAAAATACGTAATATAACATATATTAAAAATATATTTAATAGAATCTGCAACATATTTCTAATGTTGCAAATATATATATATATATATATATATATATATATATATATATATATATATATATGTGCGTGTGTATGTGCGCACGCGCGCATGTGCGTGTGCATGTGGCTTAAGGTTAAAAGGAAAGTTGAGGCAATGTAGTCTTTTAAACATGAAATTACAAGTTCGTATAATTTCTAATTTATATTTAAATTTATTTTTTTAGTAAAATACGTAATATAACATATATTAAAAATATATTTAATAGAATCTGCAACATATTTCTAATGTTGCAAAATATATATATATATATATATATATATATATATATATGCGCTTAAAGTTAAAAGGGAAGTAATAAAAGGAAAGTTGGGGCAATGTAATCTTTTAAATGTAAAAAATGATTTCAAAAATATATTTTAAGTTAATGAAGGGGTAAAACAGACAATACATATAATGTTAGGGTTGAGTATAATTATACATCAAACCTTAGGGGTATGAGTGTAGGTTTTGCCAAATTATAAATATGTGTGTAGTTAGGGCAAATCTCATTGGGTGTGAATATATTTTGCCCTATTTCATATTAGGGAAAAAAACCTTTTAGGATGAATAATAAAAATAATAATAATAATTGTTGATCCGAAGGTTTTAATTCAAGGGTATATGGGTAATTTTAACAAAAACAAATCTAATTGTCTACTAGAACGTGGGCAAATAAGTTAGCGGGTCAATGGGAAAGATAAGAGGATTCATATCTCAAAGTTGAATCATGAAGCTCAAAAAACATCAAAATCAAAGATGGGTAGAATAGTTTATCATGTGCTTCCTCTTGCCGATCGCATTCTATAATAAAGGAAAGATGATTACCTCCTAATTTTGGGATGAAGGGATTAGATGGGTTAAGAGAAAAGAGACTTTCTCCCCCTTCCCTTTCCTTTGATTCTCTTTAATTAATTGTAGATTTAACATTTCTTGATATATATATATATATATATATATATAGTAACGATCTGTTGCTCATCGGTGAGTAAGAAATTCATCCACACCAAACACACTAACCGTTGGATGTGTGTTTGGTGTGGATGAAATTTTTACTCACTGATGAGCAAGAAATGATTATATATATATATATATATATATATATATATATATATATATATATCAAACAACTTCCACAATACCTTAGAGAAACTTTAACTCTCAACTTTTTATTTTGAAAGAACAAGACATATCATTAGGTCACATAATTTGATACATTTCTTGATTGATTGTTACCATTTATTTGAATAAAAAATCTCATAACCTTATCAACTCCTATTTTTCCCCTTTTCTTTTAATATAATTTTTTATTTCCTTTTAACATAATAAATTGAATTTTATAATTTTTTTAATAGGAGTACGAAAGGAAAAGAATTTTTAGACTAGAATTTAGCCAAGTACCACCTCACCATTACAAAACTAATTATGAAACTGAGTAATAATTATATTAACATATTGCAACAATTTTATTTTTTTAATACTAAAATGTATGCACATTATTTTACACTAGAATATAAAAGGCATGGACTTAGAGTCCAGACATAAAGTACAGTTGTATAAATAGTGCATTCCATCCATTATTCCTCCACATAAGGGGTAAATTTAGTGTGCCCATAAAACGCTGCACATCTTGGAAACATTGTTGATAACGTGAGTTCTATGTTATCATGCACAACTTAGATGATTTGGTTGTTCATTTATTAATTTTTTTTTAATCTAAATTTCTTATTATTTTGTTATTAATTATAATAAAAAAATATTGTAATGAGAAAAGAGAAAAGGTGAGGAATAGGGAAAAAAAAAGATAAAAGTTAATAGGAGAATATAGAAAGTTTTATAATTCCTAATTTTTTCAATTATCCGTTAAGTATATATTCAATAATTCATAAAATAAAATAAAAATAAGAGTGACAGAGAGAGAAAAAGAGGAAGATTTTGAGATAAGGATAGAAATTAAAAGTTTTAGAATGAATTAAATTATTTGGACTTCTTATTAAATTTTCACCATTGGTTGAGGCCTATCACTACAAGAAAGCAACAATTTTAGAAAGTCTAATAATATTAGAACATAAAAATTTTAGAAACCCTTATTAAAGAAATAAAATAATTTTGAGACTTTCTATTGGTTGGGGCCTTAGACACTAAGTGCCTAAAGTTCAGCGGGCCCTGTACATGTTTATACCTTTGTGAGAGAATAGTACAAAAGAAAAAATATATGAGCAATGCTCCACATTTCAAATTTAATTTGAGATGTGTATCTTGTATATGTCGAGACAATATTAAAAATACTTAAATATTCTCTATTTTGATACATATTACACATTCTCTTTCTTCTTGTATGCATATGTGGTTCTATAATTTCTCATATTTTAACAAACTAAATTTATTGCCCATTAAAGGAGGTGTTAGAACTACAGCTAATGTGGGTTCCTCTCTCTAATTTTCATTTCTCTTTACTTTTATATTTTATTCTATATTCTCTTTTGCACTCCATCAACTTCTCTCTAGTTTCACTTATCTCTCTTTAAAATTCAATAGTGATTAGAAAACACTAAATCAGAATACAATTATAAGAGCTTAATTCAACAGTGATAAAAAAATACCAAATCAAAATACAATTATAAGAGCTTTAAGTGGATTATAGGGGTGCACAAAAATCCGTCCAAACCGGGAATCCAAACCGAACCGGACCGGACCGGACAATTCGGTCCGATTTTTTCGCGGTCCGGTTCGGTCACGGTTCCAATTTTGTGGAACCGTGTAGTAACGGTCCGGTTACGGTTTTCAGTCCCTTAGGACCGAACCGAACCGGACCGAACCGTTTCTATATATATAAATATAAAATATGTTATATCTAATATTTAAATATTATACTTATTATATACTTATAGTATTATAATTATAATATAATTGCAATCTTTGTTTTTGAAATATTATACTTATAATATACTTATAGTATTATAATTATAAGTATTATAATTATAGGTTGGTGAACCGTGGAACCAAACCGGACCAAACCGGTTCTTCGCGGTTCGGTTCGGTCCGGTTCCATACGGTTAAACGGTTCGGTCCGGTTCCTTTTTTAGTGGAACCGTACCATACGGTTTGGTTCCAAAAAATGCTAGAACCGGACCAATCCGGACCGTGTGCACCCCTAGTGGATTATATATTTATCTAATTATTCACAAAAAAAGATGGTTGAAAAAATTAGGGTTGTTAGATGGTTCAGAAAATTAGGACTTTTATTCAAGAGAAAAAGGCGATTCCCAAAGTGTCTATTAAAGAAATCATGAAAAAAATTTGTAATTTTTAGTTTGAATTATTTGAACATTTAATACCAGTAGAAATTGATTGGGGTGTGAATTCTATAATGATAAGCTTTATTATTTTTTCTTTCTATCATGTATTCTATCAAGAGAATTATCTTTTAAAATATAAAAAAGTTGTCAAAGAATCCGCAACTAAATACCAAATAATATGCCACCTAATTCAAAATATATCACAAATTATATTTATGATATTTAGTATTTTCAAAAATATATAGATACTAAAACACTTATTATAAAAAATATAATACCTCTCATCGTTATACGTAGTAATAAAGCTGAACCAGACCTTGAAGCTTCATTATACATACTTGTAATTCTCATCGTTACACACATATCTATATTTCGGAATGCATAGAGTAAACGTCCCAATTTAGTACAATTGTCATTATTAGAGGGTTAATGGTGAAGTCAGTTCCCAGGACCTTCTCTTCCTGATTAAATTTCATAACACCAATTTATAAAAAGCTTTAATTTTTTCAATTAATTTCAAGATCAAACATCAACAATTGTTTTTCAATTATTTTAGAATTAATTCAAAGACTGAGTAACATAACAATTCAACCTTGCAAGTCCTTGAGGTTCGACACCCTCTATATAGCCCTGTCCTACGAGGACTCGTTCTATTGCGAGTGATTAAGTAGAATTGAAATCACATCAATTTTTGGTGCCGTTGCCGGGGACTTGCTTGAATCGTTTTGGTGCCTAGTCTTAAAGATTAGTTTTAATTTAGTTGTTAAGTTAGGATTTTTCTTTGTTCTTTTCTGATCCATTTCATTTTTTATTTATTTTTCGAGTACAGGTGCTTTTGGTTACGAACCGTGAATAGAGGACTGGAATTCATCGTAAATCTCTGTGAGCTTTTCATATTCAAATTACTTATGCTTGCTTATTCTAGTTAGTACTTTGCTTTCATTTGTTATTATTTTATTTTATTTATTTATTTATATTTTATTTTAGGTTCGTTCTTATTTATTTTATTTAGTTAGTTGTTCATTTATTTATTTATTTATTAATTCTTAGTCCTTGTGGTATATGTTGGGTCGTCGGTCTCTAGACACACCAATAGTCCCATATAACCCTGAACTTGAAAGAACCTTACATCAACATAGGGGAGAAATTAGGGCCCAAGACTTAGAGGAAGAACATTCATCTGAGACTGAGATTGAGATTGAAAATATGGCTGAGCACAATCCTCGAACCCTTAAGGAGCATTTCGCTCCTGGGGCATATACATCCCCATCCTGCATGCAATTGCTTAATGTCACATCACTAAATTATGAGATTAAGTCTAGCGTTATACAAATGCTCCCATCTTTTTATGGACTTAATAATGAGGATCCGTATAAGCATCTTGATGACTTCTTAGAAGTTTGTTCAACTGTTAAAATCCAAAATTTTTTTGATGATGCTTTACGGATGCGTCTCTTCTCATTCTCTCTAAAAGATAAAGCTAAAAACTGATGAAATTCATTAACATCAAATACGATCACCTCTTGGGCACAACTGCAACAATAGTTCCTCAAGAAATACTTTCCAATGGGGAAAACAAATCAAATGAGGCGATCCATTACTAGTTTTTCTCAAATAGAAGGGGAGCAATTCCATGATACATGGGAGAGATATGGTGATTTGCTTAGAAAGTGCCCTCATCATGATATTCCTAAGTGGCAACTTGTACAATTTTTTTATGATGGGCTGATTGAGTCATATAGAAAAATGGTAGATGCAACTTGTGGGGGTACATTCATGCTAAAGAATGAGGATGAGGCATGGACATTGTTTGTGAATTTGAGTGACAATTCCACACAACATGATTCCGCCAGTCGAGTTAGAACAAGTAGTTCTCGCAAAACTGGAGGAGTGTTCGAAATAGGCACATCACTCGATGTCTCCACCAAAGTGGATGAATTATCGAGAAAAGTCGATAAACTCATGGTGGCTAGTCAATTTTTGACCCCTTCTCCTATCTTACAGGAAGGATGTGGTATCTGCACTAGTCCGTTACACTATTCCATAGATTGTCCCATGTCAGGGCAAATTCCTGAATCCAATCCAGAACAAGTTAATGCTGCTTTCTCTAGACCTGGAAATAATCCAGATTCTAATACATATAATCCAGGTTTAAGGAATCACCCGAATCTCTCATGGCGTAGTCCATCTTTCAACAATCCTATCCCTCAGTCCCAAGGACCAGTTCCTATGTCAGGTTTTCAGTCGGGTCGTCAATCTGCTTATCCTTCATCTAATATGCCCCAGAATCAATATTATCATCAAATTTCCCAGCATCCACCTCGTAATTCAGCGTTTGAGGATAAAGTGTTAGCGGCATTAGATAGACTCGACACTCGTGCTCAGTTACTTGAATCGAGCACTCAGTTAATTGAATCGAACACTCAGTTACTTCATTCCCACTCTTAATCCATCTCTAAGCTAGAGGCTCAAATGGGGCAACTAGTTAACACTTTGAATCGTAGAGAGGAAGGAAAGTTGCCAAGTCAGCCAGTAACTAATCCTAGAGGGCAATATGCAATTGATGATGCCGCTACTAGTGGCCATCATCATGAGCATGTTCAGGCTATTACCACCTTAAGGAGTGGGAGAGTGTTAGATAATAAGGTGCAAGAGAAGAAAGAGGTTGAGAGTGAAATGGAAAATAGTCCTAATCTAGAGTCTAAAATTAATAAGGCAACACTTTCTCCACCTACTCAAACTCTTGAGACAACATTTGAGCCCAAAGCTCCATTCCCTACACGTCTCAAGGAGTTGGCATCTTTTGGGAAACAAGGGGAGAAAGTGCAAGATATGATGGAAGTTTTTAAGCAGGTAAAAATAAATCTTCCTCTCCTTGATGTTATAAAACAAATCCCAACATATGCAAAGTTCTTGAAAGATTTATGCACTCAAAAGCGTAATTCAAGGGGAAGTGTCCCAAGAAAATTTTTTCTTACCGAGCAAGTGAGCTCGATTATTCAGCATAACACCCCCCCTAAGTTTAAAGATCTAGGTGCACCCACGATATCTTGTGTTATAGGGGATGTTGGTGTTGATAAGGCACTACTTGATTTAGGGGCGAGTGTGAATCTTATCCCTTACTCAATCTACTTGCAATTGGGATTGGGTGAGCTTAATCCCACGTCAGTTACTTTACAATTAGCAGACAGATCAATAAAACAACCACGTGGGATTATTGAGGATGTGTTAATAAAAGTGGACAAATTTTATTTCCCAGTCGATTTCATTGTCCTAGACACAGAACCTGTACTTGATCCTATGAAGTCCATTCCTGTGATTCTAGGTCGTCCTTTCTTAGCCACGGCTAATGCTTGCATTAATTGTCGTACAGGGGTTATGGATATTTCTTTTGGGAATATGAAGGTGAGGTTAAATGTCTTTAATGCATCTCAACATCAGGCAGATGAAAATGAGTGCTATGCTATAGACCTTATAGAAGAGGCTGTGAAAAATTCACTTTCACTGATTTTGACCACAGACCCTTTAAAGGCATGTTTAACCCATTTTAACTGTGAGAATTTTGATGTAGATCAGAATATCTGTGAGGTAAATTCTCTGTTAGGAAGTGTAACCAGTGCTAATTTTTTGCCTTGGAGATCAGCTAAGGAACCATTGCTTAGATTGTCTAGTACTCCGCCGATTCCATCCTTAGTGTCTCCTCCTGAGCTAGAGCTAAAACCTTTACCTGACAATCTTAAGTATATTTTCTTAGGATTAAATAAAACTCTTCCGGTCATCATTTCCTCTAGCTTGTCTAGTGACCAGGAGAGTGAGCTTTTGGGTGTCCTTAGGGAGCATAGAGAAGCCATAGGATGGTGTGTGGCAGACCTTAAGGGAATAGATCCTTCAGTGTGTATGCATCGAATTCATCTAGAGGAAGATGCTAAACCTTCGAGAGAAGCCCAACGTCATTTAAATCCTAACATGAAAGAGGTAGTGATGAAGGAAGTGGTGAAATTGTTAGATGCGGGTATCATTTACCCAATCTCTGATAGCAAGTGGGTGAGTCCCACTCAAGTTGTGCCCAAAAAGTCTGGAACCACTGTGGTTCCAAATTCTGAGGGAGATCTTGTGCCACAACGAATTCATTGATCAAATCTTAGAGAGGCTTGTAGGTCAGAGTTTCTATTATTTTCTAGATGGTTATTTTGGGTATAGCCAAGTGGTAGTTGATCCTAATAACCAAGAGAAAATGACTTTCACATGTCCGTTTGGTACATTTGCATATAGACGGATGCCTTTTGGGTTGTGTAATGCACCCGCTACTTTTCAAAGGTGTATGATGTCTATCTTCTCAGACATAGTAGAGAAGTTTCTCGAAGTTTTTATGGATGACTTTTTAGTTTTTGGGGATTCATTTGATAGTTGCCTAAAATATTTAACCCTTGTGCTTAAACGTTGCAAAGACACCAACTTGGTGTTAAGTTGGGAAAAGAGTCATTTTATGGTTTAAGAGGGTATAGTGTTGGGTCACATAGTGTCAGGGCGGGGCATAGAAGTTGATCGGGCTAAGGTTGAGCTTATCTCTAAACTACCTCCACCAAATTCGGTGAGGGTATTCATTCCTTTTTAGGGCATGCAGGTTTCTATCGTAGGTTTATTAAGGACTTTAGTAAGATTGCTCAACCATTATGTAATCTACTTGCTAAAGACCTTCCTTTTCACTTTGATAATGCATGTTTAGAAGCCTTCGAAAGCCTTAGGTCACTTCTATCCTCTGCTCCTATCATGCAACCCTCCAATTGGTCATTACCGTTTGAAATCATGTGTGATGCCTCAGACTATGCCGTAGGTGCTGTTTTGGGGCAACGAAAAGAAAGGTTGCCAGTTGTGATTTACTATGCTAGTAAAACTCTCTCGGGTGCTCAATTGAATTACACCACTACCGAGAAAGAGTTACTAGCTGTGGTGTTTGCCTTAGACAAATTTCGGTCATATCTTCTAGGGTCTAAAGTTGTAGTATTTTCTGACCATGTTGCTCTGAAACATTTGTTGACCAAGAAGGAAACCAAACCCCGACTTATTAGATGGATACTCTTGTTACAAGAGTTTGATTATGAAATTAGGGATAAAAAGGGTTCCGAGAATGTGGTGGCCGACCACCTTTCTCGTATTCTCGTTGAGTCGATATGCAATCCACCCCTTATATGTGATTCCTTCCCAGATGAACAACTCTTTGCAGTCACTCATGAGAAGGAACCTTGGTTTGCTGATATTGTGAATTACCTAGTAATAGGTAAACTCCTCCTCATTGGTTCAAACATGAGAAAGACCATTTCTATGCCCAGGTCAAGTCCTATTATTGGGAGGACCCTAACTTGTTCAAATATTGTTCGGATCAAGTGATCCGGCGTTGCATACTTGAGTGTGAGGTCCATAGTGTGCTTACTTTCTGTCATACCTTAGCTTGTGGCGGGCACTTCAGTGCTCAAAAAACTGCATTTAAGGTTCTACAATGTGGTTTTTTCTGGCCTTCAATATTTAAGGATTCTTACCAGTTTTGTAGGGCATGCGTGAGATGTCAAAAGTTGGGGGCCATGACCAAGAGAGATATGATGCCACTTAAACCTATAATAGTTATGGAGATATTTGATGTTTGGGGCATAGATTTTATGGGACCATTCCCAATCTCATTTGGGTTCGAATATATTCTAGTGGGGGTCGACTACGTCTCGAAATGGGTTGAGGCAACGGCTACCTGAACGAATGATCACAAAGTGGTGATTAAATTCATTCAAGAAAATATCTTCAGTCGTTTTGGGATGCCAAGGGCAATTATAAGTAATGGAGGTAAGCACTTCTGCAATAGGTTTTTCAAAACTTTACTTTTTAAGTACTCTGTCACTCATAAGGTTGCCACCCCCTATCACCCCCAAACTAGTGGGCAAGTTGAACTGTCAAATAGGGAGATTAAGAAAATTTTAGAGAAAACTGTTCGGCCTGATAGGAAAGACTGGCCATTAAGGCTTAACGATGCTTTTTGGGCATATTAAGGCTCCCATTGGCATGTCGCCATACCGACTTGTTTATGGGAAGCCTTGTCACCTCCCAGTCGAATTAGAACATAGAGCAATGTGGGCAATTAAAAAGTTTAATTTTGATATGCAATTAGCAGGCTCTAATCGTAGACTCCAGTTGAATGAATTGGAAGAATTGCGTAATGATGCTTACGAGAGTGCAAAAATTTATAAATCAAGAACTAAGGCATTTCATGACAAGCACATTATGCGAAAGTCCTTTGAACCGGGGCAAAAAGTGTGGTTATATAATTCTAAACTCTAATTTTTTCCTAGTAAGCTTCGTTCGAGATGGGAAGGCCCTTATGTTGTCTTATCCGTGTCTCCACATGGAGCAGTTGATATTCAAAATATCAAGGATGGTAAAGTCCTAAAGGTGAATGGTCAGAGATTAAAACATTACATTGAGAATGAGGTGTTTAGTGAAAACGCGGAGGTCGTCGAGTTGGCGGATCTGATTTATTTTGATGAGTGAGTGTTGGTGTCCGTCCGGCCGGGACGTTAAACCTGGTCTTCTTAGTGTAATTCTACTTTATTTATTTTATTTTATTTTATTTATTTTATTTTTTATTAATTTATTTTATGTATTTATTTATTATTATTATTATTATTATTATTTTTTGTATAGAGTGTTTCATTTTTATTTCTTTATTATTTTATTTTATTTTGTTTAATTCTTTATTTATTTTATCTGTACATGTTTCGTTGAATTTTGAAGTTAGTTTTTTTATGTATGGACGTTTTTAATGTGTTTGCTGATGAGTTCAGGTAAACCTATTGGTTAATAAGCGCAAAAGCGTTTTCGAAAGCGCATATGCGCAATTATAGGTTTTCAAGGTGAGTCTACTGGACAAAAAGCGCAGTAGCACCTACAGGAACGCTTTTGCGCAATTAAAGAAAGTATTTGCCTGAACACTGTCCATAAGACGCACTTGCGTAGGAGGATCACTATAAGTTGCGCATATGCGCACTTTGTGGTGGACCAAGCAAAAAGCCCACAACCCACTTCTTTTTTTTCAAGTTGCGCTTATGCGCATTGTTCAGCACACCAACAACAAACCCTAATGTGCAATAAGGCATCCAGCCGCCAGTAACTCTGCACCAGCAACAACGTAGCCACCTTCAGCCTCGCATACCTGCACCTTATCGCAGCGCACCAGAGCCACAGCCGTGCGCAGCACTAGCAGTTGCAGCGCACCAGAGCCACTGCCAGCAGCCGCAGTGCACAGCGCAACCTGCGCGCACCTGCGCACCAGCCAGTGCATAACAGCAGTGTAGCAGCGCCCCACCACGCACAGCCAGCGCAGCAGGGCACCAGCCTCTCGCAGAGCACCAGCCAGCGCGCACGCGCACACTTGCCACCTTCCGCGTGCACCCCCTACACCCTCTGCCGCACCTGCTCCACTCACCTGCGCACCAGCGCAGCCCCACTGCCGCAGCGCCTCTCCCAGCGCGCAACAGCACCCCTAGGCCCCCCTTCAGCGTGCACAACTGCTCTCACCAGTGCACGACTCCCTTTGTCCTAGCCACTGCGCACCAGTCAGCCTTCCCCTCCTTGCACAACTGCTTCCACCAGTTGCAGTTCATCTAAAAATAATTTAATCCTCATCTGTCAGTGCACTTATCATCCCGTCTCTTGTTCAATTGATCATACAGTCTCGAATAACTTTGATTATTGCACGACGACTCTGTTTTGTTCAACATCTGACCTCACCTTGTGAGTTTATTTTTGGCATTGGCCTATGGTGCTTACCAAGTGCTTAAACAAAGTACCCATCCCTTTACCTTCTACCGATGGCGAGGAAAGGTGTCTTTTCCTCCAATCCACCACCTCCAAAGCGTGTCCGGAGCTCTAAGGATGTGGTGCGAGCGGAATGGGCGTCACGAAAAATTACTCCAGAGACTACATTCAAGGTAGATGATTTCGTTGATCATGACGATACAAAATGGGGAGTGCAAGCATTCCGAAATAGACTTTTGGAGCCATTGTTTACTCCGGCATCCAAAGTGTATTACCCTTGCCTTGTCCGGCTATTTTATCAGAATATTACATCTTCAAAAGATGAATAGGGGGTGTTGTTTACCTTAATAGATGGGCATGAAATTCGAGTTGAGATAGATGTTGTTGAAGCGGCACTGGGGGTTTGGGATGATACGCCCAGCAATTTGTGGAGTACTTTTAAGGAGTTCTCGGATATAGATCTTCATGATATGATCCAAAACATGTGTAACGGGCAGTATGCTGATAATAAGAGGAATGCCACAACCCGTTCTCGACTTCCCAGACAGTTATGGTTTGTGGATTCTGTATTATCCCGGAACGTTCATCCGATGGGGCATTCAAATCAGAGGCGAGGAGCAATTCTAGAAGCTCTCTATGCTTTTCATGTGAAGCAGTGGATCTCCATCCCTGGCATCATTTGGGGGCAATTCTACACTGTTTATGAAGGGTTGGTTCAGAAAAGTAAAGAGTCGGCAAAGAATTGGACTCTCCCATTTTTCTATTTAATCACCAAAATATTACAACATCATGATTTCCCAATTTTCTCCTCCGAGCCAGTAGAGAGAGGCATCGTTGCTTTTTCTCTTACAGATTGGACAAGGAGCACCAGTCGATTACCTAGAGCAGTTGGGGCCCAGCTAAACATTGTTGCAAAATCAGTAGCTGAGGATACTCCAATACGGGGTAATGTGGGTGTGCCTATAACAGAACAACAGCCAACACCTTTTGTTATGACCTAGGCACACTATAATTATCTTACTGGTGAGATAGAGGGATTGCGTGCAGACATGAATGCACATTTTCATCAAGCACACGAGGATCAGCTCCAAACTCAGAAGATGCTTGCTGAGTTTGCCATGCAAGTTGAGCGTATAAACTCTGGGGGAGCGTCGACGTCTGCCCCGTAATAGGACGATCCGGTATTGGTGGTCTCACGGTGGGGGTAAGGTCGAACATTTTTATTTTACGTTATTTATTTTAGTTTTATTTATTTATTTATTTATTTTTATTATTTTTTATGTTTTCTTTCTTCTTCTTTTTCTTTTTGTTTAACCTTTATTTTCATGATTTTGTGTATTGGTTAGTTCATAAAAATAAAAAAAAAAAAAAAAAATTTATATTTATATATATTTCTATATAGATACAAATATTAAAATTCAATACATCTACAAATAATAAAAATTTTGCCGTCCATTCCCTGACTATGTATGTAGTACCAAGTATCTATTTTGTCATCTGTTTGATAAAGTTGATGATTTCCATTTTTTAAAGTCTGGTTTTAATACTCAATACTGTCTAGATTGGTTCAACACAGTATGACTTACTAAAGAAAGGCAGCCCCTTTGTACTCTATACGTTAGAGTATCTGGATAATCAATATCTTATCACATATGCATCTTGGAAAATTGGGAACCACCAGTTCAGAGAATGACGACACACATAAAAAAAAAAACTTTCGTTACTTGTTTTCTCCATGTTCGTTCTTTATATTTCTTATTATGAACCCATTCATTTCACTTGGCTTGTATAGTGGTGTCTTTTGACAGGATGTTGCACCCAAGTTTGGGGGGGAACACCATTGTTAACTTTCAGCTACTGGTTTGCCATCTGTCCACTCTCCTATTCATGGTAATATTGTTCTGACTCTCATCTATGTTTCTTCTCCTTGTACATTGAGGACACTGTACCATTCAAGTTTGGGGATAAGGCGATGCATTTCTTGTGTTTTAAATATGAAGGTGAAATAGTGGCATGTTTTAAATAGTGGCATGTTTTAGACATTTTTTATTTTATTTTATTGATTTTTAGGAATTGTTTGGTAGTTTCTTTTTATAGGTTGTTTTGTTTTAACATCAATCAAGAGTTTAATACTTTATGTAGGTTCTTGACTTGAAATTGTAGAGTATGTGTAAAATTTCTAGAAACTATGATTTGAATGCAGTGGTTTAAGTCGTTATTTGCATTGACATGACTTGGAATGGTTGACTCTAGTTCTTTTCACAATTCACACGTACACTAGTAGAGTTAGTGGGGTTTGTACTTGGCTTTGAGTATCAATTATGTGTGCTGAATATAAGTCGATATCCCTTGAGAATAAACATTCTAAACATGCTACACTTGTAAAAAAAAAAAAAAAATTTAAAATAATAATCCTATGGTTTGTGGTCGTTTTGGTTCGAGTTATTAGGTCCCTCGAGGTATCTTGAAACCTGGTACCCTAAAGCCATTTGGTTTGGGAGTCACAGGCTGAAAGCTCGCTACATGGACCAATTCGAAAGCTTAATAAACCTAGGCATTGCGTTATTGGTTAGTTTATGGTTTGTGGCCGTTTTGATTCGAGTTATTAGGTCCCTCGAGGTATCTTGAAACCTGGTGCCCTAAAGCCATTTGGTTTGGGAGTCACAGGCTGAAAGCTCGCTACATGGATCAATTCGAAAGCCTAATAAGCCTGGGCATTGCACAACCATACATATATGTATATATATATATATATATATATCTAAAACAATTTGCATGTGTTCATGTTTCAATGATAAGTTCAATAAGGGGATCCAGTAAATTGAAGGGACTTATAATTGCTCACTCAGGGTCGGGTTAAACCACACTGATGAATGCTAGTTCACTTTTCATGAGGGAGCTAGAGTTAGTTTCTTTGAATTGTGATTGATGTAAATTTTGTGTGAGAACCACTGTTTTGAATTATGAGATTTACGGATTTGAAAATATTCATGAATACAAGTCTTTTAACTACATTTTGTAGTCTTTGTCTTGATTCAAGTTATAAGAATTTTGGCATGTTTGTGGGTAACATCTCTGGAAACCCTCACGAGACTTTACTCGTCCACTAGGGGTAACCTAGGGGTTTAAAAGGCTTGTTGCATATGCTAAATGCAATCGGATCTCCCATGAAAGAGGAAATAGTTTAGTTGTTTTACTTCATTTTTAGTTTTGTATTGCTAAGAGACTAGCAATTTGTAAGTTTGGGGGTATGATAAGTAATGAATATTGCATATTCAATATCCCTAAATTATATGAATTAATGTCTTAATAATATTTCTTTCATGTTTTTATTAATAATTTTAATCTTTTTATAATTTCAGGTGATGAAGGGTAATTCTGATTAATAATGGTGAAATCGGGCTACAAATGGTACTCATTTAGTTATCACTGAAGCTTGACCCATGAGAGATATGTTTATCTTGAAGATCCAACTAAATGGACCAAAGAAATGGGCTGGAAATAACTTTAAATGAAGAAAAGGAGCACGGGCCCATTCGCATTGAAGATTGGGCCAATTCAAGCCTAAAAAGTCCTGGACTCGTGTTGGTATTCAGACCATAACTCTATGTACAATTGTTAAAATGACCCAAACTCCACGTAAGTTGAAGGAAATTCAATTCTGTACAATTTCATATTTCACGAAAATTTCCTAAAACGGACGTTTAAGGCAACTTTATGCCTTATTTGCGCAGCTGCCACTTTTTGGGCGCAAATGCCACTTTGTGAGGCGCAAGTGCCATTTTCTTATGCACACTTGCCACTTTGGGGAGGCCAGGTGTCCCATGAATTTTGTTTCGCAAAGTAAAAACAAGGAAAAGGGAAAAACTAGGGTATTCGGGGTGGAGGAACACAGAGAGAAATAAAGAGGCGATTCGTGACAATACGGACAAGAGGATGGCGATTTCATCATCGTTCAAGCTTGGACATCCGATCACGAGTGGCTAAACACCATTCCGAGGAAGTGACGTAACCCTAACCTATCTTTCAATGTTTTAAGTTGTATATTATTTTGGGATGCATTGATTGTATAACCGAGACATAAATAATAACTGTGCTATTACTTTCAATTTGAATGTATTGATTCATTGCATGTTTATTCATGTTCTTGTAGAATGAATCCAAATTTGCAATGATTAGGGTTTGCTCTTTTCAACTTCTGTGATTTTGTTAAGACAGGTTATACAATAGTTTTCACATGTCGTTCAATTTAGATTTTTGATAATTCGTACTAAGCAAAGATGGGTTATAACATCATTAATGAGTTAGATGTATAGGCCATGCTAAGCGAAGACGAATTATGCTTAATTGAATGTTGAACGAATTCTCTTGATAAAATTGAATTGGGCTTGTAGCCATTCTTTTCTGAATGCATAGAGTAAACGTCCCAATTTAGTACAATTGTCATTATTAGAGGGTTAGTGGTGAAGTCAGTTCCCAGGACCTTCTCTTCCTGATTAATTTCATAACACCAATTTATAAAAAGCTTTAATTTTCTCAATTAATTTCAAGATCAAACATCAACAATTATTTTCTAATTATTTTAGAATTAATTCAAAGACTGAGTAACATAACAATTCAACCTTGCAAGTCCTTGAGGTTCGACACCCTCTATATAGCCCTGTCCTACGAGGACTCGTTCTATTGCGAGTGGTTAAGTAGAATTGAAATCACATCATACGTCCAATTTAATTGAAAATTTGGGGGGTAAATGTATTTAAAATTTTGTTCAAAGATGATTTTTAGATGACATCTTACCTATTCCCGCAGGGTGAAAGGTTTTGCATATAGTAAAACACCCTGATAAATGCAGCTTATAACTCCAAGTACGAATTAAAGTGATAATCTCTAAAGCTGTGACATATTATTTTATATGTTGTTTATGTTGTGTTATTTAATATAATATGTATTGAGGTTATAAATGCTTCCGCAATTCAGATGTTGCTTACAAGGATTGAACCACTGGATGGTTCAAATTATGCTGCTAGAGGACAAGTATTGAGTTTGTGTTGGGTTCTTACACTATGAGTCTATGTTTTATGAAGGATAAACTCCTTATGCCCACTGTAGAGTCTTCTGAGGTAGTAAGGTTAATGCATGTAAGTAGATTAAAGTAATACCATGTCTATCAGAGTAATCTATGCTTCTATTGGTGAAACTATTAGGGTGGTATTCTAGTATTTGATACTGCTAAGAAGTTTCTTGATCTGATCAGTAAGCAGTTTATGGCACCAAGAAGCAACTACAGTATTATCGTTTGACACAACTCGTATCAGTCAGATATGATAGAAATAGTTCAGTGAGGGAGCATATCTATCAGATGTGCACGCTAGTTAATAGTTTGATGGAGCAGAGAATTACATTTGATGATAAGTTATTAGTTCACATGGTGATATATTATCTACCCAGGTCTTTTGAGACATTCAGGGTAAATGATAATTTACATAAGATAAAAGGCACATTTACTAGATATTTGCACTTTGTGTGATTGATGTGGAATGACTCAGGGCATTTAAAATTGAGTCATCTCATCTTGCCGTGAGTAATAGTAGTTAGAATAGTTTCAAGAAGAAACTAGGCGACAAGAAAAGAAATCAAGTAAAATAGGAATAGGGAAAACAGAACAATAAAGAAAAAATGCATTGATCATGGGGATGCTGAATGTTAGTTTTGCAAAAGTAAAAGACATAAAAAAAAGGCTTCTATAGTTATAAGAATTGGTTAAAGAAAAACAAAGCAGATATAAAACTTCTCATGGTAATATTTGAGCTAAACTTGGTAAATGTGTATGTTCACAAATGGTCGATTATTTTGGTCTGATCATACATGCCTCTTATTTTTCTATGGACTCGATACCTTCCAAATAAAATCGTGCTTTCATTGGAGAGGATTCATCTATGCTATGGAATAGGAAATTAGGGTATGTCTCTTGAACGAGACATGAACACTTGGTCAAAGATAGGATTTTTGGACCACTAAAATTTTTAGATTATAATTTATTTGTTGATTGTGTCAAAGGAAATATGCAAAAAAAATGTAATTTTGAGGTTAGTCGGTTACTTGGTCTTTTGAGCCTTATTCATATCGATGTTTGTGGTCTATTTCTTATTGTTGTTCGAGATGGACAAATGTATTTTATTACCTTTATTGATGGTTTTATGAAGAAATGGCTCTATATAATTAAACCACTGGAAGTTCAAAGCACTTGATGTGTTTAAAACTCTATCAGTCTGAAGTTGAAAAGCAGTTGAGCAGAAATATTAAGGTTTTAAGATTGGACTGAGGTGGTAAGTATTATGGGAGAAACGGTAAGAATGGTGTGAATCATGGTGTTTTTAGTACATATATCATGGAATAGGGCATTGTGTCGTAGTACACCACTCCTAGTTCTCTTGAGCAAAATGAAGTTACAGAATAAAGAAATTATACCTGTTTGATGGTTGATGTTTGCAGCATTATGAATCATTCTTCACTATTTGATAGTTTTTTGGAGAGAAGCTCTCAAAATAGCTATTTATATTCTTAATAGTCATCTAAGAAAGCTCCTGAAATACCCTTCACGCTTTGACCAAGTTCTCTGGCATTTGCATATGTGGGGATGTCTTGCAGAGCCAAAATTGTACAATGCAGATATTAAGAAGCTTGATCCTTGTACCAATATTTGTTATTTCATAGAGTATCTCAAGACATCATTTGGTTATGGATTTTATTATCCCTCTAAACCAATGGAGATTGTTGAAATATATCATTGTGAAATCTGTTTAGGATGGACAAATCCAGTAGGAGTCTAGAGCTTTGTAGTTTTCTTTTTAACAGAGGAGCAATCTTAAGTGGCCATTCCATTTACTTCATATTTTATTTCATTTTCTTTTGTGGTTTCAGTCAGAGCTCCTATTCTTACTCCTTTAGTTATTCCTTCATAGCCTCTTCCTTCAGTTTTAATACAGTTTCTTAGCCAATTCAGTTTAAGAGATTTTCTAGGACTTGGAGGTCTGCTATATTTGATGATTTTGAGCTGCATGATAGATATAAGAGGTGTTAATTTCTTTGAGATTTTCTCTCTAGTTTCATTAAAGGAGTCTTTGAGAGTCATTTTGCGATTGTCACGCATCGTAACATTGAGTTGCATTAGATGGATGTCTAGATATCGCTCCTTAGTGGAGACATTAAAGAGATGATATACATGATTCAACCTAAAGAATGTCATAGACTAATGCATATACCTCAAGTTCAGTGGGAGTTAATTTGTTATCCTTGTCCTATATATTGATGATATTTTGCTAAGTTAGCAATGATATCCATGTGATACATGCACTATAGGAAAATTTAGATTTTCTTAAAAGGTATGTATTGATGAAGTATTGAAAAACTTTTGAGATGAAAATTTGTGCACTTAGATTTCAGTTGCTAAAAGGAATATATTTTCAGAATAACAAGTGTCCCGATAATGATTTTGTGAGAAGTCAAGTTAATTTTAGCAAAATATGCGCATTGTTTATTGGAAGGTAATGGAGAAATTTTTTGACGTATCTCCAGAAAACCAAAGAGTTCATGTTGGTCTATATAAAATCAAACTACTTAGAGATAAATGATTATTCTGATGATGACTATGCAGGTTGCTCAAGTAGTAAGAAATCTACTTCTGTTTTCATTTTATGTTGGCTCAGGGAGCGAGCTGCCTTGTGAAAAATCATTGAACAATATATTATCATATATCTCACTATGTATGTAGAGTTGGTCAGTTTTTATGAAATAACCAAACATGCCACATGCTTGAGAAATTTTTATTGTGGATTTGAAGGTTATCGACGTCATACACAAGCCTATGACATTTTCTATGCTAATGAAGTTGTTATAAAGTATGTGAAAATTGAAAAGTTGACCAAGTGTAATAAATACATTGACATAAAGTACATTTTCGTGTGTGAGAAGGTTAAGAAAGGTTCTATTGAGGTTCCCTTCATAAAATACTATTGCAGAACCTCTCATTAAAGGTATTTAGCTACAAATTTTGAAGGAGCACGTGATCCGGATAGGTGTTCGAGAGTCATTATGTTATGATATATGATATTTCTTTTATATCATATTACATTGCAGTTAGCTTTCAGTTTTTTTTTTACGACTTATGCTGATAATTATTTTTCTTTAGTTTATTTACACATTGTGGTGACAGTTATTTGCATGCAAAATAAAATTATGATGCATCATCATAATTATTATTATATGGTTCATGCACATGCTATTATATTTTCCTAAGAGTGGTGTTACACTCCTGAGAGTGTTTGAGCTAGATGTGAGATTGGCACCACATTAATAAATTCAAAAATAATTATTGAAGGTTGTCTGAGGAGTGGTATTACACTCCATGAGGTTGTTTGGCTAGATGTGAGATTGGTACCACATCAGTATATTCAAACATAATTACTAAAGTGTCTGTGGGAGAGTTTCACACTCCATAGGGATAGCTTGGGCTAAATATAAGATTAACTCTATATCGGTAAACTCTCACGCTGGACAGAAGGTTAACAATTTGTTGTAATATGTTCAGGTGACATACTGTGATAGTATGAAGTAGCCTATGGATAACTTGGGTTAGATATGAGATTGGCTCTATATCGGTAAACCCTCACACTAGACAGAAGGTTGACAGTTCGCTGTAATATGTTTAGGTGACATGTCATGATGGTATGAAGTAGGATGGATAGTGAGGTGTGCATTAAACCATATGCAGTTTCCGCATCTCATAAAATGCAATAAAAACCACTGTATTTGCTCAAATCCTAGATGGAATCAGTTTTGAGACTATGGAACTGTTTAGACTAATATATTACTTATCTACGCATTCATGATCCACTATTGAGGAAGTCTATGGAAAAGAGTGTTTTAAAGTTTCAACCCATCTATATATTTCGATAATTGTATTTTTTTAAAATAAAATGAGTGGCCACTCGACCTTTTTAAAGTGTTGCAATCTACAGTGTCGTTTTATAAAACTTAAAGTTCATGAACCAAGTGGGAGATTGTTAGAATATTTTAAATAAATAAAATATTTTTCGTGGTCCTATACACTATTTTCTAAAATTATCATTAATTGATGGGTTGAGATTATACTTGTCAATTGTGATCTAATTGACAGTATAATATTTACACCATTGGATTATGGTTTTCTGACTTTATTTGGTGGAATTTAATCCTAATCATTGATATATAGGTTTCCATGATAGGAAGAGAGACTTAGGTATTTTATTTGTAGAGAAGTCGTCCCCCCAGTTGTTGTTATAAATAAGAGTTTCATAACCCTTATTCAGCCCTATCGAAGGACAACTCTTAAAAAGGGGTAGAGCTCTCTAAGGATCTCTTGCAGAAACTCAAAGATATTTTACAACTTAATCTTCATTCAAGTATGTCAATTAAAATCTCCTCTATAATTATTGTAGAATTTTTTGATTTCTACAAGTTGAGTATGAATTAACTTCCAATAGCTCTAAGTGTATAAAATTTAAGTAATAAATTAAAATAATAATTGAATAAAAAATGAATTAAAAGAGAAAAAAAAAGTTACAACACATAAATCATACATGAATGCAAGAAAAAAATTAAGAAAAAAGGAAAAAGAAAGAAAATTGACGAACTTTGAAGGGAAAAGAATTAGGTTTTGAATGAAAAAAGGGAACACAATTTTTTCTAACAGGATAAAAAGAAATTTGAAGAAGGATAAGAGTGAGAAGGAAAAGACCTCCACCATTTTTTTTTTCTTCCTCTAGAGGAATTTATGGTTGGCAAGCTTTCACTGCAAAAGGTTTCACTTATTGTGATATGATAATGTATTTAATCATGCAAAGCGAAACATGATTGATATTTTAGGTGTTTGAATATATTGATGTTTATTACATTGAAATTAGATAATTTATCATTTGGAATGCCCAAATCATTTGTAGAAAAAGACTTAATTGGGCTCTATCCTGATTTTGTTAAGGGAAAATTACCTATTAGTCTTATAAGTTCTAAAAAAATTTGTTAGGACAACTAAGTCCTACTCTGAGTTAATATTTTCACTTAAGTTCATAATTTTACTTACATTGGTTTACTTCTAATATTCCTTTTCCATAGAAATATTATTAATGTTATTCTCTTATATAAAAAATATTCAAAGAAAAAATTATAACATATTCTTAAAATTACATAAAATCACCTTTAATTCTTGAAATTACATATTTTTAAAACAATATAAATAGAAAAAAAGTGAAAAGATTTTAAATAGTTCATTAATTGTACATGAATACACCTCATTGAAAAAAGTTGTAGAACTTTTTTGTTTTAATATTTCTTTTTATTACAATTTGTTGAATTTAAATAACTTCTTAAATATTTTAAAATATTGATAATTTTGGTGGCAATTAAAACTGTGTTTTTTTCCTTATTATTGTAAATGGAGTTAGAAAATTAGAGGTAAATGGTATAGCAAGTATTTAATAAGAAATTAAATAATACTTAAGGCATTTATAAGAAAAGACAACGTTGGAAGAAAAACACATTCTTAATAGAATTCTAAACTTAGTTGAAATATTTGTTAAAAGTATGACTTTCTCGTCATCATAAAAATCTTTAGGACTTATTTTTATTTAAAATAAAAAGTAGGATTATTTAGTAATTTACCCTTCTTTTTAATCATCATGTAAAATAAAAATGCATGAAACTTTTTTGTCGAACAGTTTTGTAAAATGGTGTTTACAAAAAAAAAATTCTTTAAAATTATATATCAATCTCCATTAGCTAGTCTTGAGAGCATTAAAAAGTTGGATAAACTAAAGTTGTGAGACTAAAATGGCAAGAATACTAATAACAACAATGATATTATTCATGTTAATACTTTTAGGACTTATCTGTCTTTAAAATAAAAAGTAGAATTAACTAGTAATTTTTCTTTCTTTTTTTAATAATGATCATAACTAACTGTAGGCAGGGTGGAACTAGGGGATGCCATGGCCCATAAAATTTTCAACATTTTATTTATACCCCCTATTCAAAATTTAATTGTAACCCCAAAATTTGTAAATAAATTCATTGAAAATTTCAATTACCACCCCACCTCCCCCTCCCCCTCCCCCTCCCCCAATTTTTTGTTTCAAAACACGTATACATTGGCCTCAAAATAGAGAGTTTAAAAACTAATTTTAACTTGTTTCTCCATGAAACTTATAGAAAATTTTAAGTTGGAACCTTTTAGCCATACTTGCAAAATAAAATTTAAGTTCATTATTATTTTAGTCCTTATTACAACACATCGTTAATTCATTTACGTATACACAAGTATATCAGATTTGCATGATCATTTACATATACATTGGCCTCAAAATAGAGAGTTTGAAAATTAAATTTAACTTGCGTCTCCATGAAACTTATAAAAATTTTCAACTTGGACCCTTTTAGCCATACTTGTAAAATAAAATTTAAGTTCATTATTATTTTAGTCCTTATTGCAACACATCGTTAATTCATTTACATATAGTAATGTCCCCTCATGTTTAATAAAAATGCATGAACCTTTTTTGTCAGATTTTTGTAAAATGGTGTTTACAATATCTATATATGTGTGTGTGTGTGTGTGTGTGTGTGTGTGTGAAATTATATATCAATCTCCATTAGCGAGTCTTGGGAGCATTGAAAAAGATGAGAAACTAAAGTGTTGTGAGACCAAATTGACATGAATGCCAACAACAATGATATTATATATGCTAATATTTTTAACTGTCATTTGTTATATGGAAAATTCTATGACTATTCTTTGTATAAGTTACTAAAATAATAATCTTGTTTTGTTAATACATCATGCAAGATTTTGTTTATTAAAATTAATTTTTATTATTTTTCATCAACATATATAATAATGATATATCTTTTCAGAAGTGGAATTAAATTACACAACATGAATGCCAACAACAATGATATTATATATGCTAATATTTTTAACTGTCATTTGTTATATGGAAAATTCTATGACTATTCTTTATATAAGTTACTAAAATAATAATCTTGTTTTCTTAAAACATGCAAGATTTTGTTTATTAAAATTATTTTTTTTTATTTTTCATCAACATATATAATAATGATATATCTTTTCAGAAGTGGAAGTAAATTACACAAAACTTCTTTTCAAAAAAATGAATTTTTGAAAAATTGAAACAATTGTTGAAAGAAAATTGATTTTCTAACAATATATATATTTTTCTCTACTTCTTCTTTTTTACTTGCAACTTATTTCAACTTTTTACTTGAAAAAGGTAATTTACTAAGGCCTAAAAATGTTGTAATTCTAAAAATTTACAAGTATATTTTCAGCCTAAATAATACACTGATTATAATTAATTTTTAGCCAAAAAATATATTATTGCTGAAAATTTTTACTTGTGAAAGTTTACAAAAATTATTGGCTAAGAAAAAAATCAAAATTTTACATGTCTTATCATCTAGGAAGCATGGATACAGATACGGATATGAGACACAGGTACGACGATACGACAAATCTAAAAAAAACAGGATACAGCCGGATACGGCAGAATACGTCAATATAAAAATAATAAATTATATTTTTATATATACAAAAAATAAATTTATTTACATTTCTTTATAAAATATTATGATTAAGAAACAAACTAAGAGTTAAGAATCATATTTCATAATTTGTATAGATAAATTTTGTACTAAATTATGATATATATATATATCAACACTCTTTTTTAAATAAATATAAACTTTTCTTAACAATTATATTATGATATTATTGTTAGAAATATGTTTTGAAGTATCCGAGAAGTATTAGATGTATAGTCGAAATATCTAGGACGTATCAGATACGTGTTAGAAATAAAAATATATATTTTAAAACTATGGATACGTTTAGGAAGTATCAAACACTTTTCCACAAGTATTCAAAAAGTATCAATATTCGATACATATCCAATACGGATACATTACTCTTGTAAAAATATCCGTGATTCCTACCCTATCATCTTTGGCAGCAGATAAAACATATAAAATTTAGGGACATTTATTTACATCCAAACAGTCATTTTGGACTAATGGTAGATAATTAGGTAACAAGTGGCAGTGACACGACATTTATTTACTTCCAAACAGTCATTTTGGACTAATGGTCGATAATTAGGTAACAAGTGGCAGTTACATAACATTAGCGATGATTGTCCTACAATTAAGGCAGTTGAAAGAAAAATATTGCTTGCATGGCAGAAAATAACTGGTAGCAGGATAATGTTAATATAAATACAAGACTTAAAGAATTGAGTCCTTCCCTCGACACATTTCAATAGCAGTACTTTACTTAACTTTCACTCCACTCAATGTATTTTAATTTAGTTCCTTTCTTGTTTAGAATTTACTTTTAGCAATTTAATTTTGTTTCCAGTTCCATATACTTTAATTTATTCTGTATCCAGTTCTCCTTTAATGGAATATCAGATTTGCATTATCCTTTTTGTTTCCTTGTTACAAGGCAAAAAAAATGGGAAGAAGAGAGTTACAGTTTAGCTTAGGGGTGTGAGGATAATTTACCAAAATTAATCCCCCATTTAAATAAATACACACGAACCAGCGCGCAGTCTTGGGCTGCTCAAGACACTGTCAAAGGTCAATTTTGAAGAGATCGATCGCTGATGGCAAACGCAGAAAGTCATTACTTGTCTCAAGATCTGTCTCAGGTATTGGAGTCCATAGATAAGAAAATGGAATACAATGAAAAAATTGAGGCGAGTGATCGCTATTTTACCACCCTTCAAGGCATCCCCAATGTACTTCGCCAGCAAAACATAAATGTGTATAGCCCTACCACCATATCTATTGGGCCTCTTCACAGAGGGACAGAACATCTTCAAGCAATGGAGCCGGTCAAGTTGAGCTACATGAGTGACCTATTTCGACGAACTGCTATGTTAACGTTGAAAACAGTTGAGGAAATAAAAAATCATTGTGCGACAGCTATGTTGAAGTTGGAACAAAAAGTAAGGAATTGTTATGAGCCGGCAAGGTTACAGCCCAACACCGAAAATGTCAGCCTTGCGGAAGTGATGCTCATTGATGGTTGTTTCATAGTTGAACTTCTATACAGATTTACCCAAACCGAAATCGAATATGACCCCATTTTGTTGAACCCTTTCAAGTACTATGCTGTCAAACGTGACTTGCTATTGCTCGAAAATCAGATTCCATTCTTTGTTCTTCAACAACTGTTCAACCTGACAGTGCAAAAAGAGTTCAGCCAAGAAGCCATTAGTGAATGGGTCCTTTCATTCTTTGGGGATACGATGGGCCTCGAAAAAGGTGAAAGAGAGAAGATGAAGAAGGTAAGTGGTACTCCTCATCATATACTCCATCTTGTTCACAATTATTATGTGCCATCTGGTTCTCGTCATTCGGCATCCAGTTTCTTTTACAAAGAGCGAACCAATATCAAATACAATGCAACAGAACTTCGCTTGGCCGGAGTCAAACTGAAGGCAGGCAAGGAAACAAACATATTCGACATCAAGTTTACTACTCCTTTTAGGTGCAGTAGCTGTTTTTTTCTGTTTAGAAAAGGTCACCTAGAAATTCCACCTTTCTATATTTCTGATTCAACCGAGTCATTCTTGAAAAACATCATTGCTTTCGAGCTAAGTTGCCCCCATATCGCTAAAAATTACTTCACATCACTTTGTTTCCTCATGGATCTCCTCATCGACACCCCAGAAGATGTTAAATTGTGTGAGCAAGCAGGAATCATACGCAATGACTTGGGTTCCAGGGAAGATGTGGCACGACTCTTCAATGGTATTTGCAAGAATGCCATTCCACGGGGTTTCCGTTACCGTAAGCAATACGAGGACGCAGTGAAATTCTGCAAGCCATGGCGAGTTTCTAGCGGAAGACTGAGACATGATTATTTTGGTAATCCATGGACAGGCATATCAGTCATTGCTGCCATCATCCTTTTTGCCCTCACTTTTATATCCACCCTATATGCAATGCTTTCTTATCATTATTAACCACATAATTAATAACTATATCTTTGTTTTTAATAATAACTATGCCTTTGTTTCTACCAATCTGTTCCATATGTCTGGTATCAGTATAACTTGTTTGGAATGTCTTTGATTCTAATTAATCTTGCTAGCTAGCTAGCGTTGTGGTTCATCTGTATGTTTCTTTTTATAAAAATGTTTGATTTCCCATTGAAGTTATGCTTGCTTTATGAATGTAATAAATTTCGAAAATATGCTCGCTGTGTGTGTCTCTATTTATGCGTACATTAAAACTTATTTACTTTAATTTTATTAAATTTTCACCAGGATTGAGTTTGGTTAGTCGAAAGTAGCAAGAAAGGTAAGAAACGAAATTTTTTTGAACTTTTTAAGAGTTTGGAGAGCGTGAAACATAGTTTTTAGAAAACTAGAATTCTTGTACCCGTCTACTTTTCCTCAAAACGTGTTTCTCGTGAAAGTTATTTTTATGTTTTATTTTACTATTATACCCCTATTAATTTAATTGTTTCTCTATCTGTTAACCAGCCTATACTAAATACGTATCAATTTTTTTCCAAAGCATGCAACAAAAATTATTTTTCCTGGGCAACTGATGTTAGATTAGAGGGGGTTTAAGAAGATCAGTTTCCTGATAAGATTAGAAGTCCAATATAAGAAGATGTATTAATGCATTGATGTGTATTTTGGTAAATTTTTCTCAATAAAATTCCTTCTTCGCGTTGTGCATAATATATATATATATATATATATATATATATATATATATTATGAAGCTTTTTCTAAATATAAATTATTTAAAAATGAATATAAATAATGGGATATAAAGAAGATTAATCAAACACAAATTCCTTTATTTTTCTAGCATTTGAAATTATAAGGTTAATCTTGACAAGTAGAATCCTTTTCTTTTCAGTTTCCTACTATCCAAACTAACAAAATAAGATTCTCTTACAACTTTTCTAAAAAAAATTCATTCTTTCTCTCTTATCTCTCTTTTTTTTTTTTTTTTTTTTTTTTGAATAAGGTAGGGTAATATATTGATTGAGAAATATATACAAACAACCTCCTTTTGGAGGAACCAAGGCTTTGTGCCTTAAACCAAGCGCTAAGAGCTTAAACAAAAGATAAACAATCAATTCAGAAATGAATGAGTAGCCATTAGGAATCCAAAACCAAGTTGGAGAGGTTGATGAATAGTGAAGATCAGAGCATTCCTGTTGCAGTTGTTACAACTGCAGCTACAACTAATATGAATGATTGTCAGGAGGTTCCCTAGGTGGTCTAACTGTTGAGCTTGGAAGATGCCAAATGGCTGCTAATTATCTTGCTGCTCTATAGTCTTTGAAGGAGCATGAGTGTAATCTAAGTTTGATTGTGCTTGCAATGTATCGAATGACTTGTTGGGTTGAGGAAGCTTTATCTTGGTTGATTCTGCACTTTCTTTCATTCCATATGAAATAAATACATGCTGCCAGAACAAGTTTATGGGAGAGGTGAAGAATAGGGTGTGTCCAATTGGTGGAGGTCTAGGATAGAAAGTCTGTCCAGTTCTGGAAGTTAGCTTGAAAGTTACATAGTGCTTGGAATGTTTCCATACTATGGCTACGAAAAAGCATTGGAAAAAGAGATGTGACGATGTCTCCATGTTTTGGAGGCAAAGGCAACAATGGTTGGGGATTATTTTGTAAGCCATTGGTGGTCTGTTCAATGTAGATAGTTTTCCAAAGGCTGCAATCCATTGGATGAAACCGAATGTTTTTCTTGAACCAAACAATATGAGGCCATTGAAGTGGTGCAGGTGGAGGGTAAATGTATTGACTGGTGAGAGACAAAGAGAAAGAAGGAAGGGAGTTCTATAGAAATTGGTCTTGTGTGGCAGGGTTAAGAGTTGGAAGAGAACTGATGTTCCTTAATTTAGGGAGTAGTCTGTGTAGGCAATGTGGGATAGACCATTCACCATTCCTTGTGATGTTACTTACCCTTGAGTATCTTCCAATTGATGTGCTAAGTGAGCTACTGATATGAATTTTGTGTACCCACTTCAAGAATTTTGGGATTTAGCGACAGTCAAAATCGTCGCTAAAATTTCTAAAACCGTCGCTAAAGGCTAAATCTGTCAGTCGCTACTGCTTCCGTCGCAAAAGGTCTTTAGTGACGGTGAAAAGGTTACTGTTGCAAATGGTAGGGTACTTTAGCGACGGTATGTACTGTCTCCATTATTATCGTCGCTAAAAAAAATTAGCGATAGTTTCCTGTCTCTAATAGTGCATATATTAGCGACGGTTTGTTTCTGTCGCTAATGTGCTAACTCCGTCGCTAATATATTAATTTTTTTTTATTATTTTTTCTTGCCAAACCGCTGTTAATACTATAATTATATTTTTCTATTTTTATAGGTATATTTTTCTTAAAATCCACACCAATATAAAAATATTCAAATCAATATTAGAAGTAATTTATATATATAACAAAATGGTATATCAAAAATCACATAAATGCATACACTATCATAAAATTTGATACAACTAATACAGCAGTTGAATGACATTACTTACATCCTATAACCGCAATCATAAATAACAGTACTAACCCAATTTCTCTACATTTTTTGAGCCCTACAAAAAGAATTGGAATGAAAAATCTAGCCAATTTTTATGTTTATCATATACAAAATTTTAAAGAAAACATTTAAAAAAAAAACTAAAGGTCAAACATTATATTTATCGTGATGGTGGTACTGGTGCTCATGCTACTCTTGATACCGAGTTGGTATTCCACTATCTCCGCATCATTATGATTAGACTTGTAATAGCATCAAAATTTATAGCAACCTGTGTAGACTTCTTCATCATTTCATCCTGCAATTAAGTTAAAACTCAAGTTTTAGAATTGAGATAGAAGTAAAATAGTCCATGAAAAAACGAAAAATTAGTCCACTGAAAATCAAATCAATGCAGTCACAAGATTATACGTCAAATTTTTGTTTTCATGTTACATCTAATCAAGAACAATGACAACACCAGTAAAGAGCCATAAGGCTCTAATTAAAGGCCACGTAAGTTAAAGGAGAGGTCAAATAGGGCATGGGTAATGATGAAACATATAGAACACAAGTTGTTAGGAATTATGGCCCTTTTGGTGTGACAAAATCCAAGTAAATTCAAATACATGAGCTAACACTGAGTAGTTAAAATGACAATGTATTTAAGTTTCATACATACACTTGAACTGGAAACTCTTCTTTAAGTGACATTTAATATATTTGGTACTCTTAGTATATAAATATCTTCCAGGTTCATCTCCCTCACCCAATCATTAAGGGAAATGATAAAAATGACACCCAATTACTATAATTTTTCTAAAATGCAAAAATTTATCATGCTCAAGCCAAATGTTCTTAAAATAATTCTCATTCTCAAGGAAAAATATTTTTAGGACATGAATCAAGAACATGGAAAAATAATATTGTCAGATTCCATGAAACATCAAGTAATAACAGCTAAAGAATCAACCCTTTGATATGTTAACTGAAGGTAATTTTTATTAACAGTGGCTTATCCAAAATCAATTGAGCTAATAAAATTATATTAGTGTATGAAAAACCAACTAGTAGCATAATGATTACAACAATAAATGATAACTCATATTGGTTTATTCCACTTCGGCACCTTATGCACACACATGGCAGCCCATTACCCAGCCCATATTTGAAACCAACTTTAGCCCACTTAAACAATACACTAGCAGCTCACATCACTTCACCAAACCAAACCCAAAACCCATTTCTTAATCAACTAATCAAGCACCCTCACTACATCACCAAAAGTAACCCACTGCCACCGGCTGTGAGCTCATCTTCCTCACCAATCAATCACCTTCTGGCCACTAGCCAACAATGCCAGCCAACTAAACAACCTCCTCACTACAAACAGCCCACAGCCATCACCGAATCATCACCTCATCTCAACTCACTGCCATGCCGCATCACCCTCACTTCTGGCCACCATAACAGCCACACCCACATCATCATTGTAGAGACCGTGCCCAATTTTGGCCGGTTTATTGATTTTTCAGTATTTCGCTATAAATGAGTTTCGAATGATGTTTTGGATGTTTCGAGAGTGGAAAACATGTTTGGAAGGTTGATTTAAGGTTTCTGAAAGTTTCTGAAAGATTTGGAGAAATTTGATTTTTTGGTCAAACCGGGGCCGGGATGCGACTTAAGTGGGCCCGGGGAATCCGAAAAATTTCCAAAATTATTTATTTTTGGATATGGACTAAATGAAATATTTAGAGTGTTAAGGAAGTGATTTCGAGTCCAACGGAGTTTTCTAGAATTAATTCGGAGGTCGGGAAGGTACATTAAGTAGCCCAGGGGCAAAACGGTCATTTCGTGCCCCTAGGACTGGAATAAATATCCCAGGGAGATCTGAGATCTCATTTCTCATGGTTCCCTCTCTCTCTAAACATTTCCCTCTTCTCCTTCTCCCTTCTCTCTAAGTTTTGGATGCCTTCGGGTGTGATTCTTGTTTCACCGAAGGAGGGAGATACGTCGGGGACGACAAGGGCTTCAGTTTGAACCGAACAAACTCGACTTCCGGCAAGGTGGACATCACTGGAAATTTTGGAGATTGCTTGGATAGCTTCCAATTTCGAGGTAGGGGTGTTTCTTCTCTTCTAGTTGCCGATTCTAGGGTTTTGGGTGGTTCAGAGAGGTTTTCGGTTGAGTTTGTATGTGAGAGAGATGGGCAAGGGGATGAATTTTTATATTTCCTCTTCCCTTGTGATTATGCATGCTAGATAGATCCATCTTGATGAATATATGATGTGTGGGTTGAATATGTGCAAAGTGTGCAAAATGAGAGCATGATTAGCTATATTGTGCATTATATGCATATGTAGGTTATGTGTATTTTGGGGTGCAATCATATGATTATATGTTGGTTGTGTGTGTGTATAAATGTTGAATGCATGCTAGGTTATTTTATAGCAAGTGTGTTCATTGTTGAAGCATGATCAAAATATGCTAGGTTGTGGTTTGTAGGCATATGAGAGTGATATGCATGCCTTATGACATATATGTGACCATGTGTTGTTTTGAATGTTAGAATGCATGCTAGACTTGTTATAGCAATGATATGCATTGAAAAGCATGATATATGAATGAGTGCATTCATACTTGAATTGTATGTTGTCGTGTGCATGAACGCATTTTACATGCCATGTAGTGAGGGACATGTAGGTCTGTGTCGGGTCGGCACCTAGGAGGGGAGGGGCATCTCTAATGGGCCGTCGTGCTCACCCCGCTCCCCCAAACATTTTTTTCAGGTAAGAAGCCGAGAGTGGATGAAAAGAGCTTGCTTCCTTACTTGGAGCATTTTGGTGCATTTTGGGGATCTTTTGAGATATATGTATGGACTATGTTTTTGGCTATCCATGCCGGCATGTGGCATGTGGATTATGTTGATTTATAGTTACATTCACGGTATATGTAACTTGTATATTCATTTGAATCCTTATGTGTATGGTTTCATGGATTTTATATGAATTTGGAGCTTAAATGGATGAATGTATCCTTTTTGTCTTTTATATCTTGAACTCTTGGATATGAAGGTTTTGAATAGTGGATTTATATTGGAATCACGGTTGTAGGATTTCGATGTGTGAGTTAGGTTGTATGTATGAGTTGATGAATATGATCTTTGGAAAATGAGGATGGTTTATGCACTTGAAATTTTTGTGCATTGAGAATTTAGGATGAGTTTTCTATGATTATACAAGATTTGAGATTCAAATGTGTAGGTTGATGTGTGAGTATGACATTATATCATTGGGGGATGATTTATATGTTTTATGAATGATCCAAGGTGGTTTGGTTGAGATTTGAGTTCAAATGGATCTTGTAAAGGTGTTTTGGAATTGCTGGGAAGTGCATTTCGATGATCGAAACTCCCATTTCGATTGATCGAAATGGTTGCGAAATTTGAGTGTTTTCGAGGTCCAGAATGGGGTAATTTCGATCAATCGAAGTCCCCATTTCGATTGATCGAAATAATGCAGGTCCAAGGTACCGAGAGAGTGTTTTTTTTTTTATTGATGGGGTCAAAATCTCGATTAATCGAGATGAATCTCGATTGATCGAGATTACTATTCACAGCAAAGTCCAAAAATGGTCCGAACTTCGTTTCGATGTAATTTCTTCGTTTCAAATCGGAATCGAGTGTGGTTTTTTTTTAAATCGAGTATTTTTGAATGCTATTTCCAATGGTGTAGGTCTCTACCTCAGATTATAAACACACAGAGAGTTGAGTCCTGAAAGTGAGTGATTAATGAGAGTGCGAATGAGTTTAATTCCCTCTAAGGTGAGATGAGTTGGTGCAGGGCCAATGGGGTTGGATAATGTGAAGTCATGCATGTTCATGTGTGAGAAAAGAGGTAAGCTTTCGCAAGAATTGAGAATGAATGATGGGTTGGATGTTGAGAATCACCGTTCACACCCCGTTTCCCTCGCTCCTAACCAGGTGCCGGAAACCGGGGCGTGACAACATAGTATCCAAGCATGATACTATCTCGTGAGTGTGGTTAAGGACACTCACGGGGCCGAGTGATAGTGCTCACTCTCGAAATTCGGGGTCGGTTCAGGGGAGTCCCGGCGGTCCGGATTTTGGGGCGTGACAATCATCCTCTCCACCTCACAGCCCACTCAAGCTCACCCAACATGAAGACCAAACTCCTTCACCCGCAACCTCACCTCAACCACCACAAACACCCCAAGGCACCATCATTCAACCCACCACCATCCATGTGCTATTGTCAGCTAGGTGATGAGAGGGAGTGAGAAAAGAATCAGAAAAGAAGTGGAGAAAGAAAAAAAAGAAAAGAAAAGAAAAGAAAAGAAAAACAAGAAAGAAGGAATAAAGAGAATGAAGAGGGTCTGTTGGTGAGTGAAAAGAAATAAAAGAATAGTAAAGTGATGAGTGGGAAATGAGAGATGTCCTGGGGAAGGAAGAAAAGAAAGAAAAAAGAGAAAGATTGGGTGAAGAGAGAGTCTCTGTGTGTGTATATATATATTGGGACAGCCTTCACCACCACCTTCAAACTCAGCCGCATGCACCCATATTCACCTCCACTAGCAACCACCAAAACCCACTTCAGCAGCAAACTATCGCCTACCAAAGCCGAACCAGCTACCTCATAATGGCTCAACACTATCCCACTTCCCTCACTCACAGCCAGTCATCACCACAACCCACTTCCAAACCTCAGCAACCAACAACCTCTCACCTACCTCACTTGCCCAACATCAGCCCCAAGCCAATCACTCATCAAACACCAAGCACTAACTAGCTGATCCACCTCATCAAACACCCACACATCAGTCAAACCTACCTTCCTCCACTTCACCACTTACATACCATGCATCAGCAAGCATAAACCCATTTTCATCACAAATAAAGCCGCATCACCTAACCCACCCACCACCATCCAAGCACTACCCGAATGTCCGCCAAGTCATCCTCCTCGTCTCCATTTTCTCTCATAGCCACTCAACAAATAACACAATATACATGTATAATATATATAACAATTTGTACTTATAAAAAAAAATACTATGAGTTGAGCATTATAATCTCAGGGGATCAGACACAAATTAATGGAACCTGATCAAATGGCAGAAATGTATTGTAATTTAATTACGAACAAACAACTTACGATTTGCATAGAATACCTCAGATCCTCCAGGAAGTCGTCAACCACTGTCGCGTGTTGAAGGGTTACACAGATATGAATGCTGATAAAAGCAGAGTAGAATTCTCAGAATAAAACCATACTTCACCTCTTGATAGGTACAATTTAAAATTTACGACTAATGATAATTGGAATATATTGTATAAACCATTCTTACTGCCACCAACACAAATTACTCACCAACTGAGATCATCTAATTTAATTCAAATTTGGGAGGCCCATCATTTGATGCCTCAAATCAGTGAGTCAGCTACCCCAATTGCCAATTAGAGTCGACTATTACAATAAATACTCCCAGTTTCAGAGGGTACCTGTTAGGTCTCTGCAATGCATTCAAATGCCAGCCTTTAGATGACATAATGTCATTGACTTCGAATATGTCTACGTCGTTAGATCCAAAAGCCACAATAATCATGTCTGGCCTTCCAATTAAAAACAACTCAGGAATCTCCTTTATTCTGCAAACCAAGTAACATTAGCTTCTAGCAGTCTTATATTCTGAAATACGATACAATTTTTTTTTGTAATGGCAATACACACCCTTTTTGTATTCTCTTAGACACTTCCATAAGCTCTCTCGTCTTCTCCAAGTAACCTATAAAAGGAATAAAAAAAAATCACTACACATCAAACACTTGGCAGATGCTATCAGAAATTAGAGAAAGTAAACTCGCAGGGATCTTGCAAGTTATCAAGTAAAATCTGTCACCTTCTAATCCTAAAGACATCATTGCTGCCCAAGCCCTAGCAATTAGACCCCCAGGCCTGCTTCCAGCCATAGTAGGGGATACATAAAGCCACCAGACCACTCGGTAACTGCAATACGGATATAAGCAGAAGAAAATACACGGATCCATGAGAAATTTATTTCAACAACACACAGAACATGTTTCTTTCAACGACAATAACAACAAAATAAAAAACGACAAATCTTGTCTGCCGATGACTATAAAGTTGCAAGAAATGATTGTAAATGTACTAGGGTGCCTTGTATGCTTTCAGAGGTTGTACCCTTGTGATCATGCAAAGGAAGTATACAGTCTGAGTGTTGTGTTTTCCACAATGGCCTAATCAAAACCTCATTTCTCTATGTCTATTGCAACACAAGTTGTTCAAGTTTTCCACAAGGAAACGAAAGTAACATGACTTAATTAAAACCCAAAAGTTTGTTTCAGAGGAAAGCAACTTACCGGCAACAAATTGATGCTGTTTAACGAAGACCAATAAGTCATGCAGCGCACAGATCATTAGTACCCCGCCAACAAATATGCAATGACAAGTGAATAAGAAAGAGTTGATACAGAACCAGGAACCAATAACATTATCAATGAATAACATCTACTTTTTTATATAAATATTGAATGACATCTACAATTCAAGAAAAATGTCCATACTATATAGAGGAAAACGAATGAAAAGATAGATATAGAATCTATCCAGCTGAAAACATGGAAAGAACTTTGGCGCAGTGGTCCTTTCTCCCCAACTAGATGGAACAATGCAATGATGATTAAGATAATAATGGTGATGATGGATTAGAAAGAGGTAACCTACACCATGAATCCAAGAAACTACATTTTCAATCATGTATGCCTATGATGATGAATCATATCATTCCAGTCATCATTCATGTAACATTTATCTTAAATTTAATCATGCTTTAAAATTCAACACTTGATATCTGTTTCTCCACATTATAGAAGAGTAAGCCATAGATCATACGATGTGATACTATGTGATGCTTCTCTGTAGAATTAACTGTTTGGTACTTTAATTTATTGCCAACACTGTTATATTTTTAAGCAACATGGTGGGTTCTTGAATTAACAGTAATCGCATAAATCAAGAAGTTTAGCGGGAGTGAAATAACACCAAATTTAACTAAAAAGAACAGTGATACAATCAATACTTACAGAGATCTTAGGTGAGTAAGCTTCCAAAATGCTAGGGCTACTATTCCTCCCCAAGAAAGCCCTTTGAGATCGCTACACAAAAACAATAACATATTCCCACTCAAATGGTGCAATATGATGAAAACCAAACCTTTGAATCTCAATGCTATTTTTATAGAGGATGGTTGTTAAACGAAATTCAGGTTATGCACCCACTAGTTCATGAAAAAAAAATCCACCTCCAAGATTACTTAACGCCTAACAAATTATGAAACAACAACAACTTATTCTATTTGCATACACGAATAAATATACACATGTATGTAAACAAATTTAGTATGGGGGCTGAACCTATATTACAATGAAAAGAAAATTCAATAGCCCTCTTGAAACCAACTGAATTTCCCTCATCTTGGGCTTCATTTTTTAGGCTACAACAACTCCGTTGTCTGCATAGCCCAGCTCAAAAATCATCTGCAATCTCAATCAGAGCTAGAATTTTAGAAAAGCATAAAAAAAGATGATCATGTTAGCAATATGAAGGTGGTGAAAGCTTCACGAAAAGAGTAATTCACAAGTCAAAACACAAAGGAATCAAGATAAAAGTGAATGAAAGAATACTCTCATGCACAAGCAATCTAAGAAAAAGCAAAAGGGTATGAAATGTTAACAGAGAGAGAGAGAAAAAATTTTGAGAAAGAAGGGGCAAAAGGGCAGTCAATGGTATAATATATTTGCTAATGTTGTTGATGGTGATAGTGTAACTTTTTGAGTGTGCAAATGATGATAATGATAGGCAGGAGAGATTGTTGAGACTCAAAAGGCAGAAAAGAGAAAAAAATATGTAAATTTATTTTTTCTTTTGACTGCCCTTTTCAGAATGATCTCAGAGGAGATACCTTTGTTTTACCATCTTCTCTGAAAGAAGGCAGAGCGCTTTCTCTGTGTTGCCGTCTCAACTTTGTTCCATTTCTCTATTGCACTTTTGGAATTTCGCTCTACATTTATGTTCAAAATGATTGTATTCTCAAACTAATCACAAAAATTAATACTGGAAAGAAAAGAAAAGATGCAATCTACCCAAAACTGTAGATTCTTGAAACCCATTTCAAGGCACTAGCATTTTTCATTCAAAAAATAAATAACCCAAATGATGAAACATAGAGAAAATCAGCAGAATAACACAATGATGCTCATCAAAAGTAAAAAACTGATTTGTTGTCATTATCTTTTTTTAAAAGTTAACACTGCCCAGAAACTGAATAAGACAATAAACATCATTTTCAAAAGTATATCATTGATTTAATGAAGAAATCGGAATAAGGGATTAAAAAAACCAAAATTTTAAGCCAGAGTTTCAGTCTATCCTAAATAACCACAGGTAAAAAGCACAAGGAAAGAGAAAAAATAATAAAACACAATAACATAAGCATAATACAAAATATGATACTAGAGAAAGAAGAAAGGGAAAGATCTTAATCAAAAATGCAGGACCTTTCATCCTAATCACTAAATAACAACAGAAACAAGACAAATGAAACCAAGACAAACCATAGTCACTCACTCACTATCCCAAATCCTTCATTAATTCTTATTGTTTAGAAGAAAAAAAATTCAGAAAAGTAAGAATAGTAAATTAAAACAAAACAGAACAGAACCAAACCCCAATAAGACTCAAGCTTGTATATAAACGACGAGAGCAATTTTAACTGTATTAGAAATCAGAACTAACTCTCTTTTCAATAAAAAAAATGGAAAGCAAGAAAGGAAACCATTTTGGGAAAAGACGTTCAAAATTAATTTTCAAGAACAAATTCAAACATAACCACATTTCCACTTTTTCAATGATTCACCATTAATAAACAATAAACAAAAAAGATAGATTGACAATTAAACAAGGAATACAACACATTTAGACTGGAATAAGAATAACTCAACCACGCCATCTCTTAAGCCTCATTCTCTTCCAACCCAACTCAAAACCTTAAGATGAAAGAATGAAGCACACAAAAACAAAAAACAAGAAACAGAAAAACTGCAAGGACTCATTTTACAAACCTTCCCATTCCAAATCCCAAAAACATATAGAAAAGGAAAATAAGAGAGAACAATTACAAATAGATCAGACCATCATTTCTCATTTATTTAAACCCCCACAAGTTGAGCCAAAAAAAAAAAAAAGACCTGCTTGAGATCCATATAAGAATAATACACCACAAAGAACTCAGCTTTGCTGGAAATAAAAAACAAAATTTAAACCCCACTTGCGAATTTTAACACCCACAATTCCACAATATTTGAATGTGGAAAAGTCAAGAGAAAGTGAGAGAAAATTTGTGGCCTTCTAGTGGTGTTAGCTAGGGTGATATATACCTGCGATTCTGAAACCAGACTTTGATCTGTTTAGGCTCAATGTTAGAGAGAATAAGACATTCCCTGATAAGCTGTTGCCTTCTCATAGAACTAGGCTTGGGACACTTTGAATAGACCCTCTCTAAGGCCTTCACTTGCTTAGGCGTAAACCTCACGTACTTGCTCAAGTCCATCTGCTTGTTCGACTCTCTATTCATCGAAAACGCCATTGACAAATTCAGAGAACAATAACACCAAAAACAAAGCTGAAAACAAAGAAAACCCAGAGAGTGTACGAGTATTTTAGAGCTGTAAGTTCACAGTTTCAACATTGAATTGGTGATTAATTTGCATGAACAGGCAGGCTCTCTCGTCCAAGAGAGCCCCTTCTCTTACTCAACAGACGCTCTCTCGCTTCCACAAAAAATAGATGAGATTGTTTAAACCCAGTTAGAGAAGAGCTTGAACAGGGTCCCCTAATCTTTATCTAATGCTCCACATTATGGGCGAGAGGCTAAATGACCTGGCTACTAGGGAAGCCACCGGGTCTGGCACAAGGAACTGCATAAGGACTAGCTTTAAGAGATGCAGCACAGTAAGCATCAACCCTATAGTCGGCCCATTCAGAACGGTGTTCCCTCAAAAAATGAACAAGCAAAGCAGGGGGCATTCTGCGCAACAACATGAGCTTTTAGTAACTACCAATATGGAAAGGAGGCTATGCTAGTCGCAATTGTGGCTAGCAATAATACTCTAAGAAAAATTAACTATCAAGCTTGTTCAATTAAGATTGTAATATATATGATACCTGTGGACTGGATTGAAGTTTCAGGAACTTCAAGTATTGACCAAAATTTATTAGTGAAAAAGAAAACATCAAGTTGTGATCACTTAGCGATTTGCATGATCTAAGGATTTCAGTCTCGTAGGCTTCATATATATACTAATTTTTCTTCAAATTTTTTCCATATTTTGATGTAGACATACACACATATATGTCAAATAAATGGAATAACATCAGAAATAAACAGTTGTGCACTAGGAATAAAGTGATTATTGTAACTTGGAATACTGGGCACCAGCTTGACAAGATAACCCTGCCATGTACCAGAAAATTGAGCCAAGCCACGAAGAAGATATTGGGTGAGTCAGACTACTTTCATTGACATCGAATACAATCAACAGACTAAAGAAAAATTTTCATTAGAAACAAAAAAGAGAGCCAGAATTAAAAATAAAAAACAAGGAAAAAAAAGAAAAAAAATAATGAAATAAAACAGAATCAACATAACAGATTACACAAAAACAAGGCAGGAACATTAAATCATAGAAAATTCTTCCATTAAGAGTTGAAATTGCAAAACAATATCGTACAACTGGGCATGAAATTCAAAACAACTGGGCATGAAATTCAAGAACGCCTCTCTAACACCCCTGCCCAGACTACAACAATGCTCACAACAGCCACCAGGTGAAAACCTAAATTTCCATTAATTTTTCTTTTTGTACACAAATCCCTTTGATTCTCATGCCAAACTGAAACGGCAAGTAGTCTGAGAGAGAGAAGAAGAACGTGTGAGAGAGAAGAAGAGTACACGCGAGTGAACTAGGGCTTGTCAAGTGTCGATGTATATCTCTAGGGCTTGTCAAATAGAGAAACCAAAAAAAAAAAAAGAGCATAAGAAAATGTTCTCACCTGATCACTTAATCGGCTTCCAAAACCCAATCGATCGATCATCTAAAGTAGAGAAGAAATTGAACTGAGGCAATTCCAGAAAATGGTGAATACCTCCACTAGTTGGAGAGAACATGAGATTTACAAAGATCTACAAATTTTTACAGTTAATATGGAAAAAAAAATTCAAAAATCAAGTGTCTTACCGGAGACAAATCTATTTAACTTTCACTGAGAAGAATCAAAAACAACCATGTATTGCTATCATCGGACAGGAATGGGTCGACTGTAACTACAGATAGAGAGAAAGAGTTGCTTTCATCGGAGAGGACTGGTTGATTGTATTCAGAGAGGGAGAGAGAGCGTTTTTCAGTGGTATAAACAAATATAGTTGTACATATATATATATATATATATATAGATATATAGATACGCATAAATATATATATATATATATATATATATATATATATATATATATATAGACTTGCCTGAAGATTTTTCGTCTTAGAGAAAGCAATTTGATCATTCAAAAAGTAACACCGAAAGGGAAAGGGCGCGAGAGAACATATTTTGGTTGCTCTACTTGTCTTCCATGGCAGATGAGAGGGAGAGGGAAGATCGTGTGTGTGTGTGTGAGAGACAGAGATTCGCTGGTGAGAGTGAAATCGTGAGATGAGATTGTGTATGTAACTTTCCCAATTTTACAAAGGAGAGAAAAATAAATACTAAAATTGGGTAATATCTTGTTTTGTGTATTGGGTTTGGGTATAACGCAAGGGACCACCCAGAAAAAAAAAAATTGGCGCCAGATTTCTGGGCATCAATTTCTTTTAGCGTATCAAATTTTTTGGCGAAAAAAAATGAACCTTTAGGGACAGTTATATTTTACTGTCCCTAAAACTCACAGTTTTTGGGACAGTCAAATATTACTGTCCCTAAAAATGGCACATTTTGGGACAGTTTTTAGACTCTCTCAAAGCTCGTCCCTAAAGCCCAGAATTCTTGTAGTGACTGAAGGACCACAAGGAAGCTATGAATAAAACTACAGTGATAACTTAGACCATCTCCAACTTTGGTAGTGATCAATGGCCTAGCCAAGTGTCTCAGTTGAAGCAGCTTCCTTATTGACCATGAGTAGGGATGTTTATATCCCAGAAGTTCTCCTGTTTAAAAAAATTGGTAAACATCCATTTGGACCATATACTGATAGGAACTTTGAAGAACTGCCGGATATGCTTGGGGAGTGCTGCCCTGTTCAGTTCAAAGAGATTTCGGATATCAAGTCCACCACTGGCTTTGGGAAGACAAACATTTTTTCAGGCAACTTTAGAGTTTTTCCTTAGTCGACTTGATCCAGACCAGAGAAATTTTTTAATGATGGAATTTAGAAGATTGATTGTCAATTTAGGAAGGATGAAGATGTTCATCCAGTAAAGCTAAATGCTGTAAATGACAGTTTGCAGAGTTGGAGTTTGCCTGCATAAGAGAGGGATTTGTTTGACCAGTGGGTAATCCTATTAGAGATTTTGTACACCAAACTAATACAATGGGTAGCGTTGAGCATAGAGGAGATTAATGGGACTCCAAGGTATGTGAATGGGAGAATACCTGTCTAGAAATTTAGAATGAAAAAGATGCTCTCTTTCACAAGTTTAGAGACACTAGAAAAGAAGATGATACTTTTGTCAGTGTTAGCTTCAAGGCCTAAGAATGAACTGCAGATGTCAAGTGTTTGTTTGACTATTGTCATATCACTGATGGAACCATGTGCAAAAAATAATAGATCAATAGCAAAGATTAGGTGGGTGAGGCCTAATTGTTTGCATTTCCAATGGTAGGTGAATGAAGGATTATAGAGAGTGAGTTTTGTGAGAATGAGAGAAAAAACATCCATTGCTATTACAAATAAGAAGGGTGATAGAGGGTCCCTCTGTCTAGTCCCTCTGGTACTTTTGAAAAGACCTTGTGTTTCTCCATTGAGAGAGATGGAGATACTGGGGGTGGAAATACATAGCTTAATCTAGTGAATGAAATTAGAAGGAATCCTAATAAATCAAGAGTGTCTAAAAGAAAATCCAAATTTAGTGTGTCGAAGGCTTTTCTAAGATCAACCTTGACTGTGCATTTTGGGGGAGAAGAGTACTTATGATAACCATGTAGAAGATCTTGGGCAATGAATATGTTATCTACTATCCCTCTTTCTTTGATGAATGTAGATTATGCATTGCTGATGATGGAAGGTAGGATGGGCTTAAGCTTATTGGCAAGAAGTTTGGATATGCATTTGTAAAGTGTGTTACAACAAGCAATGGGTCTGAAGTCATTAACTACTAAGGCATTGTGGACTTTAGGGATAAGTGCAAGAAGAGTTGAGTTGATTTCTTTTAGAATCTTCCCCAAAATGAAGAAATCCTTGATTGTGTTTGCTACTTCTCTTCCTAGGATGCTCCATGTTTCTTTGAAGAAAAATGAGGTGAATCCATCAGGACCTGGAGATTTTTCATTGCCAAAGGAGAAGAGGCATTTCTGTATTTCCAAGTCAGTGGGATTGAGGAAAGAGAAGGAATGGAATCAGGATGAATGGTAGAGGTTATATACTATGAAAGAAGAAGTTTACTAGGATAGGCAAATGAGGTTTTCAATAAAGTGTGGTAGTGGGAAATGAAAGCACTATGAATATCCTCCTTCTTGGAAGAAGTAACAGCAGATGGTAAAGAAATGCAGAGAATCTTGTTTCTGTTTTGCCTATAATTAGCAATTCTAAAAAAATAAGTAGTATTTTCGTCTCCTGTAGAGAGCCATTTGATTTTGGACTTTTGCTTCCACATTTGTTCTTCACAAAGGCTAAGATGAGTGAAATTCTGCAATAAGGAATTTTCAAGTTTTCTCAAATTTAGATCAGTTGGATTGCAATAAAGGCTAACTTAGCAATTCAGTAGAAGGGATTTTGATGTTTGAACTCTTGAAGAGCTGTTAGAAAAATCAGACTTATTGAGTCTTTTAAAAGTAGGCTTAAAGAGCTTAAGCTTCTATGTAATCCTAAACATAGGGGTACCAATGCTGTGGGAATACCAGATTTGTTCAACTATTTGGGAGAAGGAATGATGAGAAGTCAAAAAGTTAAAGAATTTGAATGAGAGGAGTTTGAAGGAAGGAGGCATACCAAGAGAAACAATGCATGAGCTAGCTGTGATTAGAGATACCTTGCAGTGAAAAGTTGCATTTAGAATTGGGGAAAAGGAGGTTCCAAAAGGGGTTGACCATGGCTCTATCAAGTTTCCTTGTGATGTCAACAATGCTAGGACTCTGATTGGACCATGTGTAAAAGATGCCTGTAAAACCAAGAACTTCAACACATAGAAAGTTAACATAGTTTTTTAAATCAAAAATGTCAACAAACCATGAAACATTATCTCCAAACTTTTCATTTAGATGCAAGACAGAGTTAAAATGTCCCATAAGGATCCATGCATCCTGCTGAATGACGGAGGAGCGACTTCTTAAGTTGGACCAAAGCTTTAGCCTTCCAAGTCTGGTGTTAAGACCATAAATGAAAGATGCATTGAAATGGACTTGATTTCTAATTTCTCTGATAATGTAGTGGATGACTTGGTTAGAATGGTCAATAACCTGGACATTCTGCCCATTGAGGAACTCTGATACTTGTCAATGAGCTTCTAGTGACAAGAGAAAGTGCCAGTGATATAGTTGAAAACATAATCCTTGTTACATTATTGAATTTTGGTTTCAAGAATGGCAATTGATAAGTGTTCAATACTATGCATTTGAACCCTCTTTATTGCATATGTTAGTCCCGTTATTACGTTTACTGAGGTATGTTTACGGTATTTTTGTATTTTTGATGTATTGCAGGTTTTGTACCAAAAAGGAGCAATGTTTGAGGCCATTTGCATTTGAAGAGCAGAATTCAGAAATGAAGCTAAGGCATCTCGATCAATCGAGATGTAGATCTCGATCAATCGAGATCTCGATTGATCGAGACATGCATTTTGATTAATCAAAATCTCGATCAGTCGAGATTCCAATCTCGATCAATCGAGATTCTGCAGACCCACTTGCCCACTTGCTCACCTGCTCTCCCACTTGCAACAAAATTCACCTTTTTGCACGACTTGGATGGATTTTCTGACTTGAAGAAGACACATGGAGATGTTATTGATTTAGTTGGTATATATATTGCTATATATATATACATGGTGGGTCCCAAGGATGGAAAGTAGCCAAATATGCACAAAAGGAGCCATTTCTCTTATATATCACATACCATACATTAGAGACTTTCGGGAGAGGAGAAGGAGAAGCTGAACCAGACCTTGAAGCTTCATTTTATCCATCAATGGAAGAGTGCAAGGCTGCCATGATCAACTAACTTCTCTACTAGGGTGTGGGTGAAACCCCTAGCCATATAAACTTGTTCATTTTGTAGCATTATTTGGAATTTATATTTAAATGTTGATTACTTAGTCTAGTGATGATGTACACTTATACATTTCTTATATATATTGATATGATGTTGTTTTTATTCTTGTCTTAGAGTAGAATCCATCTTATGAATGCACAACACTTGCATCTTCTACAAAAAGTGTAAGTGATGGCTAAGCAATGGTGTTTAAATGGAATGTATTGTTCTTGCTTGTATAAACCATGCCAAGATGAGGTAGTTTGGATGCATTTAGGTTCACTTAGAGAGTAGGGTAATTAGTTAGGTTGAAGAAGTATGCTTGTTGAAGATGGGTTATGATAGGTTGGAAAACACATTGATCTTTTGATATGTTATTGAGGTCACAAGCCTAATGACATTGTTAGGCATTTCATTTTATAAATCCCAAGCTTGCTACATTTGTGGACATGTGAATGGCTAGTGGTGGAAACCACCCCTAGTTCTCTCTCCCAACTTACAACTCTTTAAATTTAGTGTTTTTACATTTCATGCAATAGTTTTAAAACAAAAATCAAAACCTTGTTTTTAGAATTAAAGTAGAATTAATCTCTCTTTAAGACAATTAACAACTAGTCCTCGTGGGATCGATACCCTCTATATAGAACCGTATCTACAAAGATTCGTGCTCTTGCGAGTGGTTAAATTATATTTTGAAAAAGGGCAAAAATAAACTTACAATTACAATCAAGTTTAGCCACATCAAAATTTTGGCGCCGTTGCCGGGGACTACGGTTTAATTGTCGCCATTGAAAGATTAAATGTAGTTTAATTCTTAGGCTAGAAATTCTTTCATTCTTTTTTTTTTTCCATATATCTTGTGCTTATCTCTCAAATTGCTTGATTTTAGGTATACCACATAGTGGGCATCTCAAAGACTCAAGGTTGGACCCTTTGTGAGTATAAAGTCTAAAATTTGTGGATTTGAGTAATTTCTTTATTTTGCATATTGAGGTGTTATTTTACTTTTAATGCATGCTAGGTAGACGGTCATTGTCACTTCCTTTGCTTCCGTGTAATATTGAACTTGAACGAACACTTAGACAACTTAGAGGAACCTCTAGGGACCCTATATTGCCTAGGACTGAAAACATGGAACCAAATGATGGACAACCTCCTGGACTACCTCCATTTAATCATGAACAACAACCTCCACCTCCTCCTCCTTAAGGAGAATTACTTATGGACTTTTATCTTCCGACTATATTTGAAGTACCTTCATGTATTCAATTTCCTGATGTAGCGGCAAATCAATTTGAAATAAATTCCTCCACCATCAATCTTCTTAATAGCTTCCATGGTCTCCCAAATGAAGATCCATACCGGCATTTAGATTACTTCCTTTCTGTGTGTTCCACCATTCGGGTACCACAGTTTACGGAGGATGATCTAAAGCTTCGTATGTTTCCATTCTCCCTAAAGGATAAAGCTAGAAGTTGGTTCAATTCCTTAGAACCTAACTCAATCCATTCTTGGGCAGATCGAGATGCAAATTGAATTCTTAAAAAAGTACTTCCCAATGGGAAAGACGAGTGATATTCGGCGAGCAATCACCGGATTCACCCAAATTGATCAAGAACAATTTCATGAGACTTGGGAGAGATTAAAAGATCTTCTTAAATCTTGTCCGCACCATGCTATCCCAAAATGGCAGCTAGTGCAAAGCTTTTATGATGGGGTAAGTGAGCAACATAGGCAAATGATAGATTCCGCTTATGGAGGTGGATACCTTTTGAAAAGCCCAGATGATGCATGAAAACTTTTTCAAACCCTAAGTAATAATTCAGCTCAACGCTCCTCCACTAGAAAAGGGAAATCCACCCAACCTTGTAGAGGAGTGCATGAGATTTCAAGGGTAGATGAGGTTGCTATGCAAGTAGAAGCCTTAACTAGAAAAATGGACCAAATCATGAAAAATGGGCTGCCTACTCCAAGCCAACCTGTTCAAAATCAGGAAGGGTGTTCGTTTTGCTATAGCACTTCACATTATGTGCGAGATTGTCCTATTGCCAGTCAATTTCCCGATTATGCTCAAGAGCAAATGAATGCCGTGTATTCTAAACAGATTAATGATCCATATTCAAATACCTACAATCCTGGTTACAAGAATTATCTGGCATTTTCATGGAAACCTCAAGAACTAAGTCCCTCTTTTCAAGGGCAAAATTCCTTTAATTTCCAATCTCAACAGCCTCAATATAGGCCAAATCCTCAACCTTACCATCAAAGATCCAACTACCAACAACCACCACCTCCTCCGAGAAGCCAAGGCTTTGAGGAAAGAGTGATAAGCAATCTTGAGGCTAATAATCGCTTGTTGCAATCTCACTCCCAATCAATCTCTAAGCTTGAAGCTAACGCTCAATCTATGGCTAGGTTAGAAGCTCAAATCGGGCAACTAGCTAATGCCTTGAATAGAAAATAGGAAGGTAAGTTGCCAAGTCAACCGGTGGCAAATCCTAAGGGTGTTCATGTGATTGATGATTCTCCTTCATCTTCTTATAATGCTCCTCCGGAGCAAATTCAATCAATCACCACCTTAAGGAGTGGTAAAATCATAAATTCCAAGGTCGGGGAAGAGAAAAAATAATCCAATGAGTAATCCAAAAATCCAAAAGAATTCTAATCAAATCCAAATGTGAACAAAGTCCCACAAAATCCAAAAGGAAAGGCAATTGAAGTTGTGTCACCATCTATTCCAAATCTTGACACCTCTTTTGAACCTCTGATTTTTTTTCCTCAAAGATTGAAGGAACCTTCTCATTTTGGGAAGCAAGGAGAGAAAATTCAAGACATGATGGAGATCTTCAAACAAGTAAAGATCAATCTCCCTCTCCTTGATGTTATCCGATAAATTCCCTCCTATGCTAAATTCTTGAAGGACTTGTGCACTCAAAAGCGCAAATCTAGGAACAATGTTCCTAAGAAAGTCCTCCTAACTGAGCAAGTAAGCTCCATTTTCCAACACCAAGCCCCTCCTAAATTCAAAGATCCGGGTGCTCCAACCATTTCATGCCCCATCGAAAATCAATCTTTTGAAAAGGCACTTCTTGATTTAGGGGCTAGTGTTAATTTGCTTCCATTCTCAGTTTACCAACAATTAGCTTTGGGGGAACTTAAGCCCACCACAGTTGTATTGCAACTTGCCGATCGCTCGGTGAAGCAACCACGTGGCATCATTGAGGATGTGATAATTCAAGTGGATAAATTTTACTTTCCGGTGGACTTCATAGTCCTTGACACGGAACCGGTCCAAAATCCAAATAGACATATTCCTATCATTCTAGGTCATCCATTTTTGGCCACAGCAAACGCTTGCGTTAATTGCCATACCGGAGTAATGGACATCTCTTTTGGGAATATGAAAGTTCGCTTGAACATCTTTAATGCTTCTCACCACACATCCGACGACGAAAGTGAATGCTTTTGTGTTGATGTAGTGGAAGATCTCGTTCAAGAAACGCTTCCTTCCATTCTTTCTAAGGATCTTCTATAGGCATGCTTAAGTCATTTCAACTGTGATGATTATGACATTGAGCAATCCATTTGTGAAGTTAATTCAATGCTCGATGTCACGACCGTCATGGATTTGCCTAAATGGAGAGTTCCGAGAAAACCTTTGCCTCCTTTGTCCAATACTTCCCAAACTCCTTCTCTAATTTCCCCACCACAGCCTTTACTGGCTACACTCAAGTATATTTTCTTGGGCTCTAATGAAACCCTTCCAGTCATTATTGCTTCCAATCTCACCAATGATCAAGAGATGGAACTTCTAAAAGTGCTAAAAGAGCACAAGGAAGCAATAGGATGGAGTGTGGCAGATCTTAAGGGAATAGATCCTTCTATTTGTATGCACCGCATACACTTGGAAGAAGATGCAAAGACCTCAAGAGAGGCACAACGTCGATTAAATCCAAATATGAAGGACGTTGTAATGAAGGAGGTTGTGAAGTTGCTAGATACGGGAATCATTTACCCCATCTCAGATAGTAAGTGGGTTAGTCCCACTCAAGTGGTTCCTAAGAAGTCCGGTATTACGGTGCAACCAAATGATAAGGGTGAATTGGTTCCCCAACGCACCACCACGGGATGGAGAGTTTGTATAAATTATTGGAAACTAAATTTAGCAACTCGGAAAGATCACTTCCCTCTTCCATTTATTGATCAAATCTTAGAGAGATTAGCTGGTCAAAATTTTTATTGCTTCTTAGATGGATATTCCGGCTATAATCAGGTTGCTATAGACCCGAGGGACCAAGAGAAAACCACATTTATATGTCCTTTCGGCACATTCGCTTATAGACGCATGCCCTTTGGGTTGTGCAATGCACCGACGACTTTTCAACGGTGTATGATGTCTATCTTTTCGGACATGGTAGAAAATTTCTTAGAAGTGTTCATGGATGATTTCTCCGTGTTTGGACCTTTATTCGAATCATGCCTCCAAAATCTATCCCGTGTTCTCACACGATGTCAAGAAACCAATCTAATCCTTAGTTGGGAAAAGAGCCATTTTATGGTTCAAGAGGGCATTGTCCTAGGGCACATTGTGTCTAAGAGAGGAATTGAGGTTGCCAAAGCCAAGGTTGAACTTATTTCTAAACTTCCTCCACCATCAACGGTGAGAGAGATTCGTTCATTCCTTGGGCATGCAGGCTTTTATCGCCGTTTCATCAAAGACTTTAGCAAGATCTCTCGGCCTTTGTGTCGCCTTTTTGAAAAAGAGTCTTGTTTTTTCTTTGATGAAGCGTGCCTTAACGCTTTTGAAAAGCTCCGCACCATGCTTACAACCGCTCCAATTTTCATCCCTCCAAATTGGGCTCTCCCATTTGAGATCATGTGTGATGCATCCGATTATGCTATGGGTGCGGTCTTAGGGCAACGGGTAGACAAATTACCACATATTATCTACTATGCAAGTAAAACCCTTTCCGAGGCTCAAATCAATTATACCACAACGGAAAAGGAGTTGCTTGCGGTAGTATTTGCCTTGGACAAATTTTGAGCTTTTTTATTAGGTTCCAAGGTCATTGTCTATTCGGCCCATGCTGCCCTCCGGCATCTTTTGGCCAAAAAGGACACTAAGCCTAGATTGATTCGGTGGATACTCTTGTTGCAAGAGTTTTATTTTGAGATTAGAGACAAAAAGGGAACTGAAAATGTGGTGGCTGACCACCTCTCTAGAATTCTTATTGAATCCCTCAATGATTCCATTCCAGTTTGTGAATCCTTCCCAGATGAACAACTTTTTGTAATATCTCAAGAGAGTATCCCTTGGTATGCGGACATTGTCAACTACTTGGCAACTGGCAAAATATCGTCTTCTTGGACCAAGCAAGAGAAGGATCGATTTTTCTCCCAATCAAGATCATATTATTGGGACGATCCTCAATTGTTCAAATATTGCCCCGATCAAATAATCCAAAAATATGTACCCAACAGTGAATTCTAAAGCATTCTAAAATTCTGTCATACACTTGTTTGTGGGGGACACTTTAGTGCTAAGAAAACCGCAGCAAAGATTCTTCAATGCGGGTTTTTTTGGCCAACACTTCATCGGGATGCATACTCATTTTGCCGCTCGTGTGAGCGATGTCAGCGCTTTGGCGCAATGTCTCGGAAGGATATGATGCCTCTCAACCCTATTCTTATTGTTGAGATATTTGATGTGTGGGGCATAGACTTCATGGGACCTTTTCCATAATCTACTGGTCATGAGTACATACTTGTAGTGGTGGACTACATTTCTAAATGGATAGAGGCCGTTGCTACCAAAACCAATGACAACGCAGTCGTGGTTAAGTTCATTCAAGCTAATATCTTTAGCCGTTTTGGTACGCCTCGGGCCCTCATCAGTGACGGAGGTAAATATTTTTGTAATCGGTTCCTTTGAACCTTGCTTACCAAATACTCTGTCACACACAAAGTAGCCACCCCATACCATCCTCAAATTAGTGGACAAGTGGAAGTATCCAATAGGGAGATAAAGAACATCCTTGAGAAAATAGTTCGGCCTGACCGAAAAGATTGGTCATTGTGACTAAATGATACATTATAGGCTTACCGAACTGCTTATAAGACTCCCATTGGAATGTCACCTTACCGGTTGGTTTATGGTAAAGCATGCCATCTTCCAGTTGAATTGGAGCACAAAGCTATGTGGGCTACCAAAATGTTCAATTTTGATATGCAAATGGCCGGCTCTAATCGAAAGCTTCAATTGAATGAATTGGAGGAATTGCGACATGACGCGTATGAGAACGCTAAAATCTATAAGGCAAAGTCTAAAACCTTTCATGATCGCAATATTCGAGTCAAAACATTTTCTCCGGGACAGAAAGTATGGTTGTACAACTCACGCCTCCGTTTGTTTCCCGAAAAACTTCGCTCCTGTTGGGATGGTCCATTTTTGGTTAATTCCGTTGCTCCCCATGGAGTGGTGGAATTGAAGGACTTGAAAGATGGAATGTTGTTCAAAGTGAACGGGCAGCGCTTAAAACCGTGCATGGATGACCAAGTTACCATGGAGTATGTGGATGTTGTCAATTTGACGAATCCCGTTTATTTTGACTCGTGAACCGATTCCAATGTCATGCCATAGACATATAATTTGGCGCAGCTATGGTAGCTATCATGCTTCCATGATGTCCCTCTAGTCCAAAGCAATTTTGTATCTAAGTCCCATAAGTTCAAGTCCATGATGTTCTAAATCAAGCTGATCAACAAGGCTATTTTTTAGAATCTCGATTGATCGAAACAAGGATCTCGATCAATCGAGATCTCGATTAATCAAGATTTTGGTCTCGATTGATCGAAATAATGCAGAGATTTTGGAACATTTTGCAAAGTGCAAAGTACCGAGAGGTGTTTTTTCTCGATAGCACTTCGATAGGTACTCAATCAATCAAAATCTCGATCAATCGAGATCCCATTCTCGATCAATCGAGATCTCGATTAATCAAGATGTGCATCTCGATTAATCGAGATTGCCACACTGACTGCACGTGTTTCACTTACATATTCAAAACCGTCGGCTCCCTCTCATTTCTCTATTTCTTCTCGCGACCATCCAACTTCTTCCTCCAGTCCGAGAACTCCAAATCCATCCCCAATCACCTTCCAACCTTTTTCGATCATTCCCGGCCCTCTGCCTTCGTTCTCCGTTGTCCGAGCCTTCCACATATTCGCGCGAGTTCATATCTTTGTGGCTGCATGTTGGGTTTTATTTTCTTGCACCGTTCATCATCTTCGCCTTGAGGTAAGTTGATGCATGCTTTATTTTTGTTAGTTTACAGGCTTAATAAGCATAGATAGATGATGTTGGGTTTGAGTGGCTTGCATTCGCTACATTCATAATGGGAACTTACGGGTTATGGGGATAGGTGTGCAAGAGCGATTGAGATCCTGTATATTATTTTTGTTTCGGGTGCTTGATGTTCGGTTTGCAACCACGACTTCATTGTTCGGTTGCATCTGCTTATAGCCGCTTGGTTGAGAGCGGAATGAGTGATATATTTGTGCGGGTCGTGTTAGCTTTCGAGTTGCATTATACATCGTGTGTATTACACGGGTTGCATGTTTTTGATTCCTCGTAGGCCTAATCGAGTTGATTCGAGCATGTTTTGGCGTGCATGTCTTGGCATCATGGACTAGAACTTCTTTTTACTTTTCATTTTTATTTTAGTATTCATTTTATTTTATTTTCATTTATTTTATTTTTGGAATAAGTGCAGACTGTTCCGGACTATGGCGCGTGTGAAGAATCCCACCGGTGTTATTCGAGATGTGCCTGGGTGAGCCTTCTGAAGTCAGAAGTTCCACCCGGAGCACCGATTTGATTTGGCGGAGTTCGAGAGCTGTCCCGATTGCTCGTGGGCGGTAGCAGAGCTCCGGCGGTACCGGCTCGACCGGCTATGTGTGCCACCCACCGATGTGGCGTACGAGCGATTGGTGTAGGTTTTCTACGAGCGCTTGACCTATTCATGCACCGAGCCTGACACCTTAGAGACAGTCGTGGGGGGCTCGACGATTACCATTACGCCGAGTTAGATAGCACAGATGATCGGTATTCCACACCAGCAGCCCCCGGACATGGTTGACCAGGATGGTCAGCCACTCTACAGGCCCGAGTTTTCGGCCGACATGACCCTTTTCTCCATCGTCATGGACATGTGTGGTGGGGTGTTTACCACTCCTAGTCACAACTGCACGTCCAAATCGATGTGCCCGAGTGTTTTATGGTTTCTGGACACCGTTCTCATCAAGAACGCGTGTCCTTTACAGCATGTGGCAGAGCGCCGGGGCGACCTTCTCCGTTGCCTGTATGCTTTTCACATAGGCACATGGTTTTCTGTCCCGTCACTGATTTGGGGACAGATGTACAAAGTCTGGGACGGGCTCGTCAAGAAGAAGATGAGTCGGGCGTCGAGTTGGCGGCTTCCCTTCCCTTGTTTAGTCGCAGTTTTCCTCAGCCATGCCAATATACCGGTCAGTGACACTGACATCCAGTTGGCACCACCCTCCCGCTTCACGCATACTCAGTGGGTGCGGGTGAGGAGGCACTTGGAGCGCCAGGACCACCAGGGCGATCCACCAGAGGACATAGACATGGATGCTCCAGTGGAGATGGCTGAGGATGCGCCCGCAGAGGTTGGGGCATTCGATGAGGAGTTGGAGGAGGGAGAGACTGATATCACCGCAGAGCGGCATGAGATTTTAGCTACGGGCTATTCCTGTCTGGCAGCCGACGTTGAGCGTCTCCAGTAGGGTTTTGAGGAGCATATCTAGGTGACGCAGAGTCAGCTGGCGGCTATGAGGACGGACATTACGTCTTTGACGCAGGGTCAGAGGGTGCTTTTAGATGAGTTCCGGGCTTTCCGGCAGGACCTGCAGTTCATGTTTGCCAGCCGAGCTTCCACCTCCACCTCTACTCCACCCACCGAGCCACCTTCACCACCACCCACCCTAGAGTAGCTTTATCTTTTCATATTTTCTGCTTTACTTTTCGTTGTTTTTCTTTCTTTGCTTTTTAATTGGCCATGTTGGCCATGTTAGTTTTTGTGTATTCCAAATGCATGTACCCTTTTGTACTGAAACTCATTTTGACATATATGGAATACAGTTGTCATTTCTTTTATATCATGTGTTCTATTTACTGTCTTTCTTTTTACTTTCTGCCAATATCTCTGCTCTCTATACTTTGACTATGTATGTAGTACCACTTGCCTAATTGTTATATGCGATTTAGTTGATGATTTTTATTTATTACCGCCTGGTTTCAATTCCCAATACTATTGAGATTGCTTCAACGCAGTATGACGTTAATAAAGAAAGGCAGCCCCTTTGCATGCTATACGTTAGCGTGCCTGGTGCCTGGATAGTCAATATCTTATAGCATAGACCTCTTAGTCAATTGGGAAACACTAGTTCAGAGCCTTGGATGTGCAGTGATCTTGGCATTGTCAACTTGTACATAATTTTTTTTTTCATGTTCTTTTCATGTACTTTTTGTTCCATTTAATGCTCCTGGTATCCAGTTGGTATTCTGTGCAGGTTTTTCTCATGTACAGGATGACCAACCGTGTTGGAATGCCATTTTTGTCGAGTTCTGCAGTCCCAGTAATTTCTTTCCTTGTTCTTCTTGTCCAAGCATTGAGGACAATGTTGCATCTAAGTTTGGGGGTACGGTATGCTATACCACTTGCATATGCATACAAATGTTCAATCTTTGTATTGATTGTCATTGTAGAGCAGTTTTTTCTTGATATTTTTGCATGCTTGCTATGATGTCTTGCTTTTTAAGGGAAGATCATTCGAATAAATGTCCGAGGTAAATGCAGCAGGTCGTTAAGAGCTTTAACATTGTAAATACCCGCACTTTTGCAAGCTATGTAATAGGTTAGAACGGTCCACATTTTTGTTCAAATATGAATATGTACGGTTCTTGCCCTAAATTTGTCCTTAACCACACATATTCGCACACATGCATTTTAAATTGTGGGGTATAAGTCTGATGGAGAATTTTGTAAATTTCTGTTTTTATTTGAATAGCTTAAAGAATGAGTTCTTCCAGTTGTTGTAAAAAAAAAAAGAGAAAAATATGCAATAAGCCTCTCACTCAATAAACCGGATCTCTATGCCTCATTAAGCATAGAGTATTCGCGTATAAGTGTGCAAGGTTGAGCAATAATAAGCGGGTGGCTTGTTTAAGCTCATCACCTTGTAAGCTCGGTTATTAAGTCCGAGGGGTGTTTCTTCACCTAATGCCCTAAAACCAATTAGTTTGGGAGTCATTGGCCCAATGCCGCTATATGAGCTTGCAAGAAAGCAAAAAGAGCTAAGCATTGCACGGTCATCCGCACATGAGCATTCATGTATATTTTGCGGTAATGAACAACAGTGTCGAGCTTTTTCAATGAGTTTTTCTTTTAAAAATAGATTTGTTCTTATTTTTCTCCAAATATGACAAAGCCACACGTTAGAATGCATGTTCACTTTTCAAAGAGGATTTTGGGGTTGGAATCGGTATTTTTGTTCAGACTGGCCATTATATGGGGATTGTCGTCTGTTTGTAGTTTGTGAAGGTCCATTTTTGCTAATGACCGCAGAGTTCTATAATACTTGTTGCATTTGTCAGGTGTGAAATGAACGGATAATCATCCTTTATATAGTTGATGACTAAGCATGATTCAATTTTTTGTATAAGATAGTTCATTTCATTTTTGTAACATTGCATTGCTAAGGACTAGCAATGTGTAAGTTTGGGGGTGTGATAAGTGTTTAATACTATGCATTTGAACCCTCTTTATTGCATATGTTAGTCCCGTTATTACGTTTACCGAGGTACGTTTACGGTATTTTTGTGTTTTTGATGTATTGCAGGTTTTGTACCAAAAGGAGCAATGTTTGAGGCCATTTGCAGTTGAAGAACAGAATTCAGAAATGAAGCTAAGGCATCTCGATCAATCGAGATGTTGATCTCGATCAATCGAGATCTCGATTGATCGAGACATGCATTTCGATTAATCGAAATCTCGATCAATCGAGATTCCAATCTCGATCAATCGAGATTCTGCAGACCCACTTGCCCACTTGCTCACCTGCTCTCCCACTTGTAACAAAATCCATATTTTTACACGACTTGGATGGATTTTCTGACTTGAAGAAGACATATGGAGATATTATTTATTTAGTTGGTATATATATTGCTATATATATATACATGGTGGGTCCCAAGGATGGAAAGTAGCCAAAAATGCACAAAAAGAGCCATTTCTCTCATATATCACATACCATACATTAGAGACTTTCGGGAGAGGAGAAGGAGAATCTGAACCGGACCTTGAAGCTTCATTTTATCCATCAATGGAAGAGTGCAAGGCTGCCATGATCAACTAACTTCTCTACTAGGGTGTGGGTGAAACCCTTAGCCATGTAAACTTGTTCATTTTTGTAGTATTATTTGGGATTTATATTTAAATATTGATTACTTAGTCTAGTGATGATATACACTTATACATTTCTTATATATATTCATAAGATGTTATTTTTATTCTTGTCTTAAAGTAGAATCCATCTTATGAATGCACAACACTTGCATCTTCTACAAAAAGTGTAAGTGATGGCTAAGCAATGGTGTTTAAATGGAATGTGTTGTTCTTGCTTGTATAAACCATGCCAAGATGAGGTAGTTTGGATGCATTTAGGTTCACTTAGAGAGTAGGGTAATTAGTTAGGTTGAAGATGGATTATGATAGGTTTGCACACACATTGATCTTTTGATATGTTATTGAGGTCACAAGCCTAATGACATTGTTAGACATTTAATTTTATAAATCCCAAGCTTGCTACATTTATGGACATGTGAATGGCTAGTGGTGGAAACCACCCCTAGTTCTCTCTCCCAACTTACAACTCTTTAAATTTAGTATTTTTACATTTCATGCAATAGTTTTAAAACAAAAATTAAAACCTTGTTTTTAGAATTAAAGTGGAATTAATCTCTCTTCAAGATAATTAATAACTAGTCCTCGTGGGATCGGTACCCTCTATATAGAACCGTATCTATAAAGATTCGTGCTCTTGCGAGTGGTTAAATTATATTTTGAAAAAGGGCAAAAATAAGCTTACAATTACAATCAAGTTTAGCCACATCAGTCACTTTTCTCATTTTATCTCCAATTGGTGCTACACCAATCATCTCCCGAATGTGTTTATTTCTAATTCTATCCTTTCTAGTCTTCCCGCACATCCATCTCAACATTCTTATTTTTGCGACACTCACTTTATGCAAATGTTATTGCCTAGCTGCCCAACATTTAGTACCGTAACGTATGGCTGGTCTAATAACTGTTCGATAAAACTCTCCCTTCAATCGTAATGGGATACGCCTATCACACAATATACTAGATGCACTCCTCCATTTAAGCCATCCTGCCTTGATTCTATAATTAACGTCATCTTCAATTTCTCCCTCATTTTGGATAATTGAGCCTAAATAGCGAAAATATTCACTTTTTTGTACCTCTTGATTCTCAATCCTCATTACATCCTCATTTGTCCATCTAGATTTACTAAGGTTACACTCCATGTATTCAGTTTTATTTCGACTTATCTTAAACTCTTTTAGTTCTAAAGCTTCTCTCCATACCTCCAGTTTGGCATTAACTCATTCTCCAGTCTCATCAACTAAAACAATATCATCGGCAAACTACATACACCACGGAATATCATCTTAGATGTGTCTTGTCAGCTCATCCATCACTAAAGCAAAAAGGTATGGACTTATTGCTAACCCTTGGTGTAAGCCTACAGTGATTGAGAATTCGCTTGTTTCCCCTATAGACGTTCTCACTATAGTTACATACCCAACATACATGTCCTTTATTATGTCGATGTATCCCTTGGTGACTCCTTTCTTTCTAAAACCTTCCATATTAGGTCTCTAGGTACCCTATCATAGGCTTTCTCCAAATCAATAAAAATAATATGGAGATCTCTCTTCTTCTCTCTATATCTTTCCATTAGTCTCCTCAACAAGTGAATAACTTCTATTGTTGACCTACCCGGTATGAATCAGAATTGATTCTCCGACACTTTTGTCTCTCGTCTTAGGCGTTGTTCAATCACACTCTCCTAAAGTTTCATAGTGTGACTCATTAATTTAATACCACGATAATTATTACAACTTTGTACGTCCCCTTTATTTTTATATATAGGTATAAGGAAACTTTGGCGCCACTTATCTGGCATCTTCTTAGTTGTTTTAATTTTATTAAACAATTTTGTTAACCAAGAGAAGCCAACTTCTCCTCGACACTTCTACACCTCGATAGGAATGCCATTGGGTCCTAAATCCCTCCTTGATTTCATCTTCCTTAAGGCATTCCTAACCTCCCACTCCTTGATCCTGTGTAAAAATATAATATCTCTAACATTTTCCTCTAAGCCTAAACTTCTTATATGATTTTCATTTAGCAATTTTTTAAAATATTTTTTTCATCTTTCTTTAATTTCATCGCCCTTTACTAAAATCCGTAAATCTTTACTCTTAATACATTTAATATGGTTGAAGTCTCTAGTTTTCTTCTCCCTTAGCTTGACAAGTTTATATATATTTTTCTCTCCATCTTTTGTACCTAGTTTAGAATAGAATTGTCATATGCTCTATGTTTTGCCTCACTTACAACTTTCTTAACTTCTTTATTTGCTTTTTTATATTTGTTAAAGTGCCAAACTTTATAGCATTCTCATTTTGTTTTTACGATTTTTTGAACCTTGTCATTCCATCACCAAGTTTCTTTAAATGACGGTCCCATTCCTTTTGATTCTCCTAAAACTTCTTTTGCCACTCTTTTTATATATATAGTCATCTTATTCCACATTAAGTTTGTATCATCTTCTGCATTCCATGGTACTTTTTTTAACATATTATTTTTAAACAAAATCATTTTCTCCCCTCTTAAATTCCACCACTTAGTCCTTGGGTTTATGATTCTTTTTCTCCTTTTTGGTTACCCTTTTATATATAAATCTAAGACAAGAAGCCTATGTTGTGAGGTTATACTCTCTTTGAAAATAACCTTACAATTCTTGCTTGTTAGTCTATCTACCTTTCTAGTTAAAAAAGAAATCAATTTGGCTTACATTTGAACTACTTTTAAAGGTTATTAAGTGTTTGTCTCTTTTTATAAAAAAACGTGTTCCTAATTATAAGGTTATATGCTACCGCAAAATCTAAGATAGTCTCCCGTCCTGATTTCTATCTCCATATCCATGCCCTCCATGTACCATTTCATACCCTCCGCTCTCTTTTTCTATATGGCCATTAAAGTCTCCTCCTATATACACTTTTTCTCCTATGGGTATCCCTAGCATCAACTCGTCCATATGTTCCCAAAAAAAGTTTTTTTAATATTGTCATCTAATCCTACTTGGGGTGCATATGCGCTAATTATATTAACTATATGTCCTCCTAATATGAGTTTTACTAATATGATCCTATCTTCTTTTCTATGAATGGTTATTATATCATCTTCTAAATTTTTCTCTATGATTATCCATACTCCATTCCTATGTCTAGTCTTTCCGGTATAATATAATTTATATCATTTAATTTCTCTAGCTTTTTCACCTACCCACTTAGTTTCTTGTAGACATAGGATTTTAATCTTTCTTCTAATCATAGTGTCTACTAACTCCATTCCCTTACCCGTCAAAGTTCCTATATTCCAAGTTCCTATCCTAAGCCTAATATCCTGAGTTAACTTCTTTACCCGCGCTCGTCCAGGAAAACACGAGAACCCCTGTCGATTTTATACCGCACCCGGGCACCGATGCGGCGCCCCTTGCCCATTTTTTGAAGCATCTGAAAGCTGATGCAACGCATCGCTTAAGGGGAACGCCCTAGTATTTACTCGTGTATTCATAAGATTCATATTCATATTGGTCATGACATAGTTTTACACCGGCTATCAGGCTACCTGATGCAACCCTCCTCCATCATCCGGGCTTAGAACCGGCTATGTAAAAAAAACACAAGCGGAGTTCCTTGCTGTCAAATATATTTAGAAAAATTCAAGATAAACTAAACAAGTTAAATGAGATATACTTTTTTGAAGAGGGAGTGAGGAAAAAAGTGAGAGTGGATGCGTCTGGTAATTATGAGCCAATAGGGAGAGAGTTTGAGTTTAAGTTACTCACATACATAAAAATATATCTTCTCCCCTTCCACACTATATTTGATTCATAAAACTGTATAGCTAGTCTTGGCTTCCACACTATATTTGATTCATAAAACTGTATAGCTAGTCTTGGTGTGCTGCTCAAAGACTCAGAGGTCATTTAAATGGTTCGAGAAATTTTTATGTATAGGTAGTCTGGGTGTGTTGATCAAACACTCAGAGACCAATTAAAATGGTTCCAGGAATTTTTAATTTCTAACATATATTCTCAACTTCCACTCACTCCTATCGATGACTTAGTGTTGTAGTGGTACTCACCCTCACTCTTGCACACTCACACATACTTGGCCACTTTAGTTAGCAATGAAAGATTGCTTGTATTATTACTACTCAACAAAATAACACTGGGAGCTTAACGACACTCAGCTCAATCTCCCTCTTGAAGTTTGTTAGTTACAAATGATACTCCTTACCTATTTATGGGCATTTTCACTACCTTCTAAATCTCCCAACAAAAAATCTACCACATTACAAAACTCCCTACACTTCTAAAACATTCTTTACACTCTATACATTCTCCAACATTCTAAAATCTTCCAACTCTCTCTACAATACTCCACATAATATATTCTAAAAGACTCTACTCTATTCTACTTATGCCCAGGATGGCTGGAGCTGCCTAAGGGCTCAGCCAATAGAAGGCTCCCAAATTATTTTATTTCCTTGATTAGAGTTCCTAAAATTTTTATTTTCTTGATTAGAGTCTCAAAATTTTTTATTTTCTAACATTATTAGAGTTTATAAAATTTTTGTTTCCTTGTATTGTTAGGCCAACCAATAGTAAAGATGTAAGAATATACCCAAATAATTTAATTAATTCTAAAATTCCTAATTTCTTTTCTCATTTCACTGTTTTTTTTGAATTATTGAATATATACTTAACCGATAATTGTGAAAAAATAAATTTTTTTAAAACTTTCCATCTTCCCCAATTAACTTTTATCTTTTTTCTCTTATTCCTCATGTTTTCTCTCATTACAACATTTTTTGTTATAATTAATAATAAAACAACAAAAAATTTGGTGAAAATTCAAAAAATAAACAACCAAGTCATCTAAAAAAATTAAAAGATTATTCAATACTGAAAGAAAAATATATTAGTGACTTAGATACATAATGATAATCAAAATGTGTGATAAGAAAATTCTTTACAAAGAACATGAAAAAAAATGAAAGAAAGTGAACCAAGTAAAAAAGAAATGAGATCTCAATCAAAAATCATATTATATATTCCCACAAATATCTATGCACGGGCAATGGAAAAATATTGACAAAAAAATAAGAGATTTATTAGTAGAAGATAGTCCAATTAAATATAATAATTTCAATAAGAATGATTTTTAAATAAAAATTATTAATTAAAATATAATATTAATATATTACATGTTAAAGGGTCACTCTTATATCTTTTACTTATGGCCTCAAATTATATTGAGTCGTCCCTCTTGTATCATCATCGTCCAGCTCTTGCATGTAGCTGCATGGCGTAGTCTTTCCCCAAGAAGGGAAAAGCTGTCGAAGGGTTACTATCACATAGAAGGCAACTCCATTCACAATACCTCGGCTCTCGTTACTCCCTTCTCCGTGTGCAATCTCTCCAACTATGATTGCGGTCACACTGCATGCACTCCTCCACTTGGTCCTTTCTGTCACCAGCTCGATATAGGCTTGTGATTCTGCCTTCTTGTCTTGATCAATTCCCTCCTAAGTCCCGCTTACCTAGCCTCGTGTTAGTACAACCTTTCATCGTTTCCTTGTGCAGCTCCTTGAACTACAAACTGCTTTAAACTAAGATAAGTATACACTTAACCTGTTATTAAGGGAAGAACAATTTGAAAGTCTTACCCTTATAAACTAGGTTGTTTCTTACATCTAAGCTTTTTTACTATAAACAATGTCATTTTGTAAACATTAACGACCATTCTATGTAGTACTTTTGTATACAATATCAACAAGGCTTTGTAAACATTGACGACCAATAAGAATCAAACACGTCAGCTAAATAGACAATTCCAAAACTTTAAAAGTTTTTCACAATCTGAAGCTAAATCTAAATCACTACCAAGTTTCTCTTTGAATTACCTATAGATTTGATTCCAGACCCACTATTTTCATATTGTGATTGGTTCTCTAATTCTTTGCAAAATGGCAACCACCAATCTTGGTGATGGCACGATCATCCACTGCTGGCCCCGAAAACTCATTTTACACACATATTTTGAGTCTAAAAATAAGATCAAAACACATAAACAAAGAAATCAAATTTATTAATTTCAAGAAATATGAGTTACAAATCTTTGCAATCTTTACAAAAGAAAGACAAATCATCTGATTCGATCTCCTTGGTGATCCAGATTCAAGGGCTGTTGGAGCTTAATCTTGAATTGGATTGAAACTTTGGTAAAGAATGACACGTGGATGATATGCTTCTTAATCTTCTCCTTCAGGGTTTTAGATATTTTGGAGCTTTGGATTTTGAGTGAAGAATCCTACAAGCGTTCTTTGAGAGTCTTCTTCCTTTTGTATTTTTTTCCTTCACCCTCTACCTTTATTTATAGACTTTTGAAGGGGCAAACTAGTAACTTCTTTTACTCTTGATAATTATCTTTGATGATAATTATCCATTAATATATATATAATTATCTTTAATTATATTTATACATATATATCAATTATCCTTTGACCAATTTTCTAGTGGGCTTGGACTTCTTAGACAATTTGGATCATCCCATAACCTATTTATTTGTGGTGGATCTGGACTTTGAATTATCTAATTCATTGGGCCACATTCAAAGTGGGTTAAATTAAAGATAAGCCCAAATTATATTTTGGGTCCATCATGTAATTTTTTAATGTCTACAAATTGCCCCCACTTCAAGTCTCGCGCTAATACCGAACTAGTAGCGTATTTAAAATGGGGCTTGAAGTAAATGTGTTTCTTTTTAAATGCAATTTTCCGACATCCAAATTTTGGACACTTTCCGTGACATAAACTAGGATTGCTTCAATTTCCTTCTTTCAATGGAACTAAGATTTCCTAGTTCTCCTTTTCCCGATTGAATCAGCATCTTGAAAATCCTGTTCCAACTAAGACGTTTTTTTTTTCATTGTCCAAGTAGAATTAGAGTCTTGAGAATCTTCCTGCAAATAGAATTAAACCAGTGTGGGCTATATATAACCCATGAGTCAGGCTTTTGACATCAATTTGCATTGTAATCTTAATTGCTTAACTTGAAATGGAGTCAACACCGAATTGTCGATGACAAAAGAAGGAAGATCCCGTAGCTGCAGTACCCACTTTTTCTCGCCGAAATCTTTATCGTAACAGTAGGTTCTTCACTTTCTTTTTATTATTTCCTATCTCTTTCATTGCTTTAATGTCCCAAGCTCCTTCACTTTTTTTTCATTGTTTTCTTTATTGTTCTATCACATGCCTCACAAACATGAACCCTTATGTAATTACTGTCACACGACCCAAGATTTTTTCTTCAAACCAATTTTCTCTTCATGACTTTTACATGAGTGACATATAAAACATGAACCTTTACATATATATACACTGCCAAGTAACCTAAAACCTTCACCAATTAATCTTCTCTTTCATACCTATACCACATAACGTGAATTCTTGCATATATATATGTTGCCATGTAGTACAACTAATTTTCTCTTCCACTAACATGAATTTATGCCTTCACCAACTAATTTTCTCTTCCATGCTGTTAATACATGACTTCTCTGTGTATGAAACTTTGAGTAAATGAACTGCTGTTTTTTTTTCCTTTATTTTTTTTTCAAATCTTTTTTTTTCAGCTCGGCTTTTACTTGTAGGCTCTGCTTTGAATTTTGTGTTGATTCTAAGACAACGTACAAAACCATTGAACTCATCGAGAAAGACAACTGTAGGTGAGTCACTCAATTCTTTTTTGCAAGTTTCAATTTCTTTGTCAATTTTTGCAAGTTTCCATCTTTTTTCCAATGAGAGGCAACTTTTCAAAATACTGCAAATTGGTCATTTGCTTCTTTCAAAATATGGAGTTCCGAACATCATTCATTCGAAATGTATTAAATCCTTAGTTGTTCTCATGTAATTTTTATTTCCTTATTGCAATATGCACTATATTGTCAACTTGATTTATTTTGGATGGGCTAGTATATTAATGTACTAAATTAAGATACTATCGGACGAAGCTTTTATGATGATGTTTGTACTCTTGAATGAGGTTTAAGTATTAGCTTGGAATTGCTTAGGTTGATGAAGTTATAGGAAGTTGGTATAATTATTTTTGTTGTTGTTGACTCATGCAAGTAAAATGGGTTGGAGTAGTGGACTCTAGAAAGGGAGAGTCGACTACGTTGCATTGTGGTAAGTTACGTAAATTGGGTTAGACTTGGGGTAGTCGACTACAAAATTAGATGTAGTCGACTCCTGTTGCTTAAAAAAATAATGGTTGACTACAAGAGAAGGGCGTAGTTGACTATAGGGGAAAAGTGTAATTGACTACAGGAACTGTTGTAAACTAAACTGAGTGTTTTGAAGTTTTCTTTCGAATGAAAATAGTTTCACAAAGAGATTCCAATTGCATGGATCTTGATTATATTAATTTTGAGAAAATAAATTTGTTTTCTTTATTCACTAAACCGGGTTTTTGGGATTCAGGGCATGACAATAATGCTTTGAATTTGTTTAGTTGGGAAGCTAGTATTGTTCTTGTCCTATTCTAAGATGACTTTCTATCATATTTTCTATTTTCAATCGCATTTTCCATGAGTTAAAGAATTTTATGAATAGTGATTTTCCATGTCGTAGAGAGATTCAAACAGCTACTGGAACTTGATGTTCAAGCAAGGCTAATCAGCAACTTCATCAAAAAAGGTTTTGGAACTTCGCCGTCTAGCAGAACTACTTGTTAAGGGCACTGTCACTAATGTTGTTGATCACTATACACACAAGACAATACTATAAGATATGTGTCCAATAAAATTGGTTCAACATATACCCAAAATGTGTATCCAGTAATTTAAATTCATTAAATTAGTTAGATATGTACCTAAAAAGTATATCCAGTAATTCAATTTCATGGTATTATTGCTTCAAAATGAGTGAAGTACCTATTTGAATGCTATGATACAAAAAAAAAATGTTATTAGCTCTATTTTGAAATTTAATATTTATTGGTTGAGCATTGCATGTCGTGTAATTTGACATTTAATTTTTGGTGTGCTTTTTTTTTCTTCTTTAATTTTTAATATATTCATGTAATTTGATAAAATGAATATCTATTAATTGTACATATGGTTGCCTAGATTTTCTATTACTATATTTGAATATGAGTCCAAATGTTAAATGTTTGTTGGTTACCAACATAACTTTAAAGTGATCAAGGCAGCCTCAATCACTAGGGAATTGAGGTTGTTGCCTTAGGCCTCATGTAAATACCCTTCAATAAAAATACCCCATGTAAATATGGTTTAATAGAAAGACTATCATTTAATAAAAAGCCCCCTTTAAGTAAGACTTAATAGAAAGACCGTATAAATATGATTAATTAAATTGTAACTTAATTTAAGTTTTATTAATGGTTTCTTTCTTAGTGATATAAATAGTGTGTATTCAATGTATACATTATCTTCTAATTTTTAGATTGAATTGGAGTACTAGGTAATTTATCTCAAAAACTTATTATTCAACTATATTTCTTTTCCAAATATTTTCTTATTTTTCTATAATTATTCTTTATAATCTATTTTTTTTCTTTTTCTAGACTATTTTCAATTTGTTAATTAGTAAAATTTCTATAAAAAAAACCTAATTAATATTATTTACAGTAATATATTTAAAATAAGAAAAATAATAGTCAGGCAGAATTCTTAGACCTAGACTTTCTCATCCATATGATGCATGTGGTGAGTGCATGTGGTGGGGCCTATCACATGCATCCAATGGATGTAGAAGTGTAGGTTTAGTAATTCTGCCTAACAATTTTTCCTAAGTAGCATGATCCTTAAAATAAAAACAAAAATGTTTTCTTTAAATTTTTTGCCTTAGGCCTCAATATGTATCAAGGCAAAAGTGATTAATCAAATATTCATGTTAGCGTGTGGTATGTGGTGTTCCATGGTCCCGCTTATAATGGATAGAAAATAGGGGTGCAATTAGGGTGAGTTGGTCAGGTTAGAGGTACAGCTTAGATTGAACCCGACATATGAAATTTTCAACCATAATCCAACCCTAACCCGACCTTTAACCCAAGCAAACCAACCCTAGCCCAACCTATCCTTAATTTTCTTAGTTCGGGTTGAATTCGGACTGAGATTTTGGGTTAGAATTCGGGTTACCACTTTGATTTTATCATATAAGCATCTTGTACGACATTAACTTTATGAAATATATAGATTTCTTTCTCATTCTTTTATTGTTTGGAATGCACATCATCTATCACTAGACATAATTTTTGTAAAGACTAAAATATAACTAATTCACAATTGAAAAAATAAAAAATATTGTTCAGTACATCTTATGATATAATAACTAATGGACCATTGACTAGACCAACCTAACTATAATTTGAAATAATTAGAATATATTTAAAATAAAAATATATATAAAAAATTAGAATTCAGGTTCGGGTTGGGCTCGGGTTGATGGGACCTCAACCCAAGCCCAACTCTAATTGAATTCGGGTTTAGATTTTTGAACCCAAGCTTACCCCTATTTGTAAAAACAATTGCTCGAGTCTATGAAAAATCAGGCTGGGCTAGGGTTGGGTTCAAGTTGACCGACCCAAGTTGCACCCCTAGTAAAAAATACTAAAAAATGATGTAAAAAAATAATATTAAAATCCTCTCTAGTACAAGATTACCATGATTCTAGGGCACACCATAATTACATAGTCTTGAGTCTGTCATGTCCGTTTCTAGCAGTATTTGGCTAACGGACAACCAGTGTCATTCCCGTTAACCTCTGCTTCTATTAGCTTAACAACTGTTACCTTGTGCTTTCACTAGTAAAAATAAATTTTCAAAACCCAAAATATTAAAAATTCAGAATGTCAAATTTTCAACTTTATCATCCACAAGTAGTCACAAGGGTGTGATTGTGGAGAAGTTATTCACTACCCCGGGATTCTTTACATATAGGAATCCCACCAATAGCAAATTTGAGTTTTTCATCATAATAGGAAAAAGTAAAAAATACAATGATAATATTGGTGGGATTCCTATAATCAAAGAATACTCGGGGTATTCTATAATCTTTCATGATTGTGAGATAGTCATTTTGGATGGTTTGAATTCTTAAGTGTTGCAAAAGACAAGATTCATTAAGAATTGATGAACTTTAAAATGTCTTGTTTTATTTTTAATCAACTTTGACTTATATTCATTGGATTGTCCAAAAATGTGTTTGTGAATGTCACAACAGTTTCACATTCCATACTGACTCTATTCTAACTTCTAAATTCACCCACATCAATAATATGTATATCATATCACCAACTAAAATATCATTCAATATAATAAAATATCAACTAATAAAATCCACCTCTATTATATGGTTGTCCTTGCTACAAAGTGGCTCATACTAAAAATATAAATTACAATTACAAAAATAAAATAAAAACTAGATGCCCCTATATTATTGAGTCTTTTTCTATTGAAGTGCACTTGAAATGGTGAGAAAAAAGGGGAAAGCTTGGGAAAGCCCAAATATGTAATATTCTAATTAATCAACAATAATCACTGCATATCTAGCAATAACATCATTAGATTAATAATTGTAGTCAATATAAATGGCTAACCTCCCCTCCTCTATAGGAGGATTAGCTTCTTCCCATTTTTAAAAGCCAACTATGCCCTTAGTACAAAATATGTAACCATCTTACTATAAGGTTATTTTAGGAATTTTAAGAAAGGGGTATGTTATGTTCTCACCTCCTCTAAGTCATATTCATTACATTCACAACTCACACAAACACATCACAATCAATGGCATCACCACCATAATTGACAACACAACCACCTCCATAATTGGCACCACCACCACCATTTTCGGCATCGCCACCACCACAAACACAACCCCCATATCCAGCGACGCCACTGATAAGCGTCAAATGTTACACATTCACACCCTTAATATATATGCCAAGTCCCGAGTTTGATTTATTTAATGTCTTTAATACTAATTTGTAATTTTCTTTATTTTAAGGACTTTAATTGCAAATCTCCATAATTTAGTGCAATTGGACCACTGGAAGGGTTTGCTTGAGGTGCAATTGGAGCATGACCCATTGGAGGAATTTAAATTAAAGGTTCAATTCTTTATGGACATGAGAAGCAACCCAAATTCAAGCCTAAATGGTCAACACAACAAGTGGGCCCACCTGCAATCCAACCAAGGTCAAGGCCAAGCCCAATTAAAATTCTAATCTAAGTAAAGCACTCGAGTGCTTTATCCAAGCGCTCGAGCGCTTTTGTATTAGTAGAGCCTATAAAAACTTATTTGATATAAATTCTATATCGCTCTTAGGTCTTCTTGGAGATCAAGCTAGCATGAATTTGGGGATCTTGAGAGCTTGGAGAACCATGGAATTTGGAGGTTCTACCTCGAAGATGGAGCTCTCATCCACCATGGAAGGCTAAAGCATCACTCTAGAGCATTTTGTAACCCTATCTTTCTCAATTAGTTGGTTTAATTGTATTTAAAATTGGGAGTTTTCGTACTCGATGTGTAATTGCATGATTTAAATTGAAATTCATGGTTGTATCATGAATTAGGGATTATATTGATTCAAATTCCATCTCAATTCAATCTTATTCTTGTTTTAGATATCATTGAATTTTGATTAATCTATTTTCCTTCATTGTTCTTGTAGTTCAAAGGGGAAAAATCATGTAATTGAGGATTAATTGATTATTCTAGATTATGATTTTGATGATTCATGCTAAGGAAAATTGATTTGTACTACAAATTAGTATAGATTAATATAATTTAGTTAAGTAGACAAGTCATGCAATCTAAAGATGATTCTTACTTAGTTCAATCTTGAATGATATATGTTTAAGGTGTTGACATGTGCTTGTAGCCACTCAATTATAATTGCATGGAGTAGTTTTTCCCAATTTTGAGTATAATTGGCCAATATTGAGGAGATAGTGGTGAAGCAATTGCCTTAGAACCTTTCTTTAATTAATTTCATCTTACTAATCTACTTATCTCTTAATTAGTTTGTTTTAGTTTCAAAACAACCTCAATTAGACTTTTTGGAATCAATTTCGAATGAATTCTCAAATTAGCAATTAAATCATCCAACTTCCCAGTCCTTGAGGATGATAACCTACTCGAATAGCCTTATGCTACAGTGATCTGTGCTATTACGAAGTGTGAATTTTAATTGGTTAAACCTAAATGAACATGATTAGCCACCACCACTAACAGTTGTGTAGACCAATTACCCACAATCAAAACTCACAAAAAAACCAAAAAAATCACTGCCACTTATCCAACACCATCGTCATCATCGTCGATAAACCTTTCCCCCAATCTATTTTATAACATTGTATATTCCGACAACGATGAATTTTCCTCTCACCGACACTGTGTATTTACCATAATTAGATCTATACCATTACAAAGAAAAGATCCTGCAAATCAAAATAGGCAGAGAATATCTGAATCTAAAAGCACAAATATTTGCACCAGAGATGAAACCCAAACTGATCCAATTCACAAATAAAAGATAATCGATGGCATAAAACTTTTTCACAATAATCATTGCAGTGGCGGTGGTGCAGTGGTAGCGAAGAAACCCACACCTCAGGTCGATCAATTGTGGGAAGAGAAATGTGAGAGAGGAGTTGGAAATATTAATTTTTTGAAATTACATAAATATCCATATTATTATGAGCTGCCTAATTCTAGTGAGGTTATTTTTTGTCCAAGAAAAATAGGAAGAAAACTTATCCTCCCCTCGAAGGAGGGGAGGTTAGGCTTCCCTAATTCTTCAATAAATCTTATATATTGTAATTATATAATCATTTATATATATATATATATATATATATATTTGCTTTACTTTGACAAATTTTAATCTAAAAATTATATGTGCTCAAACACAATTTTAACTTAATTATCTCAACACTAGGTTTTGACTCAACCTATACCATTACATAATACCCAAAACCTACAACTAACTTCGAAGTCATATACGAATTTGGATACTCATTCAAAAACATCATATTAATCTTGTCAACTCCATATTCTTTGTGACTAAGAAAGTACATAACCTTCCAATGGTGAGAGTCTTGCACAATTCTTCTAGAGATCTCTTACCTTAAACCACCAATATGAGCTCCCTCAACTAAATATATGAAGCACCATAAAAGAATTTTGACTCATACATAGTACGTTTATATGATAATGATTAGAGTTTTGTACGCGTACAGTTCGACAATATGATCAATATCTTAGTTTTGCACACAATTTGATTGTATCATATTTGGTCTCGCATACAGTTTGACCAAGCCCCCAATGTCTCCATCACTTGCAACTATCCATACTGTTATCAACATCAATACCTTTCACATATCGTGTCGTAGATCCTAAAACCAACCGAACTGCAATCTATAACTAATAAGTGCCAACTAGGGAGACTATTACATCTAGAAGTCCTGAAATCTATCTAACTTAGTTGCCAACAAAATATCAAAACTTAATTAATTAACACTAATTCAAACATCCATGGTGCGCTTAGTACGCAGGAATGGAATGAGAATAGGAATAGAATAGAATGATCATTCTTATTTTACTGTTTGATTACAAATATGAAATGAGGTAGAAATAAAATAAAATTTAAATCAAATTATCCAAAATACCCCTCCTAATAACAAATAAATTAAATTAACAAAGGTGTGGTAGTGGAGGAAGGTGGTGGTGGTGGTGTGGTGGTGGAGGTGATGGGGGTGGCAGTGGAGGTGGAGGAAAGTGGAGGTGGTCGTGTGGTGGTGGAGGAAGGTAATATTATTTGTTATTGTTGATCTCAAAGTTTCAACAAATGGTTATTTGGATTATTTTGATGATTACAATCTATTAGAGTGTAAATTTAATAAGTCCACTTGAGTGTGCATTTTACAAGGTATCAAATTATCCCAAGTATCTTAAAGGCGTTAGACTTCAAAGGAATTAAAAGAAGATGTATGAAGCCACATGAGCATAGAGCTCAAAGATCAATAATCAAGAGCAATGGCGAAGTTGAAGAAAATTTAAGCCACATGATGAAGAAACCCAAGAGCTTAAAGATTTGAAGATCAAAAGACTTGGGTAAGCTAGTCTTAGGTGAGTGCTAGATTTAATGTAAAGTTATTTTTGAAGTAACTTCTTTTGAAAGCTCATCTATTGACTCAATGAACCTTATGACCAATGCATATCATTCATATCATATAATGGTTCATTGAACACTTAGAATTAATCCATGAACTTCATTAAATCATCTTGAAAGCCTTATGTTAAGATTGATTTAATTCAAGCTTATGTTTAGCTTTGAAGGAACTTAATTCTTGAGTAAACAAATTCTAGAACCTACACTTGAATTAGAATATATCATTTATAGTTCTTAGATACATTGACTTAGGCTTTGAACTCAATTGACTTACTTTATAAAGCTTTGTCATACACATTTGCTGTTTCGGAGACTTAGCACATAAATTTGACAAAGTGTTGGATTCTAGGGGCAAAAATATAAATATGAGTTTTTCAATGAATCTTGATATAAAAAGTTTCGGTAATTGTACCACATGATTTATTATGATTATATGAATTTTCTCAACCCCAATGACGTGATTTAGTCATTCATATTGCACGATGAATTTTTATGTCAAAGCTATGAAAATTCGTTTTGTACTAAAATTGAGAAAATCAAAATTTGATTCACTTGAAATATAATTTTGACACTATTTTTATTGAATCCAAATGGGGGGTAATTTTCTTGTTTACATTGAATAACTTACAGTAAATCGATGAGAGATTTACTTAAATGTTTTCAATGTAAATAAGTAAGTTGTGTGCCGTGTGCTAATACACTATGCAGGAGAAAATGCTAAGTCTAAGAATAGTTTAAACCTGGGGACTTTCAGTCGCTTGATGGATCCCATCAGTCAGCTGGTAGTAGCTGGAATTAAATCTAGTGGGTTGTGCAAAACTGAAACTACTGAAATATTGTTTCAGCCGGCTGAAGAGTAGCTTCAGCTGGCCAATTTAATGTCATCAGCCTATCGATATTTTGAATTCAACGACTAGTTTCTACATTAAATGTTTCCTAACCACTTCCAAATGGCCAGAATATGTTCTTGTGCTATATATACACCTTGTATATGTATTATAGAAGTTAGAGAGACTACCTTAAAGTTTAAATATTTATATCATTCATCTATTGGTAGTCACCACTATTGAGCCAAAAATTTGCATATAATTCATAATGGCAAAATCCTAGTGAAGAGCTTTCCATTAAATATTTCATTGCTAACTATAGGTATATGAGCTATAATTTGTGTATCTATCCATTGAGGGATATTCTTCATTATACTCAAATTCTTATCCACCTTTGAGAGGAAGACCAAATGGTGCACTTGGCAAGGAATACCATACGATTGGTTTGGCAAAGAAGTCTTGGTGAGGTTTTCATTGAGCAATGAAGTCCAAGTCATGAGCTTGGCAAAGAAGTTTGGTGAGGTGTTTACCAGAGCTAAGAAGCCCAAGTGGTTCACTTAGCGATTATAATGGTTTGCTTTTCACCCTTAAGGGAAGCCCTATAGTGAAATCCATAAGAGGTGCTCTTGAGGCATAGACGTATGCGGGAGGTGTCGAACCATGTAAAAATCACGGTGTTGCTTGGTTTGCATTTCTCTTAATCCTTAACTCATTTACTTAATAGCATTTCATATGTTTAATTTCATTATACTTTATATATGAATGCTATGAGTTTATATGCTTTAATTCATATGAGGAGGATGAGATGAATGTTTTGAGTGTGTTGATTGATTGAGTATTTTTTTTATTATCCACTTGCCAATCAAATTGCATACTATGTATTTGATAGAATATACAATCAACATTTTCACACACTACAAACATATGTATAAATATTGTAGACATTAAAAATTACACGATAGACCCAAAATATAATATGGGCTTATCTTTAGTTTAGCCCACATTGAAATGTGGCTCAATGAGTGAGATAATTTAAAGATCAGACCTACTACAAATAAATGAGTTATGGGCTGGTCTAAATTGTCTAAGAAGTTCAAGTCCACTTGAAAATTGGTCTCATAGATAATTATATATATATATATATATATATATGTAATTATCAACAAAGATAATTATTATGGATAATTATCAAAATTATCATAAAAGATAATTATAGGATAATTATTAAAAAAGTTACACATCTACCCTCCGGTGAGCCTATAAATAAAGGTCCAGAGGTGGGAGAAAGAGGACCGGAAGATTCTCAGAAAAAGCTGAAACTCTGCAGAAGTCTTCACTCAAAATCTAAAGCTCCAAAGCATCTAAACCCTAAAGGAGGAGAACAACAAGCACATCATCCACGTGACATTCTTCACCAAAGTTTCAATCCAATTCAAGATCAAGCTCTTGTAGCCCTTGAAGCTGGATTACCAAGGAGATCGAATCAGAGGAAGTTATCTTTCTGTTGTAAAGATTCACAAAGGATTGTACCCCTTTTTCTTAAATTAATAAAATTATTTATTTGTTACCAATTTTTGTTCCTAAAATTGTCAAATGCTGGCAGCACCTCAACAGGTCCAATGACGCATAGCAAGACCCAAGCAATTGTTTCACTTAAAAATCAGCAAGATTTGGTGAAAACCAATCCTGCCAAACCAATGGGTGTGAAAATTCAACATGTGAACACCTGTGATCCTCAGGCACCAAAGAATTTTAACGTTGTTCCAAAAAAATTGGTGCCACCACTCACCTCACTCCGTCTCTGACTCCAACTCTAGCGTTGGTTCACTCTCAGACTCGTTACCTGAGATTTCAGAACAATCGATCAGTCACTTCAAAGAATGTTTATTCTCAAGGTTTTAGCCTCGGTGGAAGACCAACTGGCAACGATGGTGCGCGCAATCGAGAACCTTACGAAAACTATTGAAGAGAAGGACATGCAGATCGTCGCGCTATTGAGTAAGCTTGAAATCCAAAATCCTGATGAGTCAACACAACTGCTTGTGAATACCTCAAATTCAGCCCTTCAAGGGGCCCAATCAAAATATCATCGTCACATATCTGCGGCAGGACACGTGGCTAACGAAACTAACTATGCCTCGCCAGTTGCTTCGCTATCTGTCCAACAATTACAAGATATGATAACAAACACAATCCGAGCACAGTATGGTGGCGCTCCTCAAAGCACTCTCATGTACTCAAACCCTACACAAGGAGAATTGATAGCATGAGGATGCTTGCAGGGTACCAACCTCCGAAGATCCAACAGTTTGACGGAAAGGGCAACCCAAAACAACACATCGCTCATTTCGTTGAGACTTGCAACAATGCTGGAATTGAGGGAGATTTACTAGTTAAATAATTTGTTCGTTCCTTTAAGGAAAATGCCTTTGAGTGGTATACTGATTTAAAATCCGAATCGATTGACAGTTGGGAACAAATGGAACGAGAATTTTTAAATAGGTTCTACAGCACCCATCGCATTGTTAGTATGATAGAGTTTACTAACACAAGACAATGGAAGGATGAGCCTGTCATGGACCATATCAATCGGTGGCGAGCACTTAGCTTGGATTGCAAAGATCGGTTGACAGAATTCTCCGCTGTTAAAATGTGTATGCAAGGTATGCATTGGGGCCTCCTTTATATTCTTTAAGGAATAAAGCCTCGTACCTTCAAAGAATTGGCTACACATTCACATGATATGGAGATTAGCATTAAAACTCATGGAGGCAAAGATTCTTTGATTTTAGAGCCACGCAAAGACAAAAAGGATGAAAAGAAGGTGGTAAAATCGTCAAAGGGTCCTGCCAAAGAATCCATGATTGTCTCTGCTGTCTCGATAAAGGTTGCTGTCAAAGATAAGAAAAAAGAATACAATAAGTCACGACAGTTTCAAAAGAAGCAAAACCAACGTCCGCGCTCAAAAAATTAGATATGAAGGAATACCCATTCCCAGACTCTGATGTTCTTGACATATTGGAATGCTTACTTGAAAGTAAAGTTATTAAACTTCTAGAAACGGGACGTGTTGATGACCCAAAATACTGCAAATATCATCGTATTGTCGGTCACCTGACTGAGAAGTGTTTCATTTTCAAGGAAATAGTGATGAACTTGGCAAAGCAGGGAAAGATCTTGTTAGACACAGACGAGATAGCAACTTTAAATCATATTGCTGTCATATTCTCGTCTTCAAAGTTCGAGCGGACCTGTCCTTATCACCAATTATTTTTAAACTCTGGTATCTGCTCCACCACTATTTAATTTGGCTTATTTGAACCAATTCAGATATACCTCCCCCGAGGTAGGATTCTTGACAATCCAATAAAGGATAAGAAACTTCTCCAACACGATGATGAAGGATGGACCTTGGTGACGAGGAGACGACGAAAGCAACAAGCTCACGTTCCTCTGACTAGCCACTTCGACAGGGGGCAAAGAAAAAAAGAAGTCTCGATATATCCCTAAGAAAGGTGTCCAGAATGGTAAAGGTGCCAATAAGACGGCATTGACAAAACATACAAGGTTGGGTGAAGAAATTTGTAAGCCCGTTACTTTACATGATTTCTTTCCAAAAGGATATCTCGATGATGAAGTTATGCTAACTTACATGGTGTCAACTATGAGGATCGATTCGGAAATCGAAAGTGATAAGAGTCAAAGTGAAGTCCAAAGTATAGGAGAGCTTGAGAAACACACGACCGCCATCGAAGAATCCAACGACGAAGAGGGAGTTGGAGCTACATCTGACTCGTGTTGTGCAACAATCACTTTCACTGATGAAGACCTTCAACTGGGATCAAAGCCACACAACCATCCTCTTTTTGTCTCCAGATACATAAGGGAGCAAAAGGTAAATCGCATCCTTATTGATGGAGGCTCCGCAGTGAATCTCATGCCAAAATTTACAATAAAAAATCTTGGCATTACAGTTAACGATTTGGCTCGTAGTCTCCTCATCATTCAAGGTTTTAATCAAGGTGGGCAGAGAACTATTTGCATGATTCGTGTAAACCTAACAATTGGAGGGTTGCAAGCTGAAACCTTATTCCACGTAATCGATGCAAAGACATCCTATAATTTATTGTTAGGATAACCTTGGGTGCATGATAACGGTGTTGTTCCATCAACTCTTCATCAGTGTTTCAAGTTTTGTAAGAATGGTGAACAGACAGTGGTGGCAGATAACAAGCCATTTATTGAAGTAGAAGCTCATTTTGTAGATACAAAGTTTTACATTGAGCAAGACATATCTTTGAGCGTCTCTACAACAAACCTTCCATCTACACAAGACGTTGAGTCTACAAAAAGAAAAGTAGTATCGTTCATCTCTCTAGATGTCTCGATGACAGACAGTACAAAGGTAACTCAAAAGCAAGAGATCATGGTTAAAACACATCATACTACACCAATTTTCAAGTATGTTCCAAAATCTCAATGACGAGAAGGGCAATCACTGGTCATGGAGATACTTGAAACTGAAGAAGTTAAGTTAAAGTTGTCTCGCACAAAAGAAAAAGAAGATCTACAAAGCTTGAGAGAAGAATTAACTCTTCCCCTCACAAAGATTGAAAAGTCTACTCCTACTAAACTTTCATTGAAAGGATTCGTCCGACCATCAAAATCTCCTGTTGAACATGAATTCCTTTCAATACAAAGAACAAATGAAGGATTCGATCCAAAGGCATACAAACTTTTGGCTAAGTCTGAGTATGATTTTGCAAATCCCACAAGCCTTGGAAAACTTAACCCGAAACTTACTGGTGAGAAAATACACGACCTCAATGAGACACAAAAGAAATTGAGGGAATAAGGGCATATGATAATTCCGCCCAAGACTGGTCTTGGTTTCGCATCGACTAAGCCTATTCGAATCCAAATCATAAAGAAGGATAAAAAGTTAAACACTTTGTACATTAGCATTGAAGAGGTTGGTGACAGCAAAGATCGACATCCTGTTTCTAACAAGTTAGTTTTTGATCGTGTAGAAGTTTCACACACTAAAGTATCTGTATTTGACAGGTTGGGCTAGTTAACTCAAGTATTGAATACCTCAAGTTCCCATTTTAATAATTCACCAAGTACTTCCGACTTCAAAAGAATAAATTCTCCTACCCAAAGAAGAGGATCTTCAAAGCCTCAACCTCGAAAGTCTGTCTTTTCTCGAATAAAGCTCTGAGAGAGGTATTGGTAACAAGAAATGAGGAAAAAGAACTGGGGAGAACCGGTGCCAACATGGTGAAAGGTAGTGAAGTTCGGAGTTTGATTCCCTCACGAATGAAACGTAGAACAGAGGTGGACGTCATTAATGATGTTACACTAAAAGCAAAAAGATGGACTATTGTGTTCACTACCCAGTCTGAGGAGTCCGATACAGATGGAAGGAAGGATGAAGCATTTTATGCCACTACTTATCACATTACTGTCGAAGAGCAATCAGATTCTGATCTTCTAAATAATGAGGCCAAGGAAGCTCCCTCAACACTTGAAGACGGGGGGCAAGCGACCGTTGATCAACTCAAAGAATTCAATTTGGGGATGATGGACCAGCCCAAGCCAGTATTTGTTAGTTCATTTTTAAGCACCTCGGAAGAAAATGACTACTTTCAATTGCTGTTAGAATACAAGGACGTATTTGCTTGGACATAAAAGGAAATGCCAGGTCTTGGCCCTAAAATTGCAATTCATAACCTTGCTATCAAACATGGGACACATCCAATTAAACAATCTCAACGTTTCTTCCATCTAGAACTTATCCCAAAGATAGAAGAAGAACTCAACAAATTGATTGATATGGGATTTATTCGGGAGGTCAAGTATCCGACATGGATTTCGAGTATTATGCCAGTGAAAAAGAAGAATGGGTAGATAAGAATCTATGTGGATTTTTGTGACCTAAACGAGGCATGTCCAAAGGATGATTTTCCTCTTCCTATCCCAAAGCTCACTGTCGATGCAACAACCGGACATGAAGCTCTCTCAATTCATGGATTGTTATTCTGGGTATAACCAGATTAGGATGACTCCAAAAGACGAAGAGCTATCTGCATTCTGCACCCCAAAAGGTATTTATTGTTACAAAGTTATGCCTTTTGGACTTAATAATGCGGGGGCAACATACCAACGCGCCATGTAAAGGATCTTCGATGACATACTTCACAAAATTGTTGGGTGTTATGTCGATGACCTTGTGGTTAAGACAAAAAAAATAGGGGAACATTTACAAGATTTTTGTACAGTTTTCAATCGTTTTAGAAAATACCAACTCAAAATGAATTCTCTCAAGTGTGCGTTTGGTGTTACTTCTAGAAAATTCCTTGGGTATGTGGTTCGCCATCGCGGTATCGAAATCGATCCATCTAAAGTTGATGCCATACAAAAGGTGCCACCACCCAAGAATTTACGCAAACTTCAAAGCCTGCAAGGCCAACTTACTTTCATCCGTTGATTTATCTCAAATTTGGCCGGCAGTTGTCAACCTTTCAACCGACTCATGAAGAAGGATGTCCCATTCGAGTGGGATCTAGCTTGTCAAAATGCTTTTGATAGTATTAAGCAATACCTTCTCAATCCTCCAGTGTTGGGGGCACTTGTATCTGGAAAGCCTCTCATACTTTACATTGCTGCACAAGAAAAATCCCTTGGCACCCTTCTTGCACAAAATAATGAAGAGCACAAGGAGAAGACATTGTATTACTTAAGTCACAAGCTCACACCAACAGAGCTAAAGTATCCTCCGATTGAGAAAACGTGTCTCGCACTAGTCTTTGCCTCTAAGAAATTAAAGCACTATTTCTTGGCACATACAATACACCTCATTGCAAGAGTTGAGCCTCTCAAGTATGTAATGTCAAAACCAGTCCTTTTTGGACGCTTGGCGAGGTGGTCAATTTCGTTCAATGAATTTGAAATTATTTATGTGTCACCTAAGGCAGTAAAAGGACAATTCTTGGCAGATTTTCTAACTGATTATCCTATCCCAGCCGATTGGGAAATTTCAGAAGATTTTCCTGATAAAGAAGTTTTCAAATTGACATTCTTCCTCCATGGATAATGTTCTTTGATGGAGCAGCACGGTCTAATGGAGCGAGGGCATGTGTAGTATTTGTCTCTCCACAAAGGCAAATCCTCCCATACGCATTTGCGATTATTAAAAACTACTCAAATAATGTTGCTGAATACCAAGCACTGATCATTGGTCTTCAAATGGCAAGGGAGATGAACATCATGGATCTCGAAATATATGGAGATTCTAAATTGGTGATCAACTAACTCCTTAAGGATTATAAGGTTAAGAAGGAAAATCTAATACCATACTACAAGTATGCTTACTAGTTGTTGACAAAATTTGACAATGTCATTTTAGAACACCTTTCTAGGAAGGAAAATCGTATGACTGATGCTTTGGCAAATTTAGCCACAGCATTGGCATTAGTTGATGATGAAATAGTGAATGTTCCAGTATGCCAACAATGGGTGCTACCACAAGTCCTTGAAGATAAAGTTGAGGAGAGTAATGTAATTTCTGTCTTTATTGTCGAAGGGGACGACTGGAGACGACCTATAATTGAGTATTTGGAACATGAAAAGCTTCCTGAAGACTGACACCACAGGACCGAGATACGTAGGCGAGCACCTCGTTTCATTTATTATAATAACACGTTGTACAGACGATCATTTGAAGGTCTCTTCCTTCATTGTCTCGAAGAAGACGAAACAGCTCATGCAATGGAAGAAGCACATTCAGGGGTATTGATTTGTGTGTGAATGTAACTCAATAAGTGTATCAATTAAAAATTACCACACTTCGCAATAGAACAAATTCCTTGCAGAATAGAGCTATCAAAAGGGGTGTCGAACCTCAGGGATTATGGTCTGATGAGTTGGAATACGGAATTAATTCTAATTAAATTTATAAAGAGAAGAAATCTGATTTTTAAACTAATTGAAAGGTAAAATAAAATAAATCAAAGTAAAATAAAAGTGAAGATAATATGAGATAAATCTAGGGTATTTGACTCACCACTAACTCTACAATCAATGGTCAATTGAATCAACTATGGGGAATTATATCATGCATAAGTGGTGTCGGTGGCTACAAGCTCACCTTCATCCGTCAAGAAGATAACATATGATTAAGGCTAAGTCATGGACTATCTTCGATTGGCATGGGCCATCTACCTAACTACTCTAATCTAGGGTGCAGTGTGGTTCATCTTCTCTAGGCATAATCCATCAAAGCTTTTAATGATATATTCAGTGATTACCATTGTGTAATAATCGCTCTCATGATCACAGAAAATAAGAGAGATATAGTTCAATAACAACAACTAAATATCTAAGACAAGATAAGAAATCATTGAAACTGAATTTACAAGACTTTTATTACTCAATTCTATAATAAGAATCCTCTAAATTACACAATCTATGCATGTATATAAAGGTCCCCAATAATTAAAACAATCAAACCATTGATGCTTTGTTAGGGCTACATCAAAACCCTAGTGGATGAACTAGCAGCTCATGGTAGAAGAAGAAGCTTCAACTGTTGAGGAAGAAGGCATCAACTTCATGAATTATGCGTATGACTTCGTTCTCCAATGGCTCGGCCAAGTATGTCTTCTGTTCTGTCCAAAGCTCTCTCAGACTCTCCAATCTCTCCAAAATCTCTCCCACTCAGCCCCCAATTCTTCACTTTAAGTCCTAAGAGAATACACCGAAGTCCTAATCCAATTAGGAATTAATTAGGTTTTCCCGCAACACTAATCAGGTGGGTTTTTCCTGCTAACGTTCGGCCCAACTTTTGACCCACTAGAAGTCCGATTCACGGAATTTTTGTGAAATACAAAAGTGTGCAGAATCGAATTTCGTTCAACCCATTTGAAAATGAAGTCAATTTGAGGCTCAAAAATAATACTTCTAGTCCATTTTTCAAAACGGGATTAAGATTGTATTAAACGCAAATTTGGGCTTCAGGCCCGAAACCTTCTTAAGCAACTGTAATTCTCTTGGACCTCTTCCTTTGGCTGATTTGAGTTGAAATAAATGGTTGAATGGATCTCCTTGATATAGGCTTCATCTAACCATCTTAAATGTCTTCTTTAAAAGCTCAAAATCATAGTTTTAATTGAAATAATCATTAAGGCCCTGAAAATACAGAAAACACTAAAACGAAGTAAAATAACAAAATAATCTATCACTGAGAGAATAAAATACATAAATTAAGAGGCTAGAATGCATAACATTCAACGCCTATCACACCCCCAAACTTACATATTGCTAGTCCCTTAGCAATAGAATAAAACAAAACTAAAACACAGAAACTACTAAACACTAACTATACTACTCAACTCCACTTTTGTGGGAGAAATGATTGCATTTGGCATATGCAACAAGCCTTTAAACCCCTAGGTTCCCCCTAGTGGACGAGTATAGTCTCGTGAGGGTTTCCAGAAATGTTACCCACAAACATTCAAAATTATGTTTCAACGTTAATTCAACAAGAATATTACAATACATAGTTACAAACTTGCATTCAAGAATAATTTCAAACATTCAAATTCCATAATTCAAATCAATGGTCCCCACACATAATTCACATCAACACATCTCAAAATAATCAACTCTAGTCCCCTTGTGAAAAGTGAACTAGTAGTCCTCTCATTTAGCATAACTCAACTCTGAATATATTAAGGCACATACCCCTTCAACTCACTAGCTCCCCTTATTGAAATCATACTTCGAAACATGAATACATGACTTTTTCATTTTTTTTCAATTCTTTTTTTTTTCATTGCTTTATTGGTTGTGCAATGTCTTGATCTATTAAGCTTTCTGAAAGATTTATGTAGCAAGCTTTCAGTCAGTGACTGCCAAACCAGATAGCTTTAGGGCACTAGGCTTAAAGATACCCCGAAGAACCTAATTACTCGAATCAGTCAGGCTACAAATCAAGACAACCAATGCTCATCTTTTCTCACCCTTTCACTTTTGACGCGAACACTCCGTACTTCCTGAGGCATAGAGGCCCGGTTACTCATGAAAAGGATCAAATTGATTTGCTTATTCCACATATATTTCTTTCTTTTTTCTTTCTCTTGTTTTTTTTTCTTTTTCATTGAAGTCAAGTAAAACACATCATCGGTACTCATTCTCAAGAAATACTAATTAATATCAAGCATATGTAACTCAATAACTCAAAACCAAAGTTTATACCCTATAAGATTATGCTAGTGTGTCTGTGCATGTAAGGAAACTAAAATCAATCACCCCAAATCATGTCAATGCAAATTATGATTAAAACCACTTAATTTAAACCATAGTTTCCAAGAATTTAAAACATACTCAAAAATTGCAAGTTAAGCGCCTACATAAGGTATTAATCCCTTGAATAATTTCAAAATATTCTATCTAAAAACAAAACAAAAGAAAATAAAATAAATAAACTAAGAAAATAAAAGAAAATAAAATCCTAAAACAAGAAGAATTTCATAAAAATATCCCCCATATGCAATAAAGCACAAAAATAAGGCAACGCCTCACCCCCAAACTTAAATTGTACATTGTCCTCAATGTACTATCAAACGAAGCAAAAAGAAGAGTAAGAATGATATTACCAGGACCATGGAGTAGTGGCAAGAAAATAGAGCACACCAATGGTATGAAGGCAATGCAAGCATCCCCCCAAACTTGGATGTTATAACCTGTCAAAACAAACCACTATACCCCAAAGATCAAGTGAAATAGTATGGGTGAAAATAAATATGAAAATAGAAAAATCCTAAAAAAATAAATTTTTTTTTTTTAAAACTCAAAATCTAACTACAGAAAGAAAAATAAAACTAAAAATAAAAATAAAAACTAAGAATAAAATAAAATACAATAGAGAGATACCTTCCTGTCAAGGATGTGGTGGTGACTAAGCATCCGGATTCAAGTTCGTCTGGCGCATCAGTGCACGCAGCATCCTTCTCATCTCTAGTTGATCCTAGCGAGTCTCACGAAAGTGATCCGTCATCTCAGTCCTCATAGCTCCAAACTGTGTGGAAACCTCTGTCTGTAGGGTGCCAAACTGAGCGGTCAACTCAGCAATTTGTCCCTCTAAATAATGATAATTATGGCCACCAACTTGGGCATGTACCTCCTCTTCTTCTGCTTCCATCTCCTCTGGATCTTCCACCGGTGGTGGTATATCTACAGGTTCCCCTCCCTGGGCCAATCGAGACACTTCACCTGGCGCAGCTATGACTCTTTGATGCATATGAGATCGGCTCAAATTCCAGTCATGTGTGCCATAATGAATATCACGTGGAAAGGCAAGCTCGTCCTCATGAACTACATACCCCTGTGCACTAAGCAACTGATGAATGATAGTATGGAATGGAAACTCCCAGTCACTTGCACTATCCGGTGCCTTGGCCACAACTTTGGAATATAACTTTTCAATCTGGCCCAGACAATCTGTGGGAATGACAGCCAATGCCCAAATGTATGGCATATAAAGCTCTAAGGAACTCTTGACGTCTCTCGGTTTTATGTCCAATGGGACATATATTCTTGAGCAAAACAGCATCAAGGAACCATAAATGATTTGGCATAGAAGACTTGGAAGCTGTATTCCGCTTTGGCCTGAAAAATTGGTTAGCACACAAATGTTCAACCAAATTACCCACTGACAAATCATCGGGTAAAGGAGTATAGATATTAGTCGAATCATTCGGGCACTCATGAGGACAACCCATGGCAATAGCAATGGATGACATGTCAACCTGAACTAATGTTCCATCTACTGAAGAAATAAGCACATCCCGCTCATTAGGTTTCGGCATTAAGTTCTGATAAAATACCTTGACAAGCCTCGAGTAGATTGTAGTAGAGAGTGGAACAAAAATTGATGCCGACCGACGACAACGGATGTCAGAAATCCCCCATCGTGTCTCGGGAAACATACCATATAGTTCGGCGATGTCAAATGTTGTTTCAAAATTCAAGGCCCTTGGATGCCATCTCTCATGAATACCTTCTCGGCGAGATCTTGAGGAACCGGGTGTTGGATCATGCCTTGCTCGGCGAGGATTGCGTGAGTTTGAAGCACCTTGGTGACTTGCTCTCTTTGGTGCCATAGAAATAGAAAAAGTTTGGTTGAGGAATTAAATCAAACACTTGGCGTGCACAAAAAAAGTTTATCCTTCAACCTCTTCCTTTTGGCAATTTTTCCACCCAAATTGAACAATTGAATCCACCAATTATATTCCCCAAACTTGGTCTTCAAAAGCCCCCAAAAAGATTTGGACAATTTTGCCAAAGAAAAACTTTACTTACTTTAATGTAGAACTTGAAAAAGTGAGAGTTTCCTTGAGAACTAGTGATGATCAATCCGGTTTTGATGTTGATGTTGATGATGATCAATGTTAAATAATTGTTCAAGAATCACCAATTGAAGAAAATAAATTCCTGGTTGAAGTAGGAGTCAAATTGGAGTTCAAAGATGTCAAGGAAGCAAGTAGTAGCATTATAGTTGGAGAGGGAGGCTTTAAATAGATGAAATTTTTGGGCAGCCCACATTCTTCACTGGGCGATCGATCCCCCCAGCCATGGGTGATCGATCGCCCACCGGCTGATGGTCCTCCTTGAAAAAAAATCAAGGGGCGATCGATCCCCCTCAAATGGGGTGATCGATCCCCCTTCTACTGGCCTGTTTCACCCTCCATCGCCCAAGGTCGACTGGGACATGTATTTTTGAAGTCTCCATCGCCCATGGTCGACCGAGAGCACGTTTTTTCACCTGTCTTGAGTCCAAGTACCTTAGTACACCTCTTGGCATCCTCCGGAAGCAACTTATACATCAAAAACTCGAAGAAAACACATTAAAACACAACTAGAATTGAAAGAAAACTTAAGAAAACTAAAACTAAAAATCAAAATCAAAGAAAACTAAAGGAATTAAAGGATAAAAATACATACAAATCCTACAATTTAACATCCGTAGGAGACGATCAACTTCTCAAAGGGATTAAGTCGGATAGACGGGATCCGTCAAGTCGACGGACTCTACGTCTCTTCTTAGCACAAATCCTTCTACACAATGTTTCAACCTTTGCCCATTAATTTTCATCTCACAAATTCCAAACAATTGTTCATCCAGAAATGAGTCACCAATAGGTAATGCATCGATCACAGGCTCAAACCCAATCCGGAATAAATGATCCGCAACCACATTCTCTGTCCCCTTTTTGTCTTTTATCTCCAAATTGAATTCTTGCAACAATAGAAGCCATCAAATAAGATGCAGTTTGGTTTCTTTCTTAGCCAATAAGTGTCTCAATGCTACATGATCAGAGTAAACAACCACCTTGGACCCCAATAAATAGGAACGAAACTTGTCCAGAGCAAATACTACCGCTAGAAGCTCTTTCTCTGTGGTTGTATAATTGAGTTGGGCATCAGAGAGAGTCTTACTAGCATAATAGATGACATATGGTCGCTTCTCTTCTCTTTGTCCCAACACTGCTCCTACTGCATAATCAGAGGCATCACACATGATTTCAAAAGGTAGAGCCCATTTTGGAGATTGCATGATTGGTGCAGAGGATAACAAAGACCGAAGTTTCTCAAAAGCTTGCACACATTCTTCATCAAAGGAAAAGGAAACATCTTTAGATAATAAATGGCACAATGGTCTAACAATTTTACTAAAATCCTTGATGAATCTTCTATAGAACCCAGCATAGCCTAAGAAAGAACGAACTTGCTTCACTGAAGTTGGAGCAGGCAGAGTTGCAATTAGGTCGATCTTTGCTTTATCAACTTCAATGCCTCTCTCTGACACAATATGGCCCAACACAATACCCTCTTTTACCATGAAATGACTCTTCTCCCAACTAAGTACCAAATTCCGTTCTCAGTACCTTTGAAGCACAAGTGATAAATTGTTCAAACAGTCTTCAAAGGATAACCCAAAAACAGAAAAGTCATCCATGAACACCTCCAAGAATTTTTCCACCATGTCAGAAAAGATGGCCATCATACACCTCTGGAATGTCGCCGGAGCATTACATAACCCAAATGGTATACGACGATAAGCAAAAGTACCAAAGGGACAAGTGAAAGTAGTCTTCTCTTGATCTTCCGGATCCATAGCCACTTGGTTATAACCAAAGTAGTCATCCAGAAAGCAATAATAGCTTTGGCCAGCTAACCTTTCAAGTATTTGATCAATGAATGGAAGAGGGAAGTGATCCTTCCTTGTCATGGAATTGAGCTTTCTGTAATCAATGCAAACACGCCAACCTGTGGCAATACGTTGTGGAACAAGCTCTCCCACAGTGTTAGGGATAATAGTAAGACTAGACTTCTTAGGAACCACTTGTGTTGGACTCACCCATGTGCTGTCAGAAATTGGATAAATAATACCTGCATCAAGTAACTTGACAACTTCTTTCTTTACCACCTCCTTCATGTTAGGATTCAGTTGCCTCTATGCCTCTCTAGATGGCTTACAACCTTCTTCCAGATGAATTTTGTGCATGCAAATTGAGGGATCAATGCCCTTAAGATCAGCAACACTCCACCCAATGGCTTCACGATGTTGATATAAGACCTCTACTAAGCACTTTTCTTGAGTTTTCGTCAGATCAGAGGCAATAATAACAGGAAGAGTTCTTTGTGCCCCCAAAAATACATACTTCAATTTGTCAGGCAAAGGCTTCAACTCTAATTGTGGAGGGGACTCCAATGAAGGCACTAGGGGAGTGCTAGAGAGAGAAGGGAGTGGCTCGATTGGAATCCTCCATGGTGGAGTATTCTGAATAGCATCCACTTCTAGCATAGAATTCACCTCTTCATACAACTCTTCATCATTAATTTTCTCAAAGTCATAAAGAGACTTACATACCTCCAAGGAGTTTCGAGATATAGAGGATGAAACAAATTCCTCTACACATTCATCAATATCATCCATGCAGAACACATCACTCTGATCTGGAGGGTGTTGGATAGCATTGAACACATTAAGCTTGACATTCATGTTGCCAAATGAAATATCCATGATCCCCGAGACCTACAATTTATGTAAGCATCAGTAGTAGCTAAGAAAGGTCGACCAAGGATCACTGGAATGTGCCTCTTTGGATTATGAACTGGCTCAGTGTCAAGTACAATAAAATCAACAGGAAAGTAGAACTTGTCCACTTTAATGAGCACATCTTCAATGATTCCTCGGGGTTGCTTTGTTGATCTGTCTACAAATTGCAATACCACCGAGGTAGGCTTCAATTCCCCCAAGCCCAATTGTAAGTATACTGAATAAGGCAGCAAATTCACACTTGCACCCAAATCAAGAAGAGCTTTATCAACATGGTGCTCCCCAATGATGCATGAGATAGTTAGGGCACCAGGATCTTTGTACTTGGGAGGAGTGCACTGCTGAATTATAGAACTCACTCTGTTGTGGCAGCATCACTTTCTTTAGCACATGGCTTTTAGAACGCCTTTTCTGAGTGCACAAGTCCTTCAAAAATTTAGCATAAGGAGGAATTTGCTTGATGACATCAAGGAGTGGCAAATTAATCTTTACTTGTCGAAACACCTCCATCATGTCATGCAGCTTATCCCCCTGCTTCCCCAATTTAGATGTTTCTTGTAAACGTTGTGGGAAAGGAGCCTTGGACTCATATAAATTTTCAGCACTTGGACTCATGAACACCTCTTCTTGATCATTCTTCTTCTCCCCCACCTTGTTATCAATTACTTTTCCACTTCTCAAAGTGGTGATGGCTTGAACCTCCTCAAGATGTGGGTTGCTCAAAGAATCATGTATCCCTCTAGGATTGGCAATGGGTTGACTTGGTAGCTTTCCCTCTTCTCTTTTACTCAAGGCATTGGCAAGTTGTCCAAACTGAGATTCCAGTTTGGCAATTGATTGAGAGTGAGAATGTACCAATTGAGTAATGGATTGAAGTACCTCAGCAATAAAGTCAAGGTTATCATGTTTTGCTAGGGCAAGCATCATCTTATCTTCAAGAGTCAAACTCTTTGGTGGCATAAGAACTTGTACTTCATATGGTTGTGGAGGCACATAGTTTTGAGGCTGAAAAGTGGGCTGAATTACTAAAGATAGATTAGAAACTTGACTAGTTGCCATGAGTTGCACTATTCTTTGTGCCACAGCATCCACAATGGTAGACATAGCATCTGTAGAATCAATATCAAAAATATCAGCTATCCTCCTTATATTGGATGGTCTGCTCGAACGAGATGAAGACATACGTTGTAAAGAATTGTCACTAAGGTTCTCGAACAAAGTCCATGCTTCATCTTCGCTTTTTAACATGAAAATACCCCCACATGATGCATCCACCATCTATCTGTTACTCTCTGTTAACCCCTCATAGAAACACTACACTAACTGCCACTTTAGAACTTGGTGATGAGGACACTTCCTAAGAAGGTCCTTGAATCTCTCCCATGTCTCATAGAATTGTTCCCCCTCAAATTGAGAGAAACCAGTGATAGCACGTCTGAATTGATTGGTCCTCCCTATCGGAAAATATTTCTTCAAAAACTAATTTTGCATTTGAGTCAATGTAGTGATAGAGCCTACCGGTAGAGATTTGAACCAATACTTGGCCTTCTCCTTTAGAGAGAATGGAAAAAGTCGCATCCTGAAAGCATCTTCAGAGAGTTAGTTAAATATATTGTCATAATCATAATCCCTTTCGTTATCCTTTATAAATTGGGTGAGAAATTTATATTTTATTATATAATTATATAATCGATATTTTATATCTGACGTACACTAATGGTTAACAGTTACCATGCAGAAGCTATCAAAGTTTTGCTTGAAGGTAGGAGGACATGGGGTGAGGCCAATTTGAGGATTGATGTGTGGTATTTTCGAGTTGGAATTTCTGGTGGACTGAGGGTGAGGAAGAAACGCTTGATTCTGCTTTTCGAGTTGCCTCTCCACGTCTGGTGCGACTCATTGTTTGTCGTCATGGGAGAGGCGTGTGGAGGTTTTGTGGGGGTGGAGGCTGATGCTACAAGAGATGCTTCGAAGGTCACCATCTCAGTCAGGGAGGGTGACGTGATTCCAGAGTTTGTTTGGATCGAAGACGATCGTCTTTGCTACAAGGTGGCATTAATGGAGGAGAAACTGTAGAAGATGAAGATGATGTCTCTCGCAGGGCGTGACGAGCGGGACCTTATGACAGATGAAGAATGGTGAAAATTGAGGGATGAGGAAGCTCACTGGAATCGATACGATGATTCTTATAGGGTTAATCAGAAAAAAGATCGTCTGAGGAAGGTAGCAACGAGAGGTTAGGGACGAGGCAACGGCCACGCGCCTGAAACACGTGGGTCTAAAGAAAGAAGAATGAGGGCATGTGAGCTGTCAGTCGTCAATGGGCAAAAAAAATAGGTGACAACTGGGGGGCAACGTGGCGCGACAGGATTGGGACACGCGGAGAGGGGCTCATGTGACTTTAGAAACTTAAATTTGAATTCAAAGAAAGGTGGGCCTAATATCAGCAATAGATTTGGGCCTCTCACAAGCCCAACAAATGAAAATGGGGATTGTTCATAAGGTGGATTGGATCTGAGGAAGGGGCGGTTGGGCTTGTGTAGCCGGGAGCAAAAAAAATTTAATCATAAGCCCAATGTGGGGAAAAGCTTTCTCCAATCGACTGGGATCACAAAGTATAGGCCAACAATTTATGGGCCTGAGCTTAAAGAGTCTTTTTCCTCCACTAAGCTTCATGGGCCAAAAAATTTTCATTTAAACAAAAAATCTCATAAAGCCTCATCTTTTATGCAACGTATTTCACAGAGCTTCGATGGTGGCAGAGCCTCAGCTGATGATGTGGCAATGATGGAAAGGAGAAATAAGGAAGCTGGTGATCAGTACGGGGTGGTTTGGAGACAATTGGAGAAGAAGCATAACTTTGGAGGAAAAAATAAAAATTCTGAAACTGAACAGGTCACAAGTGCTAGATTCAGTTATGATCGAAATTCTGCTGTGATCGAGCATCAAACTTCATCTAAAAAAAAATTGTTCTTAGGGAAGAAATGGTCAAGAAGAGAGAAACAGAAATAGGTAATGAAGTCGAGATCGGAACAAGGTCGGAAGAGTGACGCTGGACAAGGTAAGTCTGAACATAGGTGGTCGGCCCCCTGTTTCTGTTTTCTCTACTTCTTCTTCTCCTTGTTCTTCTTTCTTTATGCGGAAATCAGAAAGGGACTTTGCTGAAAATTGGGTGATTAATGGAGGAAGGTGTGGGACTGGGGTTACTCAAGGCATTGCGGCGAGGCAGTTGTTGGTATCAAAAAAGGTGGGGGGTGAAGTCAGGCTGAGGGACAATGCTTATTAGGGTTTATCAATTAAATCGAACAAATTCTATGGAGGGATTATTTTGTGCGTTGGGAAAGGAATTCAGTTGACCCTTCATAAAGATGATACAGCAACTTTGCTAAGTGAAATGAAAATGCACAGTGGGGTGGATTTAGTAGAATTTGGGAATGAATGCAGGTCAACATATGTTGCTGAACTTGAAACTAGAGATGGGAATTATTCTGACTGGGGGTTTGGCAGGGATGAGGATGGGGGAGGTCTGCCCATTGACCCTTTTGACATTAATCAAGCTATTGTGACCCGAAATGAAGAGGAAGGGGAAAGATAGGGTCTTACTCAACCACTGGCAGCTATGGCTCCTGTAGAAGAAGGGGGTTATGAAGGAAGCTGAACTGTAAATGAGGAAGTGGAGAGCTGGTTGAGAAGCAATGTGGAGGAGATGGGACAAAGCCTCGGGGTGACATATACTAGAGAGAAGGAAAGGACCATAGGAATTTTTCCCGCTCTTGAAGAAAAACAGAAATTTGCTGGTAGGAAGAAAAGCTCATCTTGGAAGGGGGAGAGAGAGCTTCACAATCTTATCTCATATGTCAGTTATGAAAATAGAAGTGGGTCGAAGAAGGGAAGGAGTCAAGGGGGGAGGAGGGAGGAGGAGAAAGCCATTACTTGTCTATGATGATGTGCCTAGTGTCATGGAATGTTCGATGGCTCAATGACCTAGGCAAAAAGAAGGTGGTGAAGTTGGCTTTGAGAAAGTAAGGGGCACAAGTGTTTTGTCTTCAAGAAACTAAGCTGAGTAATGTGACTAAGGAGATGTTGAGAAGTGTTTGTGGCGGGTGGTTCTTTGAGTGGGAAGTGTTGGATGCTGTAAGGGCGGCTGGAGGCATTCTGGTGGCTTGGGACAAGAGATGGATGTCTAGAATGGAGGTGCATAAAGGGAGATACTCAGTCTCTTGCTTGTTCAAGTCGGAAGAGGACAAAATAGAGTGGATGTCCTCTGGAGTGTATGGTTCGTTAAAGGATACGGAGAGGGGTGTTCTGTGGGAGGAGTTATCTGATGTTTGCAGACCATGGGGGGTTTTGTGGGGGGTGACCTAAATGTAATTAGGTACCCGGATGAGAGGTCTTCCTGTGGGAGATGGACGGTTGATATGACCTCATTCTCAAAATTTATTGACAGTGAGGGTTTGATTGATCTACCTCTAGAAGGAGCTCGCTTTACTTGGTCCAGTGGTAGAGAAGTCCCGACTTTCTCTAGACTAGATAGTTTTCTAATCTCCAGAGATTGGGAGGAGAGATTTTCGGACGTGGCTCAGGTGGTGCTTGCAAAACTAACATCAGATCATGTCCCGTTGTTGCTCGATTATGGGGGATTGAGAAGGAGGGGAACACCCTTTAAGTTCGAGAACATGTGGCTTCGGGTGGAAGGGTTTAAGGAGATGGTGAAACAATGGTGGACTGGTTATGAGGTTTCGGGTAATCCCAGTTTCGTTCTTGTATGAAGGTTGCATAGATTAAAGGAGAATATCAAAAAGTTGAATAAGGAGACATTTGGTAATCTTGAGTGGAGTAAGAACATGATTGTGGAAGAAATTAAAGATTTGGATAGACAGGAGAGCTTGGAGGGTTTGGGGGAGGAGGAAAGATCGAGAAGGGAGGATTACAATGCTGAATTTGAGAAGATTACTGTAATGGAAAAGATTTCATGGAGAAAGAAATCACGGGCTTTGTGGTTAAAAGAGGGGGACAGGAATACGAGATTCTTTCATAGGATGGCCAATGCTTGTAGAAGGGGCAATCACATTGGGAAGATCAAAGTAGATAGAACCATGCTGAATAAAGAGGAGGAGGTAGCGAGAGGCGTGACATCATTTTATCAGCGCTTGTATAGGGAGACTACGGATTAGAGACCCCTTTTAGGGGGTTTAGACTTCACTATGATCTCTGTGGAGGATTGAGATCATTAGGAAAGGCCTTTTGAGGAGGAGGAGGTGACTTTTGGATTATAGAGTTGTCAAGGTGACAAAGCCCCAAGACCAAATGATTTTTCTATGGCTTTTTTCCATCATAATTGGGAGACGGTGAAGAAGGAGGTGTTGGTAACTATTCATGCATTCCATGCGAATGAAAAGTTTGAGAAGTCTATGAATGCTACCTTTATTGCTTTGATTCCGAAGAAGGGGGGTTGATGACATACGAGACTTTAGGCCCATCAGTTTGGTAAGAAGTATTTACAAGATTATTGCTAAAATTTTAGCGATAAGACTAAAGGAATTAATGGATGAAATCATTTTCGAATCCCAAAATGCCTTCGTTGGAGGTCGTCAGATTCTGGACTCAGTTTTGGTGGCTAGTGAGTGTGTGGATTCTCGAATTTGTTCTGGAAATTCGGGGGTGGTTTGCAAGCTTGATGTAGAGAAAGCATATGACCATGTGAGTTGGGATTTTTGATTTATCTCCTAGAGAAGATGGGGTTTGGGGAAAAATATAAGGGTTGGATAAAATTCTGTATCTCCACGGTGAGATTCTCGATGATGGTCAATGGCGTTCCTTTTGATTTTTTTAGGAGCTCGAGAGGGTTGAGGCAGGGGGACCCATTATCCCCTTCTCTTTTCATTATTATGATGGAGGCTTTCAGTAGACTGATGAAGAGAGCTTGTGATCTAGGCTTTTACAGAGGTTTCAAGGTGGGGAGGAATCTGGCCTATCAAATGGAGGTCTCGCATTTACTCTTCGCAAATGATACCATTGTGTTCAGTGATACAGAGATGAGGCAGTTGAGGGACCTGAGAGGTATCCTGATCTGTTTCCAGGCTGTCTCAGGTCTGAATGTGAACTTTGGAAAAAAGCAAGATTGCTCCTGTGGAAGAGGTAGATGGGATTGATCACTTGGCAAATACTTTGGGATGTAGAGTGGGCTCTTTTCCATTGACTTACTTGGGTTTACCGTTAGGTGTGAAGGCGCGGAGAGCCTCTTCTTGGGATCCTATTGTGCAACGTTTTGAGAGGCGGTTAGCTGGGTGGAAGAAACAATACATCTCAATAGGAGGTAGACTGACTTTAATGAAGAGCACGCTCTCGAGTCTTCCTACCTATTTCATGTCCTTATTCCCATTGCCGGTTTTCGTGCTAAGGAGGTTGGAAAAATTACAGGGGAATTTCCTATGGGGTGGTTTGGAGGAGGAGCACAAATATCATTTAGTAAGATGGGAGCAGATTTGTCATCCTATGCAGAGGGGAGGGCTAGGGGTGCGAAATTTGAACTTTTTCAACAAAGCTTTATTGGGTAAGTGGCTTTGGCGGTTTAGAATAGAGAGGGATAGGTTTTGGAGGTGGATTATATGTCTCAAATATGGAGAGGATAGAGGGGGATGGTGCTCGCTAATGTTGAGGACTTCGGTTGGGGTTGGGTTACGAAGGTACATTGCGAAGGGCTGGAATGAGTTCTCCAAACACATCCGTTTTAAGGTAAAGAATAGAAGTTTTGTGAGCTTCTGGAATGATCATTGGTGTGGGGGGGTGGGGTGGAGATCGCTGGAGAGCACCTATTCGGGACTTACCAGAATTGTAGTTGATAGACGGGCAATGGTCGATCAATGTTATCACCTTGATGGCAGATGACTGGTTTGGGATGTTTAGTTTGAAAGACTCCTGTATGACTGAGAAATTGAGGAAATAACGGAGTTTTTGGCCTTTCTTTACGGATAAGCCTGTCCTGGGGCGAGGTGAGATGAGCTGGTTTGGACTAGCATGAGTCATGGAAGATTCGAGGTCCGATCTTTTTATCAAAGGCTGGTGGAATCCCATGGGTCTTCTCCTTCCTTTCCATGGAAAGGTATTTGGCGATCTAGAGCTCCTTTAAAGGTGGCCTTCTTTGTGTGGACAGCGTCCATGGGAAAGACTTTGACCATTGATAATCTGAAAAAGAGAGGGCACATCTTGGCGAATTGGTGTTATATACGTAAACGGGCGGAGGAATTAGTTGATCATCTCCTCCTTCATTGCCCTAGAGCTATAGAGGGATGGGACTTGATTTGTGTTATTTTTGGAGTGTAGTGGATCATGCCTAAGTCGGTGACGAGTTGTATTACAACTTAGGAGGGATTTTGGGTACATCATGATACTAGACATTCATAGAGGGTTGCTCCTCATTGCTTATGGTGTGCTTTATGGAACGAGAGGAATAAGAGCTCCTTTGATGACAAAGAGTAGCCTTGGGGAGTTTTTAGATACTCTGTACTTAGCTCCTTATACTTTTGGTCAAAATGATCCTTTGTAATTCCTCGGAGTCCCTCTTGACTTTTGTAGATAGTCTAAGGCTTTGATTAAAAGCTTTTTTGTTGTTCCTTGGGATGCATCTCCCGTTTCGGCGCTCTTTAATGAATCCTTTATTTATCAAAATTTTTTTTATACAATATGTGTATATTATATATAGCTTTGTACATATACATATAAACTAATATTAAATTAATGTAAAAAAAAATCCCCTGATCACACATAACAACAACAATAACAACCAAGCCTTCCCCCGATCACACATACATCTTATAAAAATAAAGTTCAAAATTATATTATATTGACATCATTATCACCATCATCCTTGCCTTGATCTAATATTATTATATTATATAGTAATGTAAAAAGATATAACATCATAAGTAACATCAACTAAAATTATCATATTATTTAGTGTATGTAAAGTATTTTTATTTTATTGTATAACATATTATTAGTATTCTCAATAATTTTTAGTTCAAATAAAAAATGACATATTGTTGTTAATTTTGTATATTATGTAATTTTTATTAAATATGAAATAGAATTCTTATATAATTAATAGTTTATTATATAACATATTATTTGTGTCTAATTAATATGTGAAATATCATAAATTATAATTTATTTTTAATAGGATATATTATATAGCTTGTAATATTAGGTATTATTTGTAAAACTTATTATTATTACGCATTATGATATGATTGTGGAAGTAAATAATTGAAATTATATTATTTAACAAAATCAAGGATACTATTTATCATACCTATTACACTTTAATATTAAATAGTTTATGTTATATAATTGTCAGATTGTAGACTAGGTATATTCTCAATAATATTTAATTAAAATTTAATATATCTTATATTTTTTGTATGTTTTTTTATACTTTTTATATGACACACTTTAAATTTTTATTAGTATAAAAAAAGAGTATTCATATTATTAGTAATTTATTATATAATTATATTATTCATTAACATGTGAAATTTAACAAATTATTACTGATTTTTAAAATTTAAAGTATATATTATTTAATTTTTTATTATAAATATTATCAAATAAAATAATTAAATTAAATGTATATTTTTTTAATAGTTAAGTTAATTAAATATATTGTCACAATCATCATCCTATCATTAACCTTTCTAAATTGGATCAGATTTATATTATATAATATAATTATATAAACGATATTATATGTATGGCTTACACTAAAATTATAATATTATTTGTTAACACAATAAATTATGTTTTATATCAATAGTATTTAATTAAAATTAAAATATCTTATATTGTTATTATTTTTATATAATATATTAATTATATATTTTGATAAAAAAAACTTAAATGTAAAATGTGATTTATTTTTTGGCAAGTTAGTAATATCTAAAAAAAAAATTGTTTTTCTCATGTACCTAATAATCTATTATAGTAATAATTAAAATTTTATGAAATATTATTTATCTGTATAATTAAATGAAATAATATATTAATTTTTGTATTATTTATAGATTTTATTACAAATATATCTTATACAAATAAAGTTTAAAATTATACATTACATTGTCATCATCCAGCATCATCCTTCTCTTTATCTAATATTATTATATTATATTTTAATGTAAAAAGATGGAATATCACCAGTATCATAAACTAAAACTATCATATTTTTTAGTCTGTGTAAAAAAAAATTATTGTATAATATATTATTTATATTCTCAACATGATTTAGTTTTTAACTTAGTATAATATATAATTTGTTGTTAAATATGAAATAAGATTTCTTCAATAAATAATAATTTATTATATAATATATTACGCAACCTGTAACTACCAGTGTGGTAGCTGCGAGTGTTTTCTCACACATAAAAATTGTGTTCAAAAACCCATTTGTGTTGCACAAGTACTTTGTGCAAGTGTAGTGATTTTAATTTATTTGTTTTTCTTTCACTAGGTAAATCACAAATTCATTTGCCCTAGAAACTTGAAACCTAAACCTTCCATTACAAGGAGGAACTCAAGGAATTGTTCGAGTTTAGTACAAAGGAATGAGTGCTTCAAGATGCTAAATGGTCCTCCAAGATTGGGAATAGAAGAAAGAGCCCTCGACAACGAATAGATATTGGGTGCGCCCGGCGCATCTAACCATCGGTGCACTACACACGCCGTGAGCCCCACCATGAGTGGAGGGCACCAATAGCCCAAATGCGCCCTGCGCAGCATATACTTACTCCTGGACAAGAGAGGCGCAATGTATACTTACTCCTGGACAAGAGAAGAAACATGCACTTGGCTATCGGTGGACAACTCAAGGAACAAGATGATAAAATCTGGGCTAATCTCACTTGATCAAGACAGACAACTGGAAAAATCTTGTTAACACTGAAAATCAAATATTTTGTGCCAGTAGACTTCAAGCAAAGTCAAGTTAGGAAAACCCGGTTCTACTTTTCGACACTCTTCTCAAATCCGAAGATGTCAACTATTCGAATGTCTAAAACAAAAACAAGTGAAGATGCATGCAACACCTGTGAGATCCACATAAAGAGATGAAATCCACAATGACCAAAACTTATTAATTCAACACAAAAGAATAGAATATAAAATTTGTAATAGTTCACAGTTCTTTGCAGGGCTTAAAAAGAGTGAAGCACGACTATAAAGACAATCCTAGGAATAACACAAACTACTTTCACAGCTGCAACAAACAAATTTGCAAGATAAGAACCAGCTGTACCGCCAATTCTGTAAACAAAAGAGAGGAAACTGATGGGGAGGAGGCAGCAGCAGATGTAACGTACCTAGAAAGCTGCATCCAACAAAAGAAGCAGTGGATCACAGTGGAGAGGTATTAACATAACCCTTGCGTGAATAGCTAAGTGAACCACATCTTTTGGTGGAGACCAGAAAGGGTTCATCAATCAAAAAATAACTGTGTAAAATTGGAGTTCTTCTAAAATCCTCGAGCCTAGTTCCTCTTTGTAATAGTTCCTTCAGTAATAAAAATATGCTCAAGTGAATGTGTGCGCAAGCCAAATCTTGACAACAGTGAGTGGGGCAAGGCTGACCAAGGTCACATCACGACAGTACAATGCTTAAGTGATGTACAAGTATGGCTGAAATAAAGGTGAAACTCTAGGTCCATGACAGTCTACGCCAATAGACCAGTCCACTTTGTTGCCAATGTTTTAAAGAAGACACCAAAAGCAGAGTCAAAAGGAATTGGAGGCGAGGAAGTTTTGAGTAAATACTCCCAAACTCGAAGCGTCACTTAATATACAGATATTCGATAACGGTCATTATGTTACTAAATTTTAACACAATTCTGTCCAAACCATTACCCACCCTACTTACAGACGTCGCAAGCTAGCAGCTGCTTCAGAGAGCGAACCCAAAATGCTCTCACCAACCTCGTGTTTACATAGGGGACATAATGCATTAATCTTTAGCCACTTATCCACGCATTCCTTGTGGAAGAAATGAGTACATGGCAACTCCCTAAGCTCATCATTGTTTGCATACTTAGCCAAGCAAATGCAGCAAACCTGCCATAATAAAAAAACCAGTCATTAATGTAGTCAATTAGGGGAATAATGGGGCTCTGCTAACTGCAACCAAGAGAACATTCCACGTATTCACAAAATGATATTAATAGTAATTTTAGCATTCGTAACATCCACGTAATAATCAAGGTTTGATTATATAAACCCTCATCAGTCTATCATTAACAACAATTGCAAATTCCTATGTCCAGCAACTATTATCTGTGGTCCTAGTAGGAATCTGTGCATGTCATCGTACTTATGCACAAAAAGTCCACTAATTTAGAAGGCGTCAGCATCTTAATTCAATTCTACTTGGCACAGGAATTAACTGCAGAGCCAAATTTAAAATCCTTGAACTAAATTGCTATAACAAAGACCCCCTTTAAGCTGCTTTTTCACATATAAACACTTGCTAAAAGCATGATAGAAATCACATCAACAACACATGCACCATATTTGCAGACAAGAAGATGAACAAACTGTACAGTCAACATCTACATGGTTGGATAAATCAAATTTCCAAATGCATACATAGAGCCCATCATACTGAGTATCCTCTAACCACCAATACACGTTGGCAGATTTGAAATAATACGTACAATTCTTTGTTGGACCCATGAGTAGGTAAGAACTATTCATCTATATTGAATTTTTTTGTTGCTCGTTATCAGAAACTACTACCATTCCTTTTCATGTCTTTTCTTAATTAAATATTGTATGAAGAGAAAAGTGGCAGCAGCTGTTCTTATTCATTCAAAGAAAGAGTTCGGCTCCTCCAGGACACCTCCTCACCAAAAAATAAAATAATAATATAACCAATTTGCTGCAACACATTCAGGAAGAAAAACAATTTGCTGCAACACACTATGAAGAACACTGTTGGCTTTTTCACTAAGAAGGGGAACAAGATACTGAAAAAAATAGAGCTGTGATTTTTCAGTGAAAAACAGGGCAGCGGCCTTCCATAAAGTGAAGTGGTACAACAGTTCCTATGACCAACAAAACTAAGGGAGTTCAGACAAAGAAAGGAGATGGACTTACTGCATCTTCTCCTGATATCACCCGCTCCTTTTCTGTTCCTGCAGCCACAACCCCACCCTCACCTGCACCTGAGTTGATTTCTCTATCATTACCATTTCTACTTTTCTTTATCTTAAATTTGTAGGTTGGCAAAGAATTTATTGATTCTGATGTGGCTCCTTTATTTTGAGTCAGATCCTCTCTGAAGCCCAGGACGGAAATTATACAAGGGAAGCAGCAGCAGATTGTAGCACACAGAATAAATGGCATCGCGTATCCAATACAGCTAAAAGTAAGAAACACTATACACAACCTGCAAAGGGAGTAAATGCACAGGTTGAGCTCCAATAAATGAAAGAAAGAAAAGAAGAATATGTTAGAAGTGCCAATGAGCAGTACGTGTACAAGTTGGGAGCCTCAGAGGAGGAAGAGTGCCCCCCGAAGACCCACACGTTGCCAACCACAAACCATACAGCAAAGAAGCAATCCAAAGCCATCTTGATATATTCCACCAGTACCTTGAGTCTGCAAGCAAAAACTAACTGATTTATCAAATGTAATATCTAACAGTAGCAGTTCTATATATCTTGAACTGTTCAATAACCAAGAGAAATTTGCCCAGCCTCTCAAAGAACACAAATTTCAAAAGCATAAAAATTGAATAATATATAATTTTTTTTTATAAGTATAAATGATGAATAATTTGAATGAGCAAATGATAGTATTCTATCAAATTACAAACAGCAGTAAACTCAAATGAAGAAATAGCTTTTAGCACTGGGCAGTTGAATGAGGCATGGTTGATCAAAATTTTGAAATTCTATCTTCGTCTATCAAATTTTAAAATCCTTGTTTTCACCGATGTACAATTATGACAGTTATTAATGACCATCAGAATGAATAGAAGTAACGACTGAAGACCAGTATGTTTGAGGTAAGGTTTAGCTCGAACTACTAAAGGATACTGTTTTAGAGGCTCATGCCCCCTAAAATAAACATCCCAAAGAAAAGCTCATCGTCATACTAATGCTACCTCATGCATAACCACACTTGGACCCTCTCCTTGAGACAATGCATTACAAAAATATTTTTCATGTCAGATGTATAACAGTTTATTGCCATCTAAAACTCTCTTCTCAATTCTGAAAAGGTAATCAGAAATTTAGCCTAAACTATCTCACTCAAGAAAGTCTAACAAAAAGGCAGAATTCTATTGACCTGCCAATGAACGATGTCAACACTTCTCTGGTGCCCTACATATCTATGACCTTTTCTTACCATAAAACCTCCAATCAAGCAACCAATCATAAGATTACAGTCTATCATCCTCTAGAAGCAAAGAAATCTTTGAAAGGAACTACTTTTCCATGCTTTCTGGAGGTTCTGGCAAATAATGAATGTATGGAATAATATAGTTAGATATAGTAACTAACGGTTCGGGTTACTGACTTGAGAACACACCTAAATTACCCAAAAATTTATAGCCGGTAAAACAAACAAGGAGGATCAAACGAGGATAAAGGAAAAAAGAAGAGATGAGGACATTTTCCTCATTTGGTAGGAACTAGGACGGTAATAGGAAGGGAATGAATTGGAAAGTTAATAATTCCCTCCGGCCTACCAAAATCAGTCACCCAAAAAACTGCGCCAAAACAAGTAAGGACAAAAAGAAAAAGAGAGAATAGTTGGGCAAAATTAACGGTTACTTTATAAGTTTTTGCCTTTTAAATAATACCCTTATCTACATGTAATATGTTAATATGCAAGGGTATAATCATAATTAAGCAACTGGCTTCCCTTTCCATCCCTCCTTTCTACATAAATAGACAGAAAAATTGATGACACTGTCCTTTCTGCTCAGCCAAATGGAAGGAGGCAAAAGAAACAAGTATCCCACCCTTTCTTTACCTTTTCAATCCCTCCTACCTCATATATCTACTCAATTTTCTATCCCTCCAACCAAATAAAGCATTAGACTGGACAAAGACTAAATAAAAAGCCCAAGCAAAGAAAGTATTATACTGGACAAAGACTAATAAATGAACCAAATTCAGTTGCAAGGAACTCTCTCCAAGCTCCTTTTTAACATGCACCTGATAACAAAATTGTCAAACCTCCGTGGCCAATTTAATTGAGTTTCTTTATTTCTTTCATTTTCATCTCAATCTGATTAATGAAATGGTTGTCAATTTTCTTTTCCCCGGTAAATGTTGTCAATTATTCAATTACATTAAAAAGAAGAAACAAAAGGCAGAAAAGATCTCCATATACAAGTCATGCATTGAAAAACTAAGGTGTAATTATCAAAAGGCTGGTTAATATACAAACTAAGTCAGCTTCCTCTAATTATTCACAGAAATTAGTTGCATGTTGAACAAAGCTTGACCAAACTCAACTTGATCAAGAATATACATTTTGGATAGGAAGAAATTAAAGTGCTAGCATCAAATTGATATGTGATAGATTAAAGGCTAGGATAGGGACAAAATAACCTTTGGCAAAAATAGGAGGAGATGGAGTCATGTAGTAGAATAGGAACCAGAATTCTCAAATTAATCAAAAATTAAATACTACAAGTACGTGGAAAAGTATCTTGACTCTTAAAAGTACATACAAAATCTAAATTTGATTATGCACGTGCGTGAAGAATTTCCTTCCCATCAAAGTTGAACTATATGAAGAAATTGAAACTTTGTTGTGTCTGCCCATACCTCAAGGCTCCATTCAGATTGAAGGACTTGAAATTAATGGATTTAGGGTCAATTATCCTCACCTCCCCTGTGGTTTGAGCTTATCACCATGAGATTAAAGTTCTTAAAAAATCACATTGACACCCCTGTTAGAGTTAGCAATTCAAACAGACTATTAACATTTTATGGGAATTTACTAATTTACCCTCCTTTTACTATATCATATTAAAAAGGGGGGAAATAAAAAATATCAATATAACAAAAGACTAAAGTACCCCAAAGCCCTCTCTCCATCCTTCCCTCTTCACAACCACCCTCGTGTCCAACAAAACTTTTAGTTAACTCATTGATCTTCTTCAGATCAGCTCTCAGAGACTTCTTAGACTCTGCATCAAGAGTTTTTGAGATAGAGAAGATCTAATAAATGTGATGTTACTTGGGTAACTGTGTAAGATGGGAACGACCCATTTTTTTATCAAGATTTGGTGGAAAGGGTCAGGTTGAGGATGGTGGTGAAGAACAGAGCAATAATATGTAATATATACATATCTAATATATACAGTATAGTATATATGCAAATTGCAGAAGGATTTGAAGTATGCAAAAGAAATGTTTATGTTTTCCTCACTGCTTTGACTTTGAAATTCCACGTTCTTCATTCCATGCTAATTCCTCTGTCCATGATCCATAAACCCCAGCTATATATACATCTCTCTCTCTCTCTCTTCACTTTCCAAATTAAACACACCAACAACAACCTCATTTAGTTGCTCCTCATTCCATCTATATGTATATATACACACACACCCATTGTATCTATCAATATGATGGATTTATATTTGAAATCAAAGATTATGCCCTCTTGTATGGCCACCCAATCGTCAAAAATTCTCAAATAAACTCAGTATTATGTACCATACCCGTTTCATGCCATTTATATCTCGTTGACGTTCGATTCGGCATGCTCGGCTTATGAGCACTACCTTAGTCTTCCAGAGCTGAAGCAGCTTTGCAATTCCAATTCTCTGTATTTCTCAACCTCATTGCATTCTAACCCAAAAAGTATAATATTATGTTTTGGAAGTGATGGGCATCTCGACAATGGAATTCCTTTAATACATGCCACAGCAGAAGGAGAAAGATATTTGGATTACATTAAAATCAAGAGAGGGAGGGTCACAAGCTTTTGGTATCTGCAATATTAGAGTTGTTGGAAGCATAGAAGAGCTGACCTTCTATATTTTTATTCGGAAGGGTGTCAATGAGCAGAGGTGGTTGCTTGATTGAATCAAAGGGATCTTTTTTTTTGCATTAAGCTTCTATTATGCTTTACAGGAACCTGTACGAAGTCCTCTAAATGCCATGCTTCATCAAAATGCATTTTCAGGACAGCATTTAAACTAATGACCCGCTTAACATAGGAGGTTGAAATTGGTTAAGAAATGTACATCATCTCACTTTCTTAAACATTGCGAATAGACAGTTTTTAATTATTGTCTTTTTGCTTTCTCTGTCTAATACTCTATACTTTCCTGATTTAAGATCTCTTGGGTCCCCTCCAGATTCTTTGGAGGACAATCCTTATTGTTGCCAACTCAAGGCACTCGGATTAGAATGAAGATCCTTTATGTTGCCTAAGGAGAGTCTGCAGAGAAGAGAATGCACGATTGTACAAAAACTGGGATAGTGTTTCTCATAACTAGAGGTTATTTGCTTCTTCAGCCTAAATTTTTCTCCACTTCATAAACAACTTGTGTTCCCATTCTCGAGTCTCTTCTAATAACTTATTCACCACCAGCACCCCCCACCCCCACCCACCCACCCCCCCAAAAAAAAAAAGGGAACGCACAAATGCTGTCACCTAATTTAATATCTCTATCACCCTTGCAGTGTGAGATTAAAATTAAAATGTAGAATCTGAATCTAAAGCTAAAGCTGCTGTCAAGCATTTTGAAAGGAGCATCTTATTCCAGTTAACAGAAAATTACAAATTAGACAGGAATAAACAAAAGGCAGCACCAACAAGGGTAAACATAGTCCCATTAACATCAATAGTCCATACCTTGAAGTCAGTATTTCCACATTTTGGCCAAATCTAGAGGGTGTCCCAGTGCTACGTCGATCTTCCCCTTCCGACGTCCTTGTATTTAATATAGACGAATAAGATGTAGGTCTCACAGCAAGATTGCTAACAGAAGAACCCTGATGAGGCTGAGATGAATCTTGGTCTGATGCCTGGTTGCGATGAAGATAACGCCAGTACAAAATGGGGAGCGTCACAACACATCCGGATGCATAACCCACAACCCATGCAAACAATGGAGCATGTGGACGCTCATGCTTCGACAAAGATAACACAACAATAGATGCAATAATCTGGCAAACTGTTAGACCAAGTTCAATAGAAATCCACAAACCAGAATTTAGTGGATTCCTACGGTGGCGGCCTTGCCTATCCCCTCTCCTAATAAATGATGAATTTCTAGAGCTTGATCCATTGGCAGAAGATATTGAAGGCTGAAAAACTGTGGTCCTCACACTAGTAGAAGGCCGGTCTTCATGTTGCAGTGGATCAATGCCATTCAATGGTCTATCATGGGATGAGCTAGAAGAGGAAGCCTCAATGCTACTTGTTATATCAATTACGTGTTGACTGCCATTATGGTTTTCTGATCGATCCATTAAGAATGACAATTTGTCAATCGGGCTTTTACGATGTAGTCCCAGCAAGGGAATGGCCATCTAAGTCCACCAGCAACAAAATATGAAGTAAAGAACACATGGACGGTGGAATGAGAAAACAAGCTTCAGATCCCAACTCTTAACCGGACTTAAACTAGTTTTATATGATCACCAAGTCATACACTTATTTACTAAGCAGTCGGCACCAGAGATGGGGAGATATTGCCAAATTTTATCCTGTTAAAAAAGCCAAACAACAACAGTATCAAATCGTAAGTGTAATCTTTTTCCCCTCTAAAGAATACACACATTCTTTTATTGCCACAGAAACTAAAGAAAAGAAAAGAAAAATAAAAATAATGAATCCTATAGAAGCAGCGGAGTTAGTTTCCTACAAATGGAAGAGAAAGAGAGAGAGAAAGAAATTGATCTCTTCTGACAAAAACAGTTGTGTTAGGAACCAAATGGAGATAATAAACAATGAAAAACCTGAAATAAATTTTCAATTGTTTTCACGCTCTATTTTCTCAGCAATCAAACAGTACATATAGGAAATATCTATCAATTGAATGCTAGTGTTTGATCAAAAAATAATAATAAACCGGCCAAATTTGACATTTCAGTGACCAAATCAAGCCATGAAGTATACAAGTACACATATACTCATAAATGAAAGGGAAAGAGGGAAAAAAGAAAAAACACATTCACATGGAACATCTAGTTCTTAATCAAAATCTCCAAATCTACTCAATTAATCAACACCAATGATCAGAGACTAAAGAATATTCTTCAGCTGCTAGAACAAGAAATGATAGTAAAGTTCAAAATTTTGAAGAACAAATTACAGACTACAATAATAATCAAAACCCTAAAATTAGAACGTTGACTGTCTGGAATAACGATCAAACCCCAAAACAACCTAACAAACAATCGATTGGCACTTAAAATCCTCCAATACAATCAATCACCTGACAATTCAACAGATGAATCAACATAATCGGTCCCTACCAATAAAAACAATAAGAAAGTGTTTCAATCTTGAGCCCTGTGCATAGTGTTTTTACAAATTCAATCGATACAGAGACCGACAAACATATATTGTATAGTCAAATGCGTAAAGAGATAGAGAGATAGTACTGACCAGTCGCCATTGAAGTTGAAAGCTGAAGAAGAGAAAAATCAGAGCAAGTTTGGTTGATTCACTAGAACTAGATAGCTAGATAGGTTACTTTTGTTTCACGCGCTTACTTTTGGGGGAGATTTTTCTATAGCGTCACCTTACGACATCCGTTGCTTCACAGCGTCGTCTGCGAATATGACCCATCTATCTCTCTCCATTTGTACTAATTACTATTAATTTTTTATTATTTTTCAGGGTAAATTGCAAAATAAAGTCCTCCACTTTAACGATTTCATAGATTACCCTTTTTAACTTTTTTTTTTTTTCTTTTCTTTCTGACACAAAACTTCTTTATTCAATTTTAAAACTACACAAAACATTACCCTTTTTTTTTTCTTGTCGTTTGAGAACCCTTGCAATAGTGACACGTAATAATTTTTTATCTAAAATTTTCTTGATCAAAATGTCATTTTTATATCCATAAATCGATCTAGGATGAATTATTCATATTATATAGCATATGATATATATATAAATATATATCCATATCAATACTATTATTAAATGTTCGCAAAGTTTTTTATTATTTTTTAATTTTTGAAATAAGATATTATTTAATTTAATTAGATATATATATAAAGAACAAAAAGATGTGTTAAACACAAATTGCTCTCTAACTTTGTAGTTTTTTATACAATATTATTTTAAAAAATAAAACATTGTGTTAAACAAACTCCTTTAACTAACTAATTCTCTTAAATATATATATATATATATATATACATATGTGTGCGCGCGCGCGCACTTATGTTTTTTAAAATTATTTCATTATAATTAATAAAATATGAATTAGAAGTCTTTTTGAATAAATAATATTATAAAAATTAATATATATGTTCCATGGTATACACAAATGGGCTTCTGTTATTAAAAATTGGGTTATCTTATTAGTTATATATAGTAGTTTGTGCAAAGAACCTTTGGCTAAGAGTTGATAATTTATTGTGTATAGAGAGAGATACGATATAGTTGGATAGAATGTATAATAATAAAGTAAATAAATAGAAAAACCACACTTGAAATGGTGGGGGTTAATGCTAGAGCGTCTTGTCCCATATCTGGTCCAGATGGAAAAGTGATAGGGTATAAATAGGTAGGTATGCAGCACTATCTAATAGTTTAGACTTTTGAGTAGAGGGCAAGCATTCGATCTATTACAATTGGTATCAGAGCCAAACATTATAGAGATCGGGTCCAATTTTGACTGGTTTCCATTTTAAGTATCATTTTTGTCCGAATTGAATTTTAAATGATATTTAGCATGTTTTAATCGTGGAAAACATGTTTGGGGAGTTGTATTAAGGTTTTGAAAAATTTTGGAAACATTTGGAAAAGTTTGACTTTTTGGGTCAACGAGGCCCCGGGATAAGGTTCGATGGGCCCAGGAATCCGAAAAATTTTTGAAAAAATATTATTTTTGTCATGAACCAAATAAAATGTTTAGAGAGTTAAGGAAACGATTTTGAAGCCATAGTCGCTTTCGAAATCAAAAATGGAGATCGGGAGGGTACGTTAAACGATTCGGGGGCGTTTTAGTCATTTAGCACCCCCAAGGAGATATAAATATCTAGGAGGGGCTGAGATATTTTATTTGTACAGCTCTCTCTCTCTCTCTAACTCTCCCACTTTATCTCTCTCATTTCTCTCTACATTTTGGAGGTGCTAGGCTATGATTTGGAAGTTCTTGAAGAAGGATATATTGTTTCTCAAGCTAAGGGCTTCTGTTTGAACCGAACAAAAGGCATTTTCAACAAGGTAGAAAGGGCTAAAAATTTGGAACATGCTAGGATAAGCTTGAGATTTAAGGTAGAGGTGTGAAACTCTTCTCTATTTTGATTCTATAGGTCAGATACTTGTGACATGAAATTTTGTTTTACAATTTTGTGGAAATAGGATCTTCTTGCATATATATGGAATGCCTAACATGCTTTGGTTGGAATTTATGCATTGCATATATGTAGTTGATATCTATGAATTCAATATTGTGATCTTGTGTCCATTTGAGGAGTTTTATGAAATTTGATTTCAAATGTTGAATTTATGTATGAAAGAACATTTTCTTGAAAGTGCATTGATTGTGATTTCCATAAAATGAGTGATTTTCATTGTAAATTGTATGCATAAACATGACATAGGTTATGCATTTGGTGAGAATTGTGAAAGTTATGAATTTTATACATTTATGTGATAAGTGTACATTATGTGAAAATGTGTGGTTTTTGAGGTATGTGTGAGAATTAAGAAAGGCTCGGAACCCTAGGGTACAAGGCCCAAAACTTGGCCAAGCGAATGTCCCTTCCATCAGGTTAGCAACCCGTAGAGCGTAAGTAGAGTTTGTTGTTTCGATAAAACCCTTACTATGGAATTGTGACAAGTAGAAGTCCCCAGTTAAATTGATTTTAAAGTATACGTGGTGTGAGTTTTATTTGTGAACATGGTTTATTTATAAATTGTGTATACATATTGAGATTATGTGGCATCGAACATGATTTCAAAAATGATATTGTTTTAAACTTGAAAACCATTGAGACATGGCATGTAGATAATTAGAGATTTCATTGTGCATTCATGTATGACTGTTTGAGTTAAGGTCGGGTCGAGTGGATCATTCCTACTGGGCGTAGTTGTATGCTCACCTCTTTCCTCCAAACTCTTTTTCAGATAAGGTTCCCATAGAGGACGAGGCATAGAGCACTAGAGTGGACTTTGAGCTTCTTTTAAATTCATGTCTTTTGGATATATGTATGTAGAATTCTATGATGACTTGTGGCGTGTTGACAATGTAGGAAGTGTTGCATTTACATTTGGTTCATCTTTTGTATACGAATTATAAATGTATTCGCCACACTTGGCTTATATAGGGCTTTTGATAAATGTATGTTTAATGAACTCGTTCATGTATGACTTTTGAGAAATGTATAAATAACGATCTTTTGGACATCCTTGTGTATATAAATGTAAGATTGACATTTGAATATGAGGATTATATAATTCTTAGCTTGCTATGTACATTGTGGATTAATTATGGATGTTTAAGTATTAAAAGAATGCATGTTTTAGAGTAAGGTTGTGAGATGCATGGACCTAGCATCTATAAGGTGCAAATGCATGATTTTTGTGAAGAATTGATCATGTTTTGAGTTGTAAATGAGTGTATGAGCATAGAGAATGCATATGGACTTGTGAAAATCAGGTTTTGAAGCATATTTAAACTTTTGGTCGCCTAGTCTCTGCAGCAGCCGACCAAAATTGTGAGATACCGAACATTTGCAAATGGGGTACCTGCTTCGGACGACTGAATGAGGGTTTTAGCCAGCCGAAAGCTCCCTTTCGGTCAACCGAAGCTACCCTTCAGCCGACCGATAGAATTGGAAACCTGAAGGTCAACTGAACCCAAGTTTCAGCCGACTGAAGGAGGTTCCAACCGACTGAAACCTGGACAGAATTAGAATTCTTCAAACTTTAGAATATGAGCAAGTATGTATGGACGCATAGACTAGTGTGGGACCCATTGTGATGGGTATTGATGAGTATATGCCAGTGTAATGGCGTACGTATAGAAAGTTTCTGCATCATTTGATTTTGAGATAATTGTATGTTAGATTAGAGCTATTGTGATTAGGAGTGTTGGTGTTTAATAATCATTGTTCATCCATGTTTCCCTCTCTCTTAACTGGGAGTCGGAAATCATGGCGTGATAACTTGGTATCAGAGTTCTAAGTTGGAATACCTAGGGATGACAGGGAACGGTTATATCACGTAACTGGGTTTGAATATCTTTGGACAATGGGAGAAGGTTGAACCACGTATGAGATTTGAGGTTGTGATGCTAGGTTTAAAGTTAAGTGCGTAATTATATGGAAATGCTTATGTGCTTACTTATTTGGTATGACATATTAATTGTAAAGTAACTTAGCATGGTATGTGTACGCATAAAGAGAATTGGACAATGATATTGATGCTATGAATTTTAAAGTGTCTTCTTGTTATCAATATAGCAAGATGCCACCACTTAGAGCTTATAGAGAAGCACCGGTAGCAACTCCTACAGGAGGAGAGCAATTTATACACTTCATGGTCACTACCATATGACAGATTGCTAGGGAAACACAAAGGCAAACTCAAGAGGAGACACAAGCTCCGCCGAGAGCAGCTCCTCCTAGTCGAATGATAACGACATTAGGACATGTCAAAAAGCATAGTCCACCAACATACTCGAGAGGATCCGATCCTATGGTGGCAGAAATTTGGTTGGACGAAATTGTGACACTTCTTACTGTGTTTGAGATAAAAGAGGACCTAAAGGTGAAAATGGTTGCCTATTACCTTAAGGGTGAGGCCAGCTGTTTGTGAAAATTCATAGGAAACTACCATAACATTGAAATGATGGATTGGGATATGTTTCAAGTGCTCTTCTATAAGAAGTACTTTTCGGTGACGGTAAAGGACAATATGAGGCGGGAATTCTATGAGTTGGTTCAAGGCTCGATGATAGTGATGGAATACAAGACTAAGTTCACATCTTTGGCTCGTTTTGCAAGAGAGATGATCCCAACTGAGGAGCTTAAGATCAAGCAGTTCGTGAGAGGTCTCTGAACATATATTTATACGGGATTGAGTGGTAGTCTTGGGTTTGACTAGTTATGTGGTGATAGTAGAGAGGGCATTGATAGACGAGGAGCTCAGCAATGACAATCAAAGGACAAGGGAAGCGAATAACCAAACGAGGAGCACAGGATCCCTTCTGGACAATCGTGCTAAAAAGAAGCAAAGGGATGGTGGGTTGTTCTCACAAGGGCAACAAGCCTAATCGACACCATCCGTGGCTATACCTACTGGATCTTCACGATTTAAGGTAGTTTGCTTCAACTGTCAAAAACCTGGGTATTATAGGTTTGAATGTACTCAAAAGCAGACTGCTACAGTGGCAGGCAAAAAGTGTTACCGTTGTCAGGAGATGGGGCACATTAGTTGAAATTGTCCACAGAAGAAGGGTACTTAAAGTGGGGTTGGTTCACAGCAGTGTCCTACACAGTCTACTACTCCACAGTCGGGCTTTGGGGCATTGCCACCACCACAGATAGTGCCATCTGTTCAAAGTTTGCGAGCACTAGCTAGAGGAGTCACGTCTAGTGCTCCCAGTCAGTAGTCAGGATATCAGGGTGCAGGGCAGCAGGGCCAGAGAGCACAGGACCGTGCCTTCACTCTTGTTCCAGCTGAGACCTCAGTAGGACCATCAATGATCCGAGGTATATTCTTTCTTTCTAGCTCATGGGCTAGGGTTTTAGTACACTCGGATGCATCACATTCATTCATTTCATATGCATTTACTTGTGCTTTGGGGTTGGAGGTGTTATCCTTGGACTCGGTTTTATCCATTGATATACCAGTTGGAGGAAAAGTGACTTTGGCCGAGTAGTGTTTGTCGGTCTTGCGAGATTGAGATTTCGGGACATCGATTAGTGTTTGACTTTATTCTCCTCGACATGTCTAGCTTTGATGTGATTTTGGTATGGACTAGTTGTCTACCTTCAAGGCCAATATTGTCACGCCCTGATTTCTAACTCCCAAAAACTGAGGGTGATTAAGTCACAAACCTATCTCAAAATCACGGAAAGTTATCATAATCACATTATTACTTGTGCACAACTCTGCAACGCTCATCTCAATAAGCCTACACATGATCATGCACACACCTAACCTTTTTCATTCTATTTATCAAGTTAGTTAAGGGTTGTATTCAAAATCAGCTTCTTTTAGTCGGCTGAAAATAAAGTTTCATTTGGCTGAACAAGTGCTCTACAAATGCTTGTTTCATTATGTATTTTTCAGTCGCCTGAAAGTGGACTTTCAGCAAGCTCAAAGTGGACTTTCAGCAAGCTCAAACTGGGTTTTCAATTGGTTGAAACTTACTGAGCCTGAACTTATTCACCATATCTACAATTTATCCTCTAATTGCTTTTCAAATCTTCATATTACCTCATACAACATTGAAACAAGAATAAAATGCTAAAAATCATACATTCGATGCTAAACATACATTTCATTAAGCCTCCTTCTAAAATCCACATTTTCACATAAACGATAGAAATCTTAAGATGCAAAGAAAAATAATCCAACTTGAACATAAATCCATACGTTATCCTCAATGCGTTTCAAGAGCCACACATGGCTCATACATGTCAATTCCAATACTTAAATCCAAAAACAAGTTTCGAGTTTGAAAAAAGCCCTAACATGGCATAGGAAAACATAACATAAATAATACGACAAAATATAGATTTCATCTCTTGGGCTCCTCAAACTCCATCCACGACCGGTGCCTTATTTGTAAAAATGATTGGGGACGGGGTGAGCACCACGGCAGCTTAGTAGAAATACCCAAACCAACCTATGCATCGACTCGACGCGACCTTCATGAATATAAGCATGGCATCCCTATATTATATAACATACTTCTAATACACATGAAACGTTATTATGGCATTCCTACACGCTACATGGCATACAACAATGTACATGCTCAATGAGATTTCAATTTAAAGCTTAAATGGAAAACGTGTTCAACATTACTCCATTTCAAGAAAAATGCCACGAAACATCAATATGATTATCACAAATCAACAATAACACTTAAGCACCAAACCACATAAATTTTAAAATCACACAAGGATGGGAGCAATGTTAGATCGCGATAGGTCAAAGGCTTTTTGAGAAAAAATTTCAAATATTCTACTTCACGGGCTAAAACCTGAGGGGTCTAGACAAAATTCAAATATTCTACTTCACGAGCTACTAACCCGAAGGTCTAGACAAAACCCCTTGGCCAAGTTCTGGGCTCGGGACCCTTTTTCATTTCTGACCTATTCTCAAAATCAAAACCAATCACATCGATTTCAAGTATGGCAACACATACAACTTCAAACTCGTCATAAGTCACTTAATCCATATGCTAAAACATGTAATTTCATACATATCACAATGCAACAATTTCACAATTCAAGTGTATCATAAATTTTTTAACTTTCATGCTAAAACATGTAATTTCATGCATATAATAATGCTATATTTAAAGAAATGATCATTTTCATGCATATTATCAAACACATAACATACATTATTCACAAAATGATCTCTACACCATAATTCATGTTATAAAGCAACATTTCTCTATAATTAACAACATTTAAACATAGAAACACAATTCAATACTCATGAATTCAACAATATCATCAATTAGCATAAATTGACCCAATTAAAAGTGCAAGACTCGCATCCTAACAACTCTAAACATGCTAAATAATATAACCCACATCAATTCCTAAGGAATCGATGATAAGATAGAAAGAATACCCCTACTTGAATTCCAAGCTAAAATCTCTCAAAAACCCCACTTTGTTCGAAGATGATTTTGATCTGACCAATCTCAAACCCTTGATGCGTATATCGTTTCTCTCTTCTTCGACTCTTTCTAATTCTCACTTTAAGACTCTCTAATATGATGAAGAAGAAAGTAGGTGATGAAGATACATACATATATATATATATATATATATATATATATAGGTTCACTCACGACTGCTGAATGAGAAAGAATGAAATAAATTCTCTCACTTTACTTTTTATAGCAATAAGACTTACTCCTTTTTACAAAAATGCCATCACATTTTCCCTAAACCTTCCCGGGCTCGTTTTTGGAGTTCCGTAATTTCGATTGACACGAAATTGATTCCATTGCGCGTCAAATATTTTATTTAAACTACCCTTTAAATTTGATGTCATTTTGACAATTTTAGATTTTTTGGGTCAACGGGGCCTAAACGCCCGGGTCTACCGAATCCAAAAAAGTCAAATTCTTCCAAATGCTCCGAAAATTTTTCTAAACCTTAAAGAAGTTATCTAAACATGTATTATACATTTAAAACACATAAACAATCATTTAACGCATCATTATGACAATAAATGAAATTAAAGGAAAACCGACAACAAAATGGTCACAGTCCTTACAAATATTGATTACTATCGGGGGAGAGTGACCTGTGTACACTGGAGGGTGTTAGTATTTTCTTTGTGGGAGAGTGAGATGACTTCTACTTATCATCTTTGCATGGTCCTAGTGATCAGAAATGACTTGGGTATTTCTTAGCAAGCCTTCTAGTCGATGGTTTAAGGCAATTAAAAACACACGAACAAAATTACCTGACACACGACTTGGAATTGGCGGCGGTAATTTTTGCACTCAAAGTTTGGAGGTATTATTTGTATGGAGAGAAGTTTGAAGTGTTCTTAGATCACAAAAGTCTCAAATACCTTTTTCGCACAAAAGGATTTGAATATGAGGCAACAGAGGTGGATAGAGTACATAGAAGACTATGACTTCGACTTGCAATATCATCCGAAAAAGGCCAATGTGGTGACGGATGCATTAAGCAGGAAGTTACATGGTAGTTTGGCAAGCATAGCCATACGGGAATGGAAGATGTTAGAAGATATCTCAAAATGGGAATTACATTTTAGTGAGGATGATGGACTAGTGACTCATTTTACTCTTATCGCTCAACCAACTCTTGTGAGTAGAGTGATTAAAGAGTAAAAGAAGGATAGGAAGATAGAGACCATTCGCACTCGGCTTTCGGGCAGCGAGGTGGTGGATGGATGGATGATTCATTCATATGAGAGTTTGAAATTCAAGGGGAAGATGTTTGTTCCCTTAACTTGTCGAGATGAATTTTTAAAGGAGTTTCACAATTTGAGACTAGCAGTACATCCGGGTTGCCACGCCCCAATTTCTGACTCCCGGAAACCGAGGGTGAACCCGTCCATTAACTCTAATGAACCCTCCTTTCTCTCCTTAATTACCACAGAAGCTTAACTTTATCCTTATATATAGATGTGTATCATTCAACCTTAATTAGTCTCCATGGGCCCTAAACCATGCTTCAGTTGCATAGCCAATTACTAGTTGCGACCTACAGATTTTGGCACATGCAACCCTGTGTGACCATAACTTGAAACTGAAACCTACACCATTGGATAGAGGATTTAAAATATACTCAATTTAAAAAAAAATGGCACTCAATTTTGATCTAAAACAAAAAAATTACACCCGTTTGAAGTTTAGGTGCAAACGAAATTGTCTAGGTTTCATTCGGTCGGCTGAAGGGTAGTTTCGGTCGATCGAAACACCTCCAGTCGACTAAAACTTGATACAAAAGTGCAAACTCTCAGGATATTGTACTTTCAATCAGCCAATGAAGAACCTAGGCAACCGAAAGTGCTAAAAATAGCCCAAAACCTGAATTTTCAAGCCTCAAAGCATTCAATCACCTTACCAACTCATAATCAAACTTAAAGCATTACTTAAATCATAATTAAAATATACCAAAAATAATAAAAATTCTCATGATTACTCTATGGATCCAAAATGAACACTTTTGGGCATGTGTTCCCTCAATGGCTATTCCAATCCCTTAATTACCATCAAAACATTCCCACAACTTACAACATGTGAATGAAAACATAATTTCATAATCTTTGCATTTCAAATCATCTATTCCATTCAAATCATACTTCAAGCATAATTATTCAAAAATACAATTAAAGTCCATCCCTTCAAACCACATATCTATTTCATTTCATTCTCAACTCATTTACTTGAGAAAATTTCATACATAAAGTTATAACATAAGAAGAGATCATTGTTTTACATTCCATAACTTAAGTTTGGTCCAAGAGTAAATCCCAATACATATGGATTCCAAGTTTATAGTCATTATAAGGATTTCATGCATAAGGTCCAAAAATGCAAAAAAATTGAACCATGACTACAAATTCATAATCAACGTGCCATAAGCCGGCATGGATAATCAAATACAAAATATCCAAAAGTGTACTCAAAATACTATGAAGAACTCTACTTGGATGTTCATGCCCCGTCTGTCATCGGTGCCTTATCTGTAAAAGAATTTAGAAGAAAGGGGTGAGCACCACAGCGGTTCAGTAGAGATATCCTGACCCACCTAAGTGCCCACCCGACACAACCTACATGAATGCATGTCACGACATTACACGTACCAATCAACACACATCATATTTATTCGCAACAAAGTATATATATAAGAAGTCATTAACACAACACATGTTTCACAATTTAAAATGAAAACATATCATACATTTCTCTCCCTCTTAGACTCAACCCGATACCCTAGCATGATTCTTGACCAACCATGCGACTTGAGACACTTCCTAGACAACTATGAAATCCATCACCAAGTACCACGCACTCCCAGGTGATCAAACCATTTCAAAGTTCTCACTGAGTACCACGCACTCCCAAGTGATTATATAATTTCAGAATACATCACCGAGTACAACGCACTCCAAGGTGATTAGATCGATCAGAGTTCATCACCAAGTACCACGCACTCCCAGGTGATCAAATCGTCGACCATAATCAAGCATTTATTGCTCCAAGTGAACCGATTATTCTACCATTTTCCCCCGTTCTCCTCACAACGGCCCTAAACATTCATTTCGATCATATAATGATCAAGTATTTAAAATTCATGCCTCACAATACATATACTAGTTACAAAGGAACATATCATGCATTCCATATTCACCAATCCACACATATAATCACCTATATATGTAAACCCTAGCATAAGTTGCATATGCTCACGAAATTCACATTAGCACATATTTGTCATACTTCACCAATGCACACAATTTTTATACAAAGATAACATGCATTTAAATCACAAAGTATCACATAACACAATTATGCTCATTTTATACATTTCACAAAAATGTACAAAACCCTAGAATATAATTGTATATGCTTGTTTTCTCACACTCATTCACTCCTCTCATTATGCATACAGTATATATATAACAATTGCATTTAAGAAATTAAAGAGAGATAACAACTCACCATATCCCACCCCTCTTACCATTCTAAAATATGCAATACTCAACCCTAACTCTCAACATTTCACCCGAAACCCTAGAATCGAAAAGTAAATGGGAAAGAACACCCCTACCTCAAAATCCAAGCTTAGAAGTGGAAGATCCAAATTTCACCAAGTTTCAAACTCCTCCAATGACAACTTTTCACCGATCAAAAAGAAGAGGAGAGTGAGGGGTCAACTTTTGTTCTTAGCTTTACCCTCAAATCTCACTTCTTGGCCCCCAAATTATAGAAAGAAGGAGAAAGAGAGAACTTGTAGAGAGAGAGTAAGAGCCGGATGTAGAGAGAGAGTGAGAAGTGAAAATCTGATCTATTTTCCCTCTTTACACACACACACACACGCACACACACACACACATATATATATATCATATATATCCCCTTTTGTAAATAAACCCTTCATCTCTTTATAATTAGTTCCTTGTAATGGTCTATTTGTGCTTATTTGCAAATAAACCTTTTCTGTCTTTTCAAAACTTCACTTATACCCTTGAACTTACATCTATACCCCCCACACCCCTATTTAGAGTCCATAGTAAATTCCTAGGTTATCCAAACCCTTTTCGGTCCCTCACCCGCAACCGAAAAACATAAAAAAAATCATTTAAGTTCACCAACCACGTTATTAAGCGATTAATGATGCTTAAAATTCACTTAACCCTTAAAAAACCTCCAAAACAATGTTTTCCACACTTAAAATGTCACTCCCCGAATTTTCGAGACGTGATAAAATAAAATAAAATAAAATAGACATATTAGTTAATTTAAAACCTTATAGGCTTAATATTTCAACTACAAACTTTTTCACTTAATATTTCATCTCAATAAAATAATATCTTACACTCACAACCAAAGTCTTCCTTTCCGATTACAAAAGATATTATAATAAAATAACCTCCATTTAAACTCTTTATGACAAAACACGCTCTCAAGTAACCTCTGATAAATTCTTCGCTACTGCATACTTCTGCCAGACCTGAAATATTTTTGGGGTGAGCACAACAATCGCCCAGTAGGAAAAACAACTGTACTTCCATATATACACGAAACAGCATACAAAAGAATATATAACTTAAATATACATAAATTTATGCATAAATAAAAATAATAATGATAAAACAACTACTGCAAAATGCAACCACCATTCAAGATTTTAGCATAAAGTCAAGTCCGAGCATATTCAGTAAACTATTATAACCTCATTATATATACCGTACAAATAATCGTTCAATAAATAATTAGTGCAAGTATAAATCAATTATTGATAAATTAACCATAATATAACCCCATGACATGTATACTGCACACACACACCGCGTATTTTCGGTCATTCTCACGGCGGGCCGCTGAACCCAACTATAGTTCTGAACAGTTCTCAGCTTTTCGACCGAAAGGATTACAACCCTGCCTATTTTCATCCGGTTATACATGTATGAGCATACACAATCAAATTTAATTCACAATCATAAACAGAACATAATTTGTGTACCATTTCTCAAACCAAATACTTATATACCACCAAATTCAGAAGATAGAACTTCTCTCTTCAAAATACTATTCATTTACAAAATTTCACTTCATCAATAAGTAATTAAACAACAAATAAAACACCCAAAAGCAATAATGGGCTTATTTCTTATAAATTTAAATAAACTTAATTCAGAACAAGAAATTTCAATTATAAAACTAAAACATAACAAAAGTGAGTTTACAATCTTAAAGAAAATAAATATATATATATATATTAAGTTACCTTTGTCCACAATTTGGGTCCATTGATTCCATGCAAACAATACACACGTATATATATATATAAACAACTAGTAATACCAATGTAATATATATACCATTTTAATTATATACTAAGAACCAAATAAAATACATTTATAAACTAAAAAGTGAACGACTTACAAACCGTTTACAATATGTATACCACCCACTGCCATACTAACAAGTTATTTCAAAATTCACATCGACAATTATACAGACCCGTTAGCAAATGAATTCCATATATAAGAAAATATATAAGAAGGTATATAACAAAACAGAATATAAAATAAAAATTATTTCTTTTGTAACTTCTATCTACTAGCATATATAAAGATAGAGTACTCCTTAAATCCCCTACCTGTTGTACTGCTTTTCCTCTATCGATTAGCCTTTTCTCTCATTCCCTCTTCTCTCTCTGTAACTTTTGAATGACCAAATGTTATCTCCCAAGCAAAAGAGATCCATGGTTATATATATATATATATATATATATATATATATATATATATATATACATAGTCCTTTTGTAACGGACGATAAATGAAAGGTCTGACATTTAATTTAGGTAATAATTAAATATAAATTTTGTGTCAGTTGAGAAGCTGTAAAGTCTCCTATTAATTGGTGCTTTATTCATCATTAACAACACAATAAGTAACAACCCTTGCAATAAATAACTCATCATTACTAACCCCTTCACATCCCCACATTACTATTTTTCACACTCACCTATATATATATATATATATATATAAATACTTTTATATCACTGTCTAATAACAAATTTGTAACAATTTTTTTTAAATAATAATAATAATAATAATGAAAACAATTTCGTAATAATAAAATAAATTAAAAGTCATCACAAACTATCATGTGATCATGTGGGTCTTCTCACCCATTTATATAGAATGTTAAACTTGTTAGAATAATACAAATCAACTATTCAGTAATTTAGTCAATGAAGAGACTGTAACATAAGTGCTAATCATTACTCAAGTAAGATGAAAGGTTGTATCACAAGCTCTAATCATTACTCAAGTAAGATGAAAGGTTGTAACCTAAGTTTTAATAATTACTCAAGAAGATTAAAGGTTGTAACATATGACCTTATCATTACTCTAGTAAGAGGAAATGATTGTAACCTAAAGAACATTAATGACATCTGTTAGAGAACCCCAAGAGTCTTGAGTTTAATTTTTCTCATTAAGTATACTCATTGAGTTTCTATACACATGGCAATATGTATAATTTATACACATCTATACCTTTATATAATTATCTTATAAAATAAATTTGTAAAAATATTTTAATAGTAATAAAAATAACAATAAAAATATGAATTCCACTAAGTCAAAACATAGACAACATTATACTCATTTGACTCACCTTCACGTGGAGAATACTACCTTGACATTTGTTTGTGAATTTCTTTTAGAACAACTTGTAATTTTTTAAACATTACAGATTATTACATAAAACATGTTAAACACTACTCAAAATGCATTTATGGCAATTATGATGCAAAAATACAAAATCGGCCAAAATTGGTCACAGTCTCTACATGTGTGGTACCAAGATGTACCATAACCTACGTCGACAGTATTGGTGGAAGGGTATGAAGAGAGATGTAGCTCAGTTTGTAGCGAGGTGCCTCACTTTTCAACAAGTAAAGGCAGAGCATCAAAGACCAGTGGGGTTATTACAGTCATTGTGTGTGGCAATGTGGAAGTGGGAGCATGTTACTATGAATTTTGTGATGGAACTTCCAAGGTCGAGGAAGAGTCATGATGTAGTTTGGGTCATTATTGACAAATTGACCAAGGTGACTCATTTTCTTCCTATTAGAGTGACCGATGATGTGGATACTCTCAGTAGATTGTACATTGAGCAGATCTCTAGACTTCACGGTGTGCCAGTTTTTATTATTTTAGATAGAGACTCACGATTTACATCTCAATTTTGGTAGAGTTTTCAAGTAGCGCTTGATACAGATCTTCAGTTTAGTACAACTTTTCATCCTTAGACGGATGGTCAGTCAGAGCGTACTTTTTGGATTGGTGGCAACCAGGTTCGTGGTTTAGTTCGGGATCGTGTTGGAGTTGTTCCTCACAGCCAACCGAACATGGGTTATGTTCCTATATATTCGCGTAGGCCTCCAATTTATAAGGATTGTTCCGATGCTGAGGAGTTTTGATTTAGAGGAGTTGCAGATGATTGGCGTGATCAAGGTAGACGCGACAAAATTTGCAAATATCCAGACAATTGTGAGTTTCAAAGAAAACTTGATCTACTCACTTTCATGAAAGTTTTATTATTGAGGAAGTCTTAGATTAGCTTAAAGAATATGAAGAAGTTTTTAAGTATTTTGTTGAAACAACTTTCCAAAAATCGTGAAAGAGTTCTTTTTGAATTTAAAATCTTATTTGAAATATGAAACAACATTAGTCGAATAATATGTAATAGAATCAACCGGTTTGCAACATAATTAGTTGCCTGCAACACATCTTCTTTTGAATTTGAATTAGTCTCTCACGACTCGAGAAATCGTAAAGTGTCGCTTATTCACTAAATTTTCAATAACTAACTCTTAGAATCAAATAAGAGAATCTTTGTTCACTGATTGAGTTCTCGTTGCGGGAATTACAATCAATCAAGCATCTTTTTCTTAACAACTTTATTCTCAGCTTTAATATTCAAAAATTCAAATGTGTGGTCCATCTCAATCCACATATCAATCCATGTGGCTGCCACTTTTGTGTGTCAAAGGTAATTTTCATATTTCAAAATAGTTTAAGGAGAATTTGTACCAAAACAAAAGTTTCAGGGGCTAATCTGCGAAATATTGAAAGTTGAGGAACTTTATGCAATTTAACTAAAACACAAGCGACATATACCTGCAATTTCTCAGAAAACGCCATAAACTTCTCATGGATCGAGAAAAAAAAAAGGAAGCTTTTGTTAAACAAACAAATAAAACAAACGATCAGACAATGAAATGGGTAGAAGATCGTAAGTTCTTGCAATAGCTTCCAATCAGCTCTGAAATCACTCAAATGAGGAAGAAAACTCATTCAGGATATCACCTCATCTCTCAGTAAAATCTCTCTCTCTCTCTCTCTCTCTCTCTCTCTCTCTCTCTCTATATATATATATATATATATATATATATTTAGACGCGGATTTCATATTTTGAGCTTTGTAATTAACATTTCAAATTTCTCATCTGTCTCTCTCTCTATATATATATATATGTATAAATATTATCTTTGGCTTTGTTTCTCGTTAGTGTTCGAGGGTTTGCATTCTCCTGCTTCAGCTCTCTAATATACATTGAAGGTTCTTTCAATTTCGTCTCTCTCTATATGTATGTTTCTATATCTATATATCACTCGTTATCTTTCTAGGGATCTAGGACTGCTCTGAGATCCAATGTTGTAATCAACGTTTGAAATTTCCATCAATGTTGGGACTTTTGTTTCTCTAATTCATTCATGTCTCTTTCTAATACTGTGCTGATCAAGAACTCGAATTTTCACATCTTCCTTTCTGTGTGTCTGATGTTTCTTTCTCTCTCTCTCTAAATGAATAACAAAGACCGAATCATACGAGAACATCGACGTTGTCTGCATTTCCACGATCTGATCTTCATTCAAACGATTCTGTAATTTGTAGTTGTTATTCTATGTCATTTTGCGTCCAGATCTCGAGTTTCAATCAGCCATGACAAAGGTCTAGGGTTTTGTGGCTCTCTCAGGTTTATAATTTTTATCACCATGGCTCTGATTTAAGTGTTTATTCTGTGTCGATCTATTGCATTGCCATGTTGAAGCAATTTCTCAGTAAACTCCCTCGCAAGTCATCCAAATCCGAGCCCGTTGATTCGCCGAGAAATTGTTCTGGCAATGATTCGTCCTCTTTCCGCGGTGGTATTCAACGTACATACAGCGGGACTGTGGTTTCAGGTCGTCCCAACGTGTATAGAAGAATGTCATCGGCAGTGTTTCCGGCAAGTGTTGTTGCTGGAATTGAGCCTCTCTTGGCATTCAAAGATGTTCCGAGTTCAGAGAGGATGACTCTCTTTATCAGTAAGTTGAGTCTCTGCTGTGTGGTTTTTGATTTCAATGACTCAAATAAGAATACAACAGAGAAAGATCTTAAACGCTTGACATTGATAGAACTTGTTGACTTCGTTGCTTCTGGACCTCCGAGATTTACAGAACCCGCGATTTTAGCAATGTGTAGAATGTGTGCTACTAATTTATTTAGAGTTTTGCCTCCCAAGTATAAATTGAACTATAGTGGGAGCGAAAATGATGACGATGAACCAATGTTTGATCCTGCATGGTACCATTTACAAATCATTTATGATCTACTGCTTAATTTTGTAGCTTCTAATTCGCTCGAAGCAAAGGTAGGGAAAAAGTATATAAATCATTCGTTTATTTTGAGATTGCTTGACCTATTTGATTCTGAGGATCCAAGAGAGAGAGAATATCTGAAAACTATTCTGCATAGGATTTATGGAAAATTCATGGTTCACAGGCCTTTTATCCGGAGGAACATAAGCAATATCTTTTATCGCTTTGTATTTGAAACTGAGCGACATAATGGAATTGCTGAGTTGTTGGAGATTTTTGGGAGTGTAATCAGCGGGTTTGCATTACCTTTAAAGGAGGAACACAAGATCTTTTTGTGGAAGGCTTTGATACCTTTGCATAAGCCAAAATCCTTGGGAATTTACTTTCAACAGTTATCATTCGGTATTGCACAATTTTTAGAGAAGGAGCCAAAATTAGCCAGCTCTGTGATAGAGGGGTTGTTGAAATACTGGCCAATCACAAACACCCAGAAGGAGGTAATGTTCCTGAGTGAGTTAGAAGAGATTCTGGAAGCAATTAACATGGGGGAGTTCCAAAAGGTCATGGTTCCATTATTCTGGCGGATTGGATGCTGCATCACGAGTTTTCACTTTCAGGTTTCTTCTTCTTTACCATCCTTGCCAAATGGAACACCATTGTTTTTTGGTTTACTCAAGGATTCTGTAGCATGCACTCTGGTTTTCCTTAACTCATAATTTTCACTTGCATCATTTATTCTATGATAATTTGTCTTTTTATGGAAGATAGTAAATATATTTAATGTTGCTGCTGAAGCCAGTAGACTACAATAGTTTTTCTACAAGTAACTAGATTATGGAGTGGGAGGGTATCAGTTTGACCTCTTTTAGTTCCAAGACACTGCAAAAACATAGAAATATATGCATGATGTTTATATATGTATGTAAACAAATATGTAATATTTGCATAAACGAATGCACATAAATGTAGTTTGAATTTCGAGAGTAGCCACTTTGTGCAAATAACACCAAATGTTAGGTCTGTATCCACTCTACTCCTCCCAGAAAACTCGATTAACGGGGATCAACAGGGACCACACTGAGTAATGATCCTTTTATGCAAACCAATTCTAATCTTCTTTATGTATATAAACAGGAGTTTTATTCTGTATGTTATAAACAGGAGTTTCACAGTAAGAAAATGAATATATATAGGAATTTCAAAAAATAAAATAAATAAATAAATAAAAGAAAAAAGAGAGAGGGATTTGGGGAGAATAGCCTTGGCTCATCTGTATCCGGGGCCTATAGCTAATTTAAGTTTGAGCTTATGGCTCAAAAGCGAAGTTGCTGTGGTATTTCACAAGCTAGGTTTTGGAAAAGCTTCTTATGATATTGTCGGTGTTCGTGCATGTGTGTCTTTTTTTCGTTAATATATTGAAGGATGGCTGTGGGTTTGGAGAAGATGGATCTTTGTAAGCATCCTTACCATTACCTTGCTTTCTGATGCTGAGTGATATCCTTCTTTTTTGGTTATTTTAAATTTCTAGGGGGACCAGAGAAGAGGGTTATATTGATCCATTCTCTCTCTCTCTCTCTCTATATATATATATACATATATTAAAGATGGAGGCCTTGAGGTAGTTGGTGGCAACATGTGGTTTATTACAAGGTTTCACAATTTGGGCTGACTCGGCTGAGGGTAATGGAAGTTCTTGCTCTGTTATTGCTTTCTAACAGAATATATATCCTTTCAAGTAAATGTTAATTTTGATAGGGAATATCTTGGCATGGACTAGGGAGAATAGCTACCTTTCATGATATCCTTGGCTTTCCTTTTTGAGGTAATCCCAGAGCCTGATAGTTTCTGGATATAGTGACTTCGAAAGTTTCCTACTGTCTTGCTCCTTCGAAAAGGATTACACCCTAGCCAATCCTATCTAAATTTTTTATTACATTCCCTTATTCTGGCCTTCTAGGTTTGGTTGAAGTGGCTAAGAGTAAGACGATCAAAAGATTTAAAGGATTTATGTGGAGGGAGTGTGCTAGTGAAGAAGCATCTTTCAGATGATTATGCATTATTTACTTTATAAAGATATTGGTGGTCAGTGGTCTTACTCAATTGTATCATATAGTTTTGAGAAGTGTTAATGTGGAAGTCTTCTACATGTCATTAGCAATAATCCATATGGGGTTATATAGAATACACAATATAAGACCTTGGAGGACACTACAAACCACATACACCAAGTGTAACCTAGATAATCTAAAGTGACCACTGACTAACTCTAGAAACTTACAGTTTAATCTTATTTAGTCAATACTCTCTCCATTGGCTGCTTAAACTCAAGTTGATCATAGATTGACAAAGTATGTTATATGTTAATATTGGAGCCTGATGCTGCTGTGATTCGAGGTATCAATATTCATACTGATGCAAAACACCATTAAGTTGCAATTTTTGGATTTTGCTTCAGAGTTCAGATAATCAAATGGGTTGTAAAAATCCTACAAAACCCTTGAGCTACACAAGAGGCTCTAGGAAAGAGATGATTCAAAGTGAATTCCCACAAAACAGAGAACAGATAAAACATATTGTAGAATCATTAGAGTCGTGATGGAATCAACAAATCATGACAAACAAGAAACCACAATAACCAAATAAATAGATGAGTGGTGATGAAATACTCGAGAAAACATAGAGCCTATTTACAGTGGCTAGCTGCAGATAATGAAGACCAAAGAAATCAATTTCGAATGGTCTGATAAGATTTGAGAGACGTACAAGAGAAATCAACCAAAATTAGGAAGTTAAAAATACAACATATCATAGTAGAAGTAAATTAGTTGACATGAAGATAAAATTGATCTTATTATAAGAAAACAAATTAAAACAACAAAACAGATTAGAAAGACAGGGATTGACAAATTAATGAATTAGAGAAAGAAAACATAAAATTACTTTACAAAAATATGTAGATACCAATGAATCCAACAGGCAACATGCTGTTGCCTGGCAGGAGGAAGTGAGTTGAGGGCCTAGGTCTCATAATCTACGAGGCTTTGATACCATGTAAAGTTTCAGAGATGAACTAAAAGTGTTTTGTGTTTCACTATCAATTACCTGACAGGTTTGTAAGAATACAATTCTAGACCTCACAGGAAACTATGTATAATGCCACTTATCAAAAAAAGGAAACTATGTATAAAATCAAACCTAATTACTCCAAATTGACCCACCAAATGACTATTGAATATTGCAATATTATTAACTCTAGTAGCTTTTGCGGGATGCGCTCCCCGTTTGAACACTTTCTAATACAATCTAACTTATTAAAAAAAAAAATTATCAACTCTAGTAGGTAATAAATAGGTTTTAGAGGTTTCCTTGGGAACTTGGTACTTTTGGCATACTGCTAATTTAGAGTATGAAACTCATTCTAATAAATAATATTATAACCTAGCCATTTAGAGTAGTTTTTCCCCTTAGAATACTTACCTTAAAGTCTCCTTCAAAAATATTAAAATTTGTTTGATATTATGTTGCTCACCCCCTAAATCTTTTTTTTTTTCTTTTTTCTTTTTTGTGATGGCTCTCTATATGAAGATCACTTTTCTGGATTGGCTTAAATAATTCTCTTGTCAATAGTGCTTTTCTGGATTGGTTTAAATAATTCTCTTGTCAACAGAATCTTGCATGTGAAATGTTTCCATAACCAATCAACTGCCAAATTTATAGTTATTGTAGTGGTATGAAAGTTCGAAGAGGTAAAATGATTTGCCTACTAGGAATACTGAATTAGATTGTTTTTATATTACATTGGTTATTGTGAAATGTAGCGACTGTTACTGAAGGAGCTGAGAAGGTCACAGTGCGTGAGGTAAATATGACCTAGGGGGAGGGTGAATAGGTCTTGTGGATATTTGTTTGAATTTTAACTATTTTTAAATTACTGTTGATTGTGTTTTGAATTTCAGTGATCTCGTTTGAATTTCATCCACACAATCACATAAAAATATAAAGCAAAAATTATAAGAGTAGAGGCACCAGATTTTTTTGGTAAGTAAGATTTCATTAAAAAAACCCTCAAAGGGGAACGCATCCGAAGAACAAAAGCAAGACTGAGAAAGTCTGCCATACAATCAAAGTATCCACAAAATTCACTATATCCCCCACTAATTGACAATTCCATCTCTGTACCAAATACATATATATATGTATATATATATAAAGAATAGAGAACTTAAGCACCCATGTCAGAACCTCAATTCCATCAAAGGAATGCCTATTCCGCTCACACCACAAAGTGGAGCCACCCTCCAAGCATCTTGGACTGGCCTCCCCACTGCACACCCTCTCTAAGCCTCAAGCATGCTCTGCGGAGACTTTGACATAACCCAGTGAACACCAAAGAGGGGAAAAAGCATAGCCTAACTGACTCAAGCTACCAGACAACACAAGAGAAGATGACTGACTGACTCTTCGTCTCTCTTGCACATATAACACCAATTGAGAATAATCTAACGCCGCCTCCTCAGATTATCAATAGTCAAAATCCTCCTTGAAACCAGTGTCCATCCAAGAAAGGCCACCTTGAGCGGTGCCTTAATGGGCCGCACTGCCTTCCAAGGGAAAGAAGGCCCATGAGTACCCATCAAACTCCAGTAAAAAACACACTTCAAAAACCCCATGACTAGACTCCATCCAAACCCAAACATGAGGCTCCACCCCTCCCATCTCTTGACAATACAGCACGGCCAACAACTCTCCAATATCTCCCAACTCCCAATCCTAAAAGGGCCTCATAAACTGGACATCCCAAAGCATCCTCCCACTATCAAGGCAATAATGGTCGGCAACCAGAGCCTCCTTGTCCACGGCTATCCGATAGAGATGCGGATAAGTGGATGCTAACGAACGATCCACACACCACACATCCGTCCAAAAGTCAACATCCCTCCCACTCCTCACCTTAAACTGAATGTGCTTGGAGAATTCATCCCATCCTTTCCGAATGGCCTTCCAAATGCCCACCCCAGTTGACTGCCTCACCTCTAAGGAACACCACCCACCCTTGCACTCTCCAAATTTGGTGGCAATGATCCTCCTCCAAAGCTTGGGTCTACCCACCCTAAATCTCCACAACCACTTTCTCAGCCATGAACGACCCACTATGAAAAATCCTAGAAAAGAAAAAACCAAGGGACCTCGTCCAGCGATGAACAATCCACTATGAGAAAGAGTTGGTACAACCAGGTTACTATATACCCAACCTATAATCTCCTAGTTACCTCTTGACACACACACTGAACTCTCCACTTGAGTCTCCAGGTTGTCTGTTCCGTTAACATATTTGCTCGTCATGCAATTTGCTTCTCTATGACTTGTTCAATCCGTCCGCTCTCGGTTCTATAGGTTTAATTGCTCCTTATAGTTGATTTAGATGATCTCCTTCTTGTTGAACTTTCAATCACATATATTGGGCAATTTATTGGAAACCCTAGATTGAGAAACAAGAATTTATTTGAAACCCTACATAGAAGCTTACTGGTATATCTTGCTAGTTTCCTTTAAAATATGGAAAAGAAATATCTGAACAATGTCTCAAAAATCATTCTTGGGTTCTTTTCTTGAAGCAGTTAATACTGGCAACTTTTTTTATAAATATGATGGATCTGGTTGTTGTAATCATTATTAGAATTGTTTCTCCATATCTTTATCTACTAAATACAGTGAATTTTATACCATGGTTTATTTATTTATATTTAAGGGATGAGTAAAACTTTGTCTCTGAACCAGGTTCGTTAATTAAGAATAACCCTTTTTTTTTTCTCCCAAATTCCATTCATTTCAGGTGGCTGAGAGGGCACTGTTCTTCTGGAACAATGACCAAATTATTAGCCTGATTGCACATAACCGACATGTTATCCTCCCAATCATATTCCCAGCCCTTGAAAAGAATGCCCAGAATCACTGGAATCAAGCAGTGCTCAACTTAACCTACAATGTGAGAAAGATGTTTGTGGAGATGGATGATGCTCTGTTCCTGGTCTGCCATTCCCATTTCAGGGAAGAACAAGCAAAGCTAAGCTTGGAAGAGGCAAAGCGGAAAGAAATGTGGGAGGACCTAGAGAAAGCAGCAAGTAGGCAGCCAATAGCCGGAAACACAGCTGTCCTGGTAACTCCTTAGCAACCTCAAGTGGCATTTGTGTGTGTAGCTGTCCAAGTGTTTCCTCTTTCTTATTTATTACCTCTTTTGGGTGGAGGCAAAACCAGAATAGATGTATGGGTTTGGCTGTTGTCTCGGTATTAAATTTTCTGTGATTGTCTGGTGACAGCCCGTTGTTGTAACTTCTTCGATTCAATATTTTTCATCATTTTTAGAAAATGAAGTGTTAATTTGCTTCAGTGGAAACGTTGTCGGAAGGGCCTTGTAGCGGGTTACACAAACTAACATCTTTTCTCAGCTGGCTAGTGTTTTTACTTCAAAAAATATTGATAAATATATTCTCTTAGAATTTAGTAACAAATGTTTTTCTTTATAAATAGGCAGATGGAGTTGTGGAAGCCTTAGAGAAGTGTGTGATTGATAATTACTCATAGACTAAGTGGCCACAGAGAACAATCTTTCTTTCACCTTTCTGCTCTGTTTTGCACCATATTTTCTTTGGCAATTGTATATTTTCAGTTTTATTGATATTTTTTGGGTTTTCAATTAATTTTTGTTTCAATAACTTGTTCATATCATGTGATCCCACAAACCTCTCTCAGAGGCATTTACTTGTTTCTACTTGTATGTATTTTGATCATGCCACTTTCATCCCAAGATTGTGTCAAAGTACGTTGATTGTGTGGGTTTCTTAGTTCTCTGTTATCTAGTATACTCACCCATACAAGGGGACCGAGGTTTTCAATTACAGATGTTCTTTTTAATTTCTTTTTTGTTTTGAGAGGCATTCATTGGGCTTCCTCATTCCGTTCATTCATTCCATCGTCTTCAATTTCCCTCATTATGTTACATTGCTCGATGATGAATATACAGTGCACTTGTATTCCGGGGTGTGATAGGGAGAGCTGTGATCAATCCAGCAGTTGGTGGAATTCATCGTTGGATTACCAATTAATTTGAAAAACTAAAATGTTAAAACTACCCTTCCTGTTTGAAATTACAATTTTAGCCTCAATCATTTGAACCTTCTTCATTACGTCTTCACACAGTCTCTGTTCCTCTTCCCAAACCCAGTCCTAGCACTAATTTCACACATTTTACACTTCAAAAACACCAAAGTGGCAATCACAAGATGGTGTTCAACCCTAATTTGAATCTTGAATTACTGGAATTTAACAATCCTACTTGATTTGCCCAGATTATGTAAACCTCAATGTGAAGAAGCCAGTTTTCAAAGCCAGACCCAAGCCCTTTTGAAAATCGTATAGAGGAGTACTCTGATCCAGACAAACTGAAACCAGTGGAGAAGACATGTAACTATATATAATATGTATCTGTGTGTATGTTATACATGTATGTGTATTGTACATGATTTCAAGAGAGTGGATTATAGGTGCCTCTGTTCTTGGCATTGTGCAACAAGGTTAAGGGGACCCCAAACATTGGTGGAGAGTTTTTTGGTCCGTGAATCAGAAGGAGAGAGAAAGCCAAGATCAAAGTAGCAGATCCAATGGTCGCAATGGTCCACTCTTCTCGTCCATCTTCGCAACCAAATTAGACCTCGAAGCCTTTGATTCGCCATTCTAAGCTCTATGTCAGTCAAAGCATCATTGCTTCAAATTGAGGATTTTCATATTGAGTCTCCGACGGCCGAGAACAAACAGTGCACCTGAAAAGACTTCGTCGTTTTGGTGTCGAGATTTTTGGTGGTGGAACTGTTCCTCCGTCATGATTCGAAACAAAACAGTAAAGTGAGAAACAGAGAAACCTCAATTCTTATTTTCGATCAAAACCCTAGAAATTAATGTAGAAGATGACCTAGTGAGTCTTTTCATGAGTCTTGATCGGTGGCCATTCTCGCCTTCCGGATTTGATGACGTTGGAGACGAGGAAATTCAGGAATTGTTCAGTACTCCTTCTCAATCCTCTGAGACTTACATGGTTGGATTCATTATCGTCAACATCGTTGGATTACAGTACTATTTAGGCACGATCACTGGACGAGAAATGGTGGGTTTGGTTTGCGAACCTTTGAACCTATTAGGAATTTTACTCTAAGAAAGATTGTTTGGCCATGGTTTTCAATGTTATATGTATAGTTATAAAATTCCTCCCTTCAGCAAATTTTGTATGTCAAAACACACTATATGAATTGTGACAAATTTATATTTTGAGAGTGAAGAAATAAAATTAGGTTGTTTAGATGGTCTAAGAGTAAAGATTACAACACTTGGTGAAGATATTACCATCAAGGGCAGAATTGACAAATTCAGTCTACATCAAAAAGATATGGATGTCATCCTCTCAAGCTGAATAGTAGAAACGTAAATATTACTCTTATATATCATCTATCACCGTTAGGTTCATGCATACATGTCATAAATACTTTACATGTCATGCATGTCTTTTATGTGGTATGTGCATCTAAAATCTTTTTACTTTTATATATTAAAGTCATATATGAATATATTAATTTTTATATATATACAAGATATATTCTTGCATAGACGATAAGAAAATATGTCGAATATATATATGATAATTTTCTAAAGCTTTCTTATATATGTTTACATATATATTGATTTTCTTATGTCTTATTGTTAGGTTGACTCAAATTCCTATTGTGATTAGGTTTATATTATAGAGTTGTATCTTATTAGATAATTTCTTAGTAGACAAGTCTTGATCTCAAGGAATTGCTGGGCTAGTTTAACCAAACCAATCTGATACAAACACCCAATCTCTCTAGCAGGAATTCACAAAAAATACTTTTATTTCTTATCCATTCCCCTTTTCTCATTAATCTCTTCTTTTATTTATACAAGTTAAATTCAAATCCTTTTCGGATTCCAATTTCTTTATTTACAGCTTTCTTTGCTTCCAAGTTTCCTGATTCCTTGCAGGATTCAGATTCCTTATTAGGCCGGGCAACCCATCCTCCTTTATGGGCTTTTTGGACTCAAGCAATTCGATCCACTTTTGACGTACCGAGCCGACTTAAGGGACTAGTCTGTTTTTCCATCGCCAATGGGCTGGAATATTTTTTCCCTTGCACTTTGCCCCCAATTCCTTTCAGTGTGCACCTGCTTCAACTGGAGAGAATTCTTTGAGGTGCTGGTTCAAATCCCTTATTGCATTTAAGAACTTTTATTAATTGAGGGTAGTGGAGGCGGCGCTTGTGGTAAGTAGCCGTGCATTCTCTTCTTTTTTATTAACAATTTGTTGATTTGACGCCTTATTAGTTTCATGCCACAAATTTCTGCAACCCTCTACTTCTTTTTTTTGACTTTTCACTCAACATCTCCAAATTTTCTTGTGTCGATTCATCTTTCCAGATCAGTTCATCCCATCTCTTTATCCGTATTTCTTCATTTATAATGTCTTTGAGCGATTGTGACCGTACTTTGACTGATAATCACGAAGCCACCATGTCTAGCTCATCAAGCCAGATTATTGACGACGTCCAACCTATTTATGTCGTCGAAGGAGTGGTCACATCTGACCAAGGTGTTGGAGTCGTTCCTTTAATTAGACAACTGGTTGATGCTGAAAAGATTAAAAGGGAATGCTTAATTCCTAGCAACATCACTATAGAAGGTTACCCTTTGGATTTAGACTACAACATTGGTGAAGGGGTTGGAAAGGATGAGATTTTGTTTTCATCTTCTCATCTTAAAACCTTTAGATTTCCCCTTCACCCATTTTATAATTATATTCTTTTCACTTTAGGGCTTGCATCACTTCAATTGAACTCTAACTTTTTTTGTATTGTTTCCTGCTTACTGTCATTAAATCGTGTGCACAAACTAAACTTGAACTTGAACGATCTTCTATTCTGCTACTCCCTTCACAGAGTTAGGTTTGAGGACAACTGTTACCACCTCCTTCCTTATAAGAATAGAAGATTTGCATTGATGTCCTCACTTCTGATAAGCTGTGGAATGAAAAGTTAGTTCTTATCAAGGGAGCCTGGAGTGTTAAGACCTCCCAACGTTTTCCTATTCCTAAAGCATTTGGTGACGCATTGATTCCATATGTCTTTGTGTCTGGTAAGTCCTTCTTAGACGATCCTTGAAGTTTCTAGCACTTAATTTTTCTCTATTGATATCCTTCTAACATGCGCTTGTTTTATTTGTTCAGTCGATCAGATCAGCTATTTGAAGAAGTTTGTCCTTCGGTAAAGAAGTTCTTGACCCCTGCCAAACTTCAAGCTCATGCAGCTGAGGCTATAATTCAATCTTCTCCTTTGTACGTTGATTCTGACCAATCTTCTGACTCAAATATGGAGATGCCTGAGCCAAAGGCTAGCACAAAGCTAAAAACAGCGAGGGAAGATCGAAGGCCAAGCATGACAAACAAAAATTTGTAACCACCTCTCCTCCTCAAAAAAGGCCTTCAGCAGGAACTGTCTCCTTGTCCAAACCTCAGAAGTTGATAGCGGATGCTATGAAAGGACAAAGTTCTTTCACCTCAGCTCTGATCTTAGCCGATCCTGCCGACAAAACTACTGATGAGCCATTCATAGGTTTGACTGAACGGTGGATCCCTGATCTCAAGAAATCAGATGGATCTTTCATAACGGCGGGGGACTGTGCTACCCTCGATTGTGATGTAATGGGAACTTTAGCCCAAGGAATTTGGCCTCTTTATGATGAACTTCGCTAGCAGGGGGTTGACAAAGATGAACTTTTGGCGAACGCTCCCCTTCACATTATGAAGATTCGCTCATTTTTTTCCTTCATTTTATTATTTCTTTTTCTGTTTTTCTATTTCTTTCTTTTTTTATTTATCCTTGCTTAACCTTTGGCAATGCAGAGTGCATACATGACCATCTCCCTCTTCAAAGCTCTAAAAGTTGAGCGACTGAAGGGGAGCAAGGCTAACAAACTTGAGGATGATGTGAAAGTTCTCAACGAAACTCTCATGCAGAAACATAAAGTAGTAGAGTACTTCAAAAGAAGGGATGTGGATGCCGAACTGAAGGTCATCGAGCTCCAGGCTCTTTTATAAGTCTGCAAGTCTAGTGACCTTGATATGCACCAATGGTTCTTGAAAATTTCAACCTTGAAGCTTACTGATGACTTCAGATATGGTTTTGAGTAGAACGAGAAGCTTGATTGATGACTTTGATGTCGACTAGGGAATTGAACCGCTTGGTGCTTATAGCATTCCTGAAGCTGGTGACGTAGAGAAAAAGTTGGTTGACTTCCTCAAGAGCTCTTGCTCAAGGTCTACCATTCCTGCTGCTGCCACTCCTATTCTTTTTCATCTAATCAGATTGCTCCTGAGACACTAGTGCAAACTAGGAAGGGTACCGAAATAGTGGACGCCTTCGACCAAGATTTCAATAAGGAAGACAGGGCAGCTGCAAAAGAACAATAATTTTTTTTTTTTTGTACCTTGAAATATATCTGTACTTGTTTTGAACAATGTTTAATGAATATAACAATTTTCTACTTGCATTAATTCTCTAAATATCTTATGTCTATTCTTTTAAGCCAAACAACTTTCGTTCAGACTTAACACACAAAAATGAATAAATTATTAGTTCTATGGACCTTAGCCCAACTTAGCAAGCGTTCGTCACTCAGGAACTTACCTTGATTCATTAGAGTTTTGATGCTGATAACATGCTTTTCTAAGCAACCGGCACTTAGGGCCTTAGCTTTATTTGGTAAGCGAACAACACTTAAGGCCTTAGCTTTATTTGGTAAGCAATCGGCGATTAAGGCCTTAGCTTTATTTGGTAAGTGATTAGCACGTGAAGCCTTAGCTTTATTTGGTAAGTGATCGGCACTTGAGGCCTTAGCTTTATTTTTGCTATTGATTATTTTTGGGTGATCAGCTCCTAACATCGCTTTCCACTTTGAATGACCATTTTATGAGCGACCGATTATTTCATAAGTAAAAACCGGCAAGAGAGTGGCACTGCTCATATGCTTTTGCGCAGTGCCTTGCCTTACTGTAATTTTTAAGTTAGCTTTTACTTCTTTATTTATACCAAAGGACCATGTCCATTCCTCTTTACTATTGCCATAAAGGAGCATCTAACTTTAATAAACTGAATTTAAGCATAATACCTCTTCAAATGGGTTGCATTCCAAGGCTTGTGAATTGACTCATCATCCCTAACTCTGCAAAGCATGTATGCCCCATTTCCAATCACTTCAGTGACTTCATATGTACCTTCCCAACTTGCTCTGAATTTTCTAGCATTAAGCTATTTTGTGTTGTCAATGACTTTTCTTAGCACCCAGTCTCCGACTCCAAATACTCGGTGTTTCACCTTTTGTTATAACTATTTTTTTACCATCATTTGATACGATGCCATCTAATTTGAGTCACCTCCCTTCTTTCCTCTAACAAGTCTAGGTTATGTTCTAACTGTTAATCATTATGCCCCTTCTCCAGCACATTTGTTTAGATCGTTGGGGTAGATAGCTCAGTTAGTATCACTACTTCGAATCCATAAGTAATTTCGTGTTAGTCACCTGGGTGTTGTTCGATAAGCCCAAAGCACTTTAGGCAATTCAACCAGCCATTTTCCTTTCCGAGCTTCCACTTTCTTTTGGATGCATTTGAAGATAGTTATGTTTGTTATCTTTGCCTGACTGTTCCCTTGTTGATACGACCTTGAGGAGAAATTTTGGTTGATCGCATATTCCCTGAAGAACCTTTGTATTGACCAATTGTCAAAGTTTTTTACATTATTCATGATAATGGATTCTGACAATCTAAACCAGCAGATAATGTTACTCTAGATGAACCTTTTCACTTATACGAGACTGATTTTTGCATAAGTTTCTGCCTTAACCCACTTTGTGAAATAATTCGTAATTAACAGAATAAACTTTTTGCTGGTGGCGACTTTAGGGAGTGGTCCCACTGGATCCATTCCCCATTTTGCAAACAACCAGGGGCAAGCCATGGTGGTGAGATCTTCAAGGGGCTGATGGGGTTATTCTTGAATGTCGCTGGCACTTGTCACATCTTCTAGTGTATTCTTCGGCATCTCGAGCCATGTATAACCAGAAATATCCCTAAGTAATGGCCTTGTGAGCCAGTGACCTTCCTTCTAGATGATTTCCACATACACCTCCATGGATTCTAATGAGTACTTCTTTTGCTTCTGATGGTGCAACACACCTCAAGTATGGCCCTTAGAATGACCTTTTATAAAGATGTCCGTCAAGTATTACATATCTTGGTGAATTCATCCTAATCTTCCTTGCTTCTTCTTTTGACTTCGGCAGAGTTCCATTGGTAAGATAAGTCTTTATGGGATCCATCCAACTGGCAAGAATACTCGGTGTATTCAATATATCGATCGGTACCACCCTAATTAGATCGGATTAAGATGCTGAAGCCGAACATGCTAGCATGTCAGCTTCCAAGTTCTGCTCCCTAGGGATTTGAGAAACATTAACTTGGTCGAATTCTCTAAGCTCTCTTTCCATTAAGTCTTTGTTAACTTTCATGCGGTTATCTTTTGGGAAATAATTCCCATTGACCTGCCTTGCAATCAACTGAGAGTCACTAAAAACTTGTAGATTTTTTACCTGGAGTATCTTTACTAGCCTTAGCCCTGCCAAAAGAGCTTGGTATTCAACTTCATTATTTGATGCATGGAACTTTAAGGTTCCGTTTGGATAGACACAAGAGAAAAGAAAGGAGAGGATAACATTAGTTATGAGAGAAAAAAAAGGAGATGAGAGGATAGCAACAAACTCTATTCATGTTTGGATAAATAGGAGAGAAAAGAAAAGAGATGATAGGATTCTTGTTTGGATAAGATTGGGGAGAGAAAGGATAACGACTAAATTACTATCATATCCTTTTTTATTTATGGGACATGAGTGGAATAACAATGTTCTCTTTTTAATTGTTGAGGGCAGTTTCAGAATTATAAAAGTACTACTTAAACATTATCCTTTCCCTCCTAATCTTCTCATTTTTGGGAGGATAAGATATGAGGGATAAGGAGGGATAACTATCCCTTCTTATTCCTCCTTATCCTTTCTTTTCTTTTAATGAAGTCTATCCAAACACAACATGGTCTATCCTCTCCTTTCTTTTCTCTCATTATCCTTTCAAATCCCTCAATCCAAACGGAGCCTAAGTGGATTGCTTGTTATAAATCAGTTTCATCAGAAGTTTGAATTTCTATATCGATGCCCGATCCTCTTTGTGTTAGTGATCCATTGATGTAAAGTTTTCATTCAAATGGAATTGAGACTTCTGGTTCCACATCATCCTCTGGCTCACACTCAAGTAGGAAATTTGCACTGCCTGCCCCTTTATTACAGTTCGAGGCTGGTAATTTATGTTATAGGTTCCTTACTTGATTGCCCATTTGGTAATTCGTTCTGATTGATCAGGCTTATGGAGAATTACTTTGATCGGGAATTTAGTTGGGACAATAATGGGATGAGCTTCAAAGTAATGCCTCAGTTTTCTTTTTGCTTGGATTAAGGTTAATACTATCGTTTCAACCTTTGAGTACTTTTCTTGGCTTTAGTTATGGTTTTACTTGAGTAGAACACCAGATGTTCCTTTCTATAGAGCTAACTGATCGAAACTGCACTGGTGGCTATTCGAGAAACCACAATGTATAAATAAAGTAGCTTTTCTGCATTAGGCACTGAAAGTGTTAGTAGATGAACCAAGTACTACTTGAGTTTTACCAAAGCCTCATTATATTTTGACCCCCACACTTTTTTACCTCCTGTTCTGATAATGTCAAAAAAAGTTTTACATTTATCAGAAAATCAAGAGATAAACCTGCTTAAAGCAGTGATGTGCTCTGTTAGGATCTGGATATCCCTGTGAGTCTTTGGTTCCTCGTTTTGAAGGAGAGTTTTCACCTAAATTGGGCTTGCTTCTATTCCTATTCAGTTAACAATATGTCCTAGAAATTACCCTGATGAAACCCCAAAAGAACATTTTAAGGGGTTCAGCTTCATATTATAGTTTCGTAAAGTGTCAAATACTTCCTGCAAGTGCTTCAAGTGATCTTCCTTTTTGAGACTCTTCACCACTATATCATCTATATATGCTTCCACCATTCGACCTATCAGTCTTTTGGAAACCTTGTTGATTAAGCGTTGATAAGTTGCTCCAGCGTTCTTCAATTTGAACAGTATCACTTTATAACAATAAATTTCCTTCTCGGTGATAAAAGATATTTTTTCTTCATCCTCAGGGTTCATTGGAATCTAATTGTATCCAGAATATGCGTCGAGGAATGTTAGTCGTTCATAACCAGTTGTGGTATCAACTATTTAATCAATCTTAGGGAGTGAAAAACTGTCTTTGAGGCAAGCTTTATTTAGATTGGTGAAATCAATGCAGATTCGCCACTTGCCATTCTTTTTCTGTACTACCACCACATTAGAGAGCCAATATGGAAACTGGACTTCCCTAATAAACCCAGCCTGAAGAAGTCGATCCACCTCTACTCCTATGACTTGATTCCTTTCTAGAGCGAATCGTCTTTACCTTTGCTTAATAGGCAAATAGTTTGGGTTGACATTAAGTGTATGACATGCCACTAACAGATTGATTCTTGGTGTATCCGCATGGTCCCATGTAAAGACTTCTGTATTTGTTTTTAGTAATTCTATTAGTTATATCCTTTCTTCTTTGTTAAAAAAATCCCAAGATTTGTAGGGTCTTTTTCGGGGACAATATTGATCGATTTGAGCGATTCTTCAGTCAATTTGTCTTTCTCGTGTTCTGCCAAAATACTTTTCGACAGAGAATTCTGTGATTGCTATTTGACCTAATCATCTTCCACCATTTTCCATTTTAGCAGAAGGGCATAACACTTTTTTTGAATCCACTTGGTCCCCCAGGATATCGATCGTACCTCTTCTGTTCAGTGCTATACATCTCATCAACTGATGAAGTGTTGATGGAATGCCTTGTATATGGTGTATCCAACCTCTTCCCATTATCAGATTATATGAAGAGTTGAAATCAACAATAACAAAAGATTCAGTCAAGGTTCTGGCTGCTGCTGCTACCGGGAGTTCTACTACTCCGGTCAGGATGACCTGCCTTCCGTTGAACTCGATCAATGGCTCAGTCATTAGCTTGAGACATTCTGCCTTTATGCCCATTTGCTGAAAAACCTATAAGGTTAGAACATTTGCGCTGCTTCCCGCATCAACCAAGATCCTCTTGATTTCACAGTTGGATATGATAAGACTAATCACCGGCAGATCCTCTTGGGGTACTTGAATCCTATTCACAGCGGATCAATTATACATTAAATGAACTTCACCAACCCTCTGCATCTTTTAGGCATTCCTCAGGTGCGATCATCTCTCTAATTCACTTGCTCGATCTGACGTCGGTCGTCCATGGATGACGTTTATGATCTGAACAGGAGCAATATTCTGCTGTCTATTCAGCTTCAATTGAGGCTGATCAGTTGGTTTGGTTTGCTCCATATGAAGGATATACTCTGATAAGGCCCCTTTGGTGATCAAAACCTCCACTTGTTGTCTTAAACTTCTGCATTCATTAGTTGTGTGGCCAAAGTCACTATGAAATACACAATGCTTATTTTTATCTTTTTGTTTCAATGGTTGCCTAACAGCTGGAGGTAGGTGGAAAATTCATTTGTTATTCTTCTCCTGATAGAGCTTGGCTAGGGATACCTTTAATGGAGTGATCTTCCCTTCGACCCTTTGCTTTTTCACTGGTTCTTGCACAGGCGAGGGAGAAACTCGAGGCAGTTTAGTGTTACTGATTTGGCTCTTTGTCTGCTACCCCACAGTGATCAAATTTGATCGTTGTTTCCTGGTGGCTTCATCCTCTTATATTCTTAGGTACTTTTGAGCCCGAAAGTTTAGTTCTCCCATGTTACTTGGAGCGCTTTTCACTAGAGATCTATGAAATCCCTCCTCAGGCAATATTGTTATTTTGAAAGCCTTTACCGCCACGGTTTGATCGCATTGGTCTATCATAGACATCACCAAATTAAGGCGAGTCAAAAAGGATTTCAAGGTTTCTCCCTTAACCTGTCTCATAGTGAACAATGAAGAGATCGTCCTTCTTCGTTCTTGATTTCCAAGGTACTGAGCAAAGAAAAGATCGCAAAGCCTTGTGAAGTTCTAGATCGAACAAGGTGGTTGTTATTTAAACCATAATAACGCGGGTCCCGACAGGCTGGATAGAAAGATTTTGCACATGAGCGTATCATTCTCCGCGTCTAGAGTCATCTTCTGCTGGTACTGATAGATGTGTTCTACAGGATCTATTCTTCCATCGAATGTAATGAAAGTAGGCATAGTAAATCCTTTTGGTCTTTGGGCTCTGACTATATTTTTCGTGAAAGGAGACTCAACCAAACTGCTGGTTAGGAATGCTCGGCCAATTGGATAGCGAGCTCTGTCACCCCTCAACTTGTCGATCTCCCATTGCATCTGGGCTCTCCACTCTAGATAGGTATATGTGGGATTGATCTAATCATCATTGACCATGTTTGGCTGTAGATCAATGCCTATAGCCTGGTTGTGATGAGATGCATTCAACAAGCAGTTGCTTGATCTGGCTCCCTTGTTCTGTTGTTGCCTAGGTCCTCTTGCACTTTTTGTGCATCCTACCCTTGCTTGGAGATCGATGATCTGTTGGCGCAGAGCTTTGTTCTGCCGGATCAATTGTTAAATGTCTGGCTGTATTGGTGGAACCTCCCTTTGATTTCTAGGAGACCGACCAAAGTCCGCGATATCGTAAGTGTTTCTTCACGTATCCACCATGGCTATAGCTTCTTCTTATTTTTCTTTTAAAAGGAAAACGTTCAAACGCTTCCCACAGACAGCGCCAATGTCAGTATAAAAAATTGCTTGGCTAGTTTAACCAAACCAATCTAATGCAAACACCTAATCTCTCTAGTAGGAATTCACAAAAAATACATTTCTTTCTTATCTATTCCCCCTTTGTCATTAATCTCTTCATTTATTTGTACAAGTTATAATTCGAATCATTTTTCACTTTTAACGTACCGGGTCAACTTAAGGGCTTAGTATGTTTTTCCATCGTCAATGGGCTAAAATATTTTTTTCCCCTGCATCCACCAAGGAACTGGATTTTGGGCTATATAAATAGTTACCTATGTTATAGGTTGGGAGTAGATGAGAAGGAAAGAGACAATACTTTCATTGTATTTAAGAGGTCGCTCTCATTATTTTGAGAGGGCAACTCTTGTATAAAGGTAATACTCTTATTATTTTTGAGGGGACACTTAGAGAGAAAATTCTTGCTTTGAATTTGTGATTTCCTTATGAGTGAAATTGGGTGTACAAGGGTTAAGAGTTGAAAGTAGAGTGAACTCTTGATACAATTCTTGAACTTGTACTTTTACAATCTATATAGTGAAATTGGGCTCCCGTGGACGTAGGCTTGTTTAGCCGAACCACTTATAATTCTTAGTGTGTTCTTGCAAATTTTTTTGTACTTGTTTACTTATTATCACATCATAATATTTGGTGGTATGTGATTAGAGGCTTGTTTCTCAACACTTATGAATAGATACTAGATATGCATATAATGTTATGTATGTCAAGTTTACAGGTATCTTTATAAAAGTTATATTTCTGACTTTAAGAGCTACATGTATATGCAGGGGCTGCCCCCCAAAATTTTTAAAATTTTTTATTATTCCCCCAAAAAAATAAAATTTTAAATAGTACCCTAAGATTTATTAAAAATTTTAATTTGGCCCCCCAAATCTTTTCAAAACACTTATATATTGAACACCCCCCCCCCCCCCCCCCCCCCCCAAATAGAGAATTTGAAAATAAATTTAGCTTGTGTCCCCTTGAAAACTAAAAAAAAAAAAAAAAAACTTAGACATTGTAGCCATACTTTTGAATGCTCAAATATTGTGAAATAAAAATTTAAGTTCATTAACATTGTAATCCTTATCACAACAAATCGTTATTTCATTTATTTACATATACACATGTACAATATCTATTATACTAATTCAAAAGAGAAATACACTAATGTCCCCTCATATTAAATAAAAATGCTTGAACCTTTCTTATCAAATATTTTTGTAAATTGATGTTTACAAGAAAAACATCTAGCATTATATATCAATCTTCATTTGCTAAATCACAAATTGGAAGGAGGAAAAATAAGTGTTGTGAGATTGTAAACCACAATAATGATCGTATATACTAAAACTTTTAATGGTCAGTTACTAAAAAATAACAAATTCTATGACTATTTTCTGTATAAGCCACTAAAAAAATAATCTTGTCTTGTTAACACTTGTGAGATTTTGTTTAGTTAAAATCATTATTTTTTTTAATCAAATATATCTTTCCGAAGTGGAATCAAATTACTGAAAATCTTTTTCTAAAAATTGGATTTTTGAAAAACTGAAACAATTAATTGTTGAAGGAAAATTGGTTCCCTAATTTTGTTTTCTTTACCTCTTCACTTTTTAGTTGTAACTTATCTTTTCATCTTCTCAAATTTTTTTTTTCTCACGTCAATTTTCCATCTAATTATTTAATTTGCATTTTTCTCAATTTTGAAAAAACAATTCCTAAACAAATTTCTCAATATATATACACTGTAACTAAAATTTTAAAAAATTATATTACAATTGGTTGCTAATATTTTCAAATTTTAATTACATAATGCAATTTTGCCCCCCCCCCCCAAAGTAAATTTGTTGGCTCCGCCCCTGTGTGTACGTGCATATAGTTGAATATGAAATATCTAAATCATATTTACAAATATATTATTCTCAGTCATTAAAAGTCAACTTAGGAAGAGTTTTCATATATGACTTTGAGTATAAATTGCTATTTTCTTAAAACTTGTTTCGAAAAGTATAGATATACATATATGTGACTTGCTACACATGCACAAACATATATTGAATATAGAAAAACGTGCTTGGATTTATTCGGATTCATACTTGTGCATTGGAGTCAAGAATCTTATAGAATTTATACTTTTACAAACTTCAAAATTTTGCAATCGATACTTTGATCGATCAATGCATTGATCACAGAGAGTCAGTAAAATTTTCCAACTTCGATCGATAAAAAATTTGGGGTGCTTTGATCGAAAATTCCAAAAAACTTTCAAATTGAATTTTCTTGTTCCCAAAGCCAGTAAGGCCTATATATATGTGGTTTATACTTAAACCCTAGTGTGATGAATGCCCAAAGTGTATTAAGAGCTGCCTTACACATTCATATACTCTTGTGAGAATTTTTATTTGTTTGTTTATCCATAAGTATTCTTGTTCTCCACATATATATATTTGTGAGAGATCTTGTGAGATTAAGGGCATCGCCATAATATAGATAATCTTCATATCTATATTTGAATGCCATTCAGCATATCATATAGACATAAGTGAACTTGATGATTCTTTGTTTTATATGTTAGTGGTGATATGATATACATATTTGAGTGTTGATACAATTGTTGCGGTCACTGTGCTACAAAGAGTACATCAACACTAGTGGTTTGTGTTTAACCCTAATACACATAATCGGTTGGATGATTGGTGGTTGGAAAATTGAGATCCAAAAGGAAGAAGCGGAGTGTCGAGTGTGCTGAATTTTGCGTAGACAGGTCAAGAGAGCTCTAGGAAGATCCACAAGTGTGCTATTGAATTTGGTGTCTTCTATATGTAAAGATCAACTAAGGATTCATAAGTGTACTGTTGAATCCTTGCCGAACAACTGTGCGAACTTAGGTTGTACATCAATTTCTTCATATTGGATTGTTTTATCGGAGCAAGTCTATGTGGTTTTTTGATCTACCCTTGGGGTAGGTTTTTTCACATATAAATCTAGTGTACGAGTCTATTTACTTTATGTATTAATTTACTGCACTTTAAATTGCTTATGATTTCCATGAATGCTTGCTTAAATGAATCACCCATGTTTGATAAAATGTCATCAACAAGCATATAAGTATATAGGCATAACAATTTAACTAGATTTGCTAAACTGATCAAACCACATATTTTTGTATGTTTATCAAATATATTTGATAAATATATTTGTTTGATTTGTTTATTTATTTCTTTGTTTAAGGATTGATATAAATTGATATAGTCTTATATCAAGTGGTAATAGTCGTGTATAAAACGATATTGAACTAAAGTACAAAAGTCCAAACAATTGGTATAAGAGAACATATCAATTAAGATATTCATATCTTGTATTGATATTAATGCATAAAGTTTAAATTTATTGTTTACTTTTTAATTGATCAATATTTCCTTCGTAAACCTATTCACCCCTTTTCTAGGTCTTTCCTACTTAAAGATCCTGCGCTGCGTGCTTGATTGCATAACACTAGGTCATACAGTTGAGCCTCTTCAATTAGACTCGCTCTATAGAACAACCCCACCCCAGAACCCATTCGATCAAAACATAATCAAGGTGCTCAATACAAGGATGGTTCAAGTGGGTCACATTGAGCGGACTGCGGCAAAGGTTCTTGTAGAGATTGTGTCCAATTTTGATCGGTTTTTCAATTTTTCATCATTTTTTACTTTAAACGCATTTTAAATGATATTTAACATGTTTTAATGCGAAAAACATGTTTGGAAAGTGTTTTAAAGGTTTTGGTAAGTTTTCGAAAGATTTGGAGAAGTTTTACTTTTTGGTCAAATCGGGGCCGGGATACGACTTAAGTGGGCCCGAGAATCCGAAAAATTCTCAAAAATATTTATTTTGGGGAATGGCTTAAATGAAATGTTTTATTTTTTCATATTATTTTATTTTTATTAGACACGTAAGCTCATTACAAGATATATGTACATGTATAATATATTATTATCATAATCACATCTTCGTATTTATTCTATATGATATGTGTTGAAATAAATTTAAACTGTATAATTTCATCAATAATATATTGTATTAATATAGTTTAATATGTGAAATGTCATAAACTATAATTGTTGTTTAGCAATATCTATTATGTATAAAATAATGCTGTAAATTTTAACTTATAATGACAACTAATTATAAATTATATTATATATTTATAATAAATTTTTAAAAATATTTAATTAAAATTTTATAGTTAAAATAGATTAAGTGTCTATAATATTATTTAATATTAATTAGGTTGTTTTCTTTTTTCATATTATGTTTTATTTTTATTATACACGAAAAGTCATAATAACTAGAAATGTGTACATTTATAATACATTACTGTCATAATCTCATCTTTGTATTTATTCTATATGATCTGTGTTAAAAATATAATTTATATTGTACAATGTCATGAATAATATATTGTATTAATATAGTTTAATATGTGAAATGTCATAAAATGTAGTTTTTAATTCACATTTTCTATTATCTATAAAATTATACAGTAAATTTTAACTTATAATGACAACTAATTATAAATTTTAATATATATTTATTACATTATACGTTTTGATAAATATTTAATTAAAATTTTATAGTTATTATAAATTAAGTTTTATAATATTACATAATAGTAATTATTTTGTTTTACTTTTTCATATTATTTTTGTTTTTCTTAGACACGTAAGCTCTTAATAAAAAGATATATGTACATGTATAATATATTATTATCATAATCTCATCTTTGTATTTATTCTATATGATATGTGTTGAAATATAATTTATACTGCATAATGTCATGAATAATTTATTGTATTAATGTAGTTTAATATTAGAAATGTCATCAAAAATATAGTTATTATTTTCCATTATCTATTATTTAGAAAATTATGCTGTAAATTTTAACTTATAATGACAATTAATTATAAATTATATTATATATTTTGAAAACTATTTAATTAAAATTTTATAGTTATCATAAATTAAGAGTATATAACATTATTTAATACTAATTAGGTGGTTTTATTTTTTCATATTATTTTGTTTTTCTTAGACACGTAAGCTCATTACAAGATATATGTACATGTATAATATATTATTATCTTAATCACATCTTCGTATTTATTCTATATGATATGTGTTGAAATAAATTTAAACTGTATAATTTCATCAATAATATATTGTATTAATATTGTTTAGTATGTGAAATGTCTTAAAATATAATTATTATTTAGCAATATCTATTATGTATAAAATAATGCTGTAAATTTTAACTTATAATGACAACTAATTATAAATTATATTATATATTTATTATAAATTTTAAAAATATTTAATTAAAATTTTATAGTTAAAATAGATTAAGTGTCTATAATATTATTTAATATTAATTAGGTTGTTTTCTTTTTTCATATTATGTTTTATTTTTATTATACACGAAAAGTCATAATAACTAGAAATTTGTACATTTATAATACATTATTGTCATAATCTCATCTTTGTATTTATTCTATATGATCTGTGTTAAAAATATAATTTATACTATACAATGTCATGAATAATATATTGTATTAGTATAGTTTAATATGTGAAATGTCATAAAATGTAGTTTTTATTTCACATTTTCTATTATCTATAAAATTATACTATAAATTTTAACTTATAATGACAACTAATTATAAATTATATTATATATTTATTATATTATATATTTTGATAAATATTTAATTAATATTTTATAGTTATCATAAATTATGTTTCTATAATATTATTTAATTGTAATTATTTTGTTTTATTTTTGCATATTATTTTTGTTTTTCTTAGACTCGTAAGCTCATAATAAAAAGACATATGTACATGTATAATATATTATTATCATAATCTCATCTTTGTATTTATTTTATATGATATGTGATGAAATATAATTTATACTGCATAATGTCATAAATAATATACTGTATTGATATAGTTTAATATGTGAAATGTTATAAAATATATTTACTATGTAACATTATATATTATCTATAAAATTATATTTTAAATTTTAGCTTATAATGGCAACTAATTATAATTTATATTACATATTTATTATATTATATATTTTGATAAATATTTAATTAAAATTTTATAGTTATCATAAATTAAGTTTCTATAATATTTTTTAATATTATTAGGTTGTTTTAGTTTTAATATTATGTTTTATTTTTTTTATATATGTAAACTCATAATAACAAGATATATGTACATGTATAATATAATATTATCATAATCCCATATTCGTATTTATTTTATATGATCTGTGTTGAAATATAATTTATATTGTATAATATCATTAATAATATATTGTATTAATATAATTTAATATGTGAAATATTATAAAATATAGTTATTATGTAGCACTATCTTTTATCTAAAAAATTATACTGTAAATTTTAACATATATAATGTAGCACTATCTTTTAAGATCGGATCCTTTGTGAGTAGAGTACCCAACTTTCTTGCACTTAAGTGTTTAAATTTTTGTTTCTGCATATAGTTTAGATTTTGTTCATTCATATGCAAGGTAGGAGATCGTTGTCATTACCCTTGTTGCCGTGTGATCTTGAACTTGAAAGAACTCTTTATTGTTTAGAGAGTATAGGAGAGAAATCATGGAAAATAATGATAACCCAAATGTTCAACAAAATCCTGTTTTACCACCCCCACCGGGTAGTGAGGTTCTTCGAGATTTTTATGTTCCATCTACCTATGCATCTCCTTCTTGTATTCCTTTTCCGAATGCGGGAAGGAATAATTTTGAAATCAAATCCTCAACAATTAATCTCCTAATTGTTTTCATGGGCTTCCTAACCAAGATCCTTATAAACATATAGATGAATTCTTAGAAATGTGTTCGACTCTACAATTTAATGCACAAGCGAAAGACAACTTAAGACTTCGTCTTTTCTCTTTCTCACTTAAGGATAAAGCCAAACAATGGTTTAATTCCTTAGAGACAAATTCAATAAACTTTTGGGCAGTACTTTCCAATGGACAAAACTAATGATACGAGGAGAGCCATCATCGATTTCTCTCAAAGGGAAGGAGAAGTTTTTCATAAAACATGGGAAAAAATGAAGGACCTTTTAAGGTCATGCCCACACCATGCTATTCTCAAATGGCAATTGGTGCAAGAATTTTTTGATTGTAATACCCTACTCCAACACATGGTATGATATTGTCCGCTTTGAGCTTAAACCCGCACGATTTTGCTCTTGAGTTTTACCCCAGAAGGCCTCATACCATTTGGAGAGAACACACTACATATAAGCACATCCCCTTCTCCACACCCAAGCGATGTGGGATTGAGCACCCTGTAGCCTGCCAGTGTGGTAGCTCAACCCAGTGTCTTTTCTTGCACCCGCCCACATCACACCCGTCCACAAGGGTCACTACAATCCACCCCGCAGGTGACTACAATAATGGTTTAGGAGAGCCCCACAAATAGATGGTAGATGCTAGTTGTGGGGGTACATTCTTTCTAAAAAGTCCCGATGAATTGTGGATTCTCTTTGAGAAATTGAGCAAAAATTCATCTTATCGTTATTCTAATGAAAGCAAACCGAAATCATTTTTGAAATGCGTAAGGAACAAGCAACAGATATGAAGATAAAAGCGTTAGAAAAGAAACTTGATCAAGTTATGTTAACCGGGTCTTCTTCTTCTTCCTGTCCTCCTATTATTCCTAATCCTACTCTTCATCCCACATATGATGTGTGTTCTTTTTACTCTAGTCCTTCTCATTTTATAAAGGATTGTCCTCATATGGGGCAATACCTTGAATTTTCACAAAAGCAAGTAAATGCACTTTATTCTTGGCTGGGTCAAGGTTTATATCAAAACTCCTATAATCCCGGATGGAGAGATCAAAATCAATTTCAATATGGAACCCAAGGTTAATATCAAGGACCTCAGGTACCATATGGATAACAAGTTCAATCTCAATTCCAACCTAGACCTTATCAACCAAGTCCAAATTTGAGTTTCTATTACACTCCCAATCAACCACCTTCTTGAAACCCTAGTTTTGGGGATAAGGTTTTGGCTGCTTTAGGCAACGTTGAAAGCAATACGCAAAAGATCAACGCCTACTCACAATCCATTGCAAAGATAGAATCCCAATTGGGACAACTAGCTAATGCAATGAATCAGCGAGAGGGTAGAAAATTGCCTAGCCAAATGGTGGCAAACCTTAATGGAGTGCAAGTAATTGATGATACCACTCGTTCTTTTGAGTTTAATTAAGAACAAGTTCAATCAATTACTACTTTAAGGAGTGGTAAAGTGTTACAAAATCCGATTGATAAAATAAGAGAGAAAGAATGTGAGCATCCAATAAATCCAAAAATTTTGATAAATCTAAATAATTGTTCTAAAAATTCAAAAGAAACTTTCAATAATCCAAAAGACAAAGGGAAGGAAAATGAAATTGAATTCTCATCAATTCCAATTCCAATTTGAGAAGCTTCATATGAACCTCGAGTTCCTTTTTCGCAAAGATTAAAGGAACCTTCTCAATTTGGGAAGCAAAGAGAGAAATTTCAAGATATGATAAAAAATTTTAAACAAGTTAAAATCAATTTCCCTCTCCTAGATGCTATAAGGCAAATCCTTTCCTATGCTAAATCTCTTAAGGACTTGTGCACTCAAAAGCGTAAATCTAGGAACCAAGTTCCTAAGAAAGTTTATTTAACTGAGCAAGTAAGTTCAATTCTTTAACACAAAACCCCTCCAAAATTCAAGGATCCGAGTGCCCCAACAATCTCTTGTGTCATCGGTGACCACAAATATGAGATGACCCTCCTTGACGTGGGAGCGAGTGTTAACTTACTTCCTTACTCAGTTTATCAAAAATTAGAGCTAGGAGAACTTAAGCCAACCATAGTTGTGTTACAACGTGCCGACCATTCGATAAGGCAACCTCGTGGAATAATTGAGGATGTACTAATCAAAGTGGACAAATTTTATTTTCTGGTGGACTTTATAGTCCTTAATACCAAACCTGTCCAAGATCCTATAAGGCATATTCTGATCATTCTAGGTTGTCCATTCTTGGCTACGGCTAACGCTTGCGTTAATTGTCGTACATGGGTGATGGGCATCTCCTTCGGGAATATGACTATGAGGTTGAATATCTTCAACGCATCCTACCACACCTCCAATGATGAAAGTGACTACTTTTGTATGGATGTTGTGGGTGAACTTGTGGACACGTCTCGCTGTAGACGATAAACTTGGCATTTATGCGGTCTTATCATGTTTCGTGTGACCCTTCAAATCCAAAAAGGAATGTATCTAAATGTTTTTGAATGTATCTAAGTCTTTGAGGATTAAACACAATTTTTCCATACTTGGGGCTATTTTGCAAAATCACAGTCAAAGGGCACTTAGATGCATCAAAGTACCCACTTCGATGCATCGCTCTTTCGATGCATCGAAATTAACTTTGATGCATCGTTCTTTAATTATCCCATTTTCATTCCACTTCCAGCAACTTTCATACCTTGTTTCGATAGATGTTCGATACATTGACACTTCGATGCATCGAAACTTCTAGTTTAATCCATCGACACTTTAATGCATCGAAGTACCCACTTCGATGCATCGAACTGTACAATGCCATGTGGGCACTCTTTTGTTGCTTTTAAAGTATATTTTTGGTATATTTGATAAATTCCATCTCTTGTATTCACAATTGGTTGAATTAATGGAATATTGCACTTTCATTTCCTTGGTGCATATTTATTTTGTCTTACTTTCTTTTTAGCTCTTTTAGTGTCTTTTTCAGTTCGTGTATGTTATATTGGTATGTAATCTGTACTTGTGCATGTTTTTGATGCCCCACATGTCCGACACATACCCGCGTACCCGTGTTTTCATTACCTTTACATGGTTGATGTTTTGACTTTTTGAGACCTATCAACCAACCGGTAACATTGTTCTAACTCTTTTTAGTTTAAACATTGAGGATAACGTTTAATTTAAGTTTGGGGGTATGGTACATTGGCATACACTAGGTTGCTTTGTAAATTTTTGCACATATTGCATCTTTATTTCATGTTTGCCATGACATCATCTTTTGAGGATTTAATACCCAAAAGGTCATTGATAAATGCACCTTGTAATTAGGAGTTTTAACATCTGAAACTACTCGAATTTTTGAAAAATATGTGTTAGGTTAGAACGGTTGACATTTTTATTCAGTTTTGAATATTGTACGGTTCTTTCCCTAATTTTTCTTTAACGGCACAAACACACACACATACAATTGAACTGTGGGGTATACGTCATATGGAGAGTGGTGAAAATGTTTATTTTTATTTAAACAACTTGAAGAATGAATTGCCTAAGTGTATATATATATATATAAAACAAAACAAACAAACAAAAAAAATATTTTTGTAATAAGCCTTCTCACTCAATAAACCGGGCCTCTATGCCTCAGGAAGTATGGAGTGTTCGCGTTTAAAAAGTGTGCAAAGTTGAGCAATAAAGAAATAATTAGCTCATTTAAGTTCGTAGCCTAGTGAGCTCAACTATTAAGTCCGAGGGATGCCTTTTCACCTAATGCCCTAAAACCACCCGATTTGGGAGTCATTAATCCAACGCTGCTACATGGGCTTGCTAAAAAGCTCAAAGAACTTAGACATTGCACAGCCGCTTGTACTTGTATGTTGTAAATATTTTGCAATTCATATTATGCTTTTGTGATCTTTTTCAAAAAGTTTTTCTTTTGAAGACGGATGTTATATCTATTTTTCATTTATGACAATAAACCACGCGTTAAAATGTATGTTCACCTTTCAAAGAGGATTTTAGGGTCTGCACTTGTACGAGTATCAGACTGACCATTATGTGGGGACTGTCGCCAAATTCTGATTTTTAACGGTTTATATCTATTGATGTCCATATAGCTCCATAATATGTGTTGCATTTGCCATTTTCAACGTCAAATGGGGTATCACTTTTTTCTAGATAATGACTGAGCAAACCACCATTTTTGTATACTTTTGTGAGTTTAACAAACGTGTTAAACCCAATGAGACTTCACTCGTCCACTAAATGTGTCTAAGGGTTTAAAAGGTTTGTTGCATTCGCTAAATGCAGCAGTATTTCCCACGAAAGCTGAAGTAGAGTAGTTGCTTTAATTTATTTCTTTTTGTATTGCTAAGGGACTAGCAATATCTAAGTTTTGGGGTGTGATAAGCGTTGAACGTTATACATTCTCGCGCCTTTACTTATGTATTTTAATCCCATAACTGTACATATTGTATAGTTTTTACGTGGTTTTATGTGTTTGATGATTTCAGGTTCAAAGTCTATTTTCGGCATAATTTGACTCCTTTATATCAAGTTAACAATGCATTCATATATCCGATCATACTTCATTGAATAGATATACCAAAGAATAGTGAATGGCATGTCAAGACCGGATTCAGAAAGCTAAAAATTTGAAGGACTGAAAAGCTAGGAACTTCGATGGATCAAAGCGGAACCTTCAATGCATCGAAGCTTCGATGCATCGAAGTACCCAATTTGATGCATCGCAAATTCCTGTAGAAGATATTATTTTGAAGATATTTTCTCCACTTGGCCACTTGTCTAATTTCTTCTAGAAGATGTCGTGGACGAAAATTCAGTGATCTTTTGAGCCTTAAGTCAAATATATAGTTAGAAAATATGTAATAGATAGATATATCATAATTCTTGTAATAGAAAGCATAATACAAATTCTAGAGAGAGAAAGTGAAGTTCTAGAGAGAGAAAGCTTCAAAGAGGGATTTGTAAGGCCTTGAAGACCATTTTGAGCATGGATTCACCTCTATCTATAGAGTGCTTCTAGCCTACCATGGTCAACTAATCCTTCTCTCTCTAGGGTTTTGACAAACCCTAGTCTTGTAAATATATTAAAACTTTAGTGAATTGGCATTTTTATATAATTTTTGTGTATATGTACCTTGCCTTGAACCTTATGAGTAATATAACTTTATAAATTCCTTATGTTCATGTGTGTAATTTATCTTTCATGTCTTAGAATGCTTATTTTCTTCACATAATCTTCAAACACTTGTAGTTCCATAATGACTACACGTGATGGCTTGGTACTAGTTTTCACTTTAACATGCATAGCTAGATTTGCATAGTCTATGCTAAGAGATGGTAAATTAGCTACACTTAGTTAATTAGGTATCTAGGTAAGTAGCTAGGTAGGGAATTTACATGTATCGAAGATGGATTATAGTATTTTAAGGTGCATGTATCCTCTTGACGGTAGCATTGTAGGCCACAAGCCATTTGCACCACTTAGTACACAATTGCATAAATTTCTCCAATTCATTATAAGTTCGACGTACTACAAGGCTAATGGTGAAGTCTCAACCCTAGTCCTTTACTCTTCTCTCAAACTTCGCATTTTAATTATCATTTATGCTTTTAAAGTAGAATAAGCAAACAACCCAACACTTAGTTGTGATTTAAACAAGAATCAACCTTCGACTTTTAGCGAATTATTCTTACGTAGTCTCTGTGGGATCGAAGCCCTAAACTTAGAACCATATTCTTCAACGATTCGTTCTATTGCTAGGGGTAAATATAAATTGCAAACAACTAAATCGTAACATTACCCTCATACACAACTTCACTTTGTGTCCATGAAACATCTCAACTACTAGCACACCTCAACCGTATCCAGATATCACCAAAATTGTAGTGTCATCATCATACCATAAACCCTCACGTCAACTATTACCTCCTAAACCAAGTTCAGGAAAGATCAAAACTGTAACCAACTCACTTTCAAAATAGCAAAAGTATGGTTATATATCTCTATCCAACAACTCATCCTCTTTGAGCCACCATTCTTAAAATTCTTTCACATCACCATACCATGTGTAGAAATCCAGACTCACAATCCTCATGCATGACCTAATGCCAACACTTCCTAAGGATTTATAATACAATCCTCAATTAGTTTGACCCATCCCTCTTTTCGAAAAGAGTATAAAGATTTTCTCTAAGGTGGCATCTCATGATGCATAAAAACTCTCATTTTCCCAAATTTCACAATTGATCCTTAGATCCTTCTGATCCCACATGTACCACAAGGTACAATCCATAATGACATAAAATAAGCACAAAACATTACTGCTTACTTGTCACATCATTTCCTTGGTTAGCAACTAACCAAAATAAAACTAACGGTCCGTCCACCGTCATCCCTCCATGACATCAAAACTAGTTATGTTCCAAAACTGAGTCAAGTACCATATGACCATTAGACTTCGATCTCTTAAGGTCACACTACCCATAACGGTACATCAATATACAAGGCTGTGTCCTGAGATGAAAATCCTACCTCAACAAATGCGTCAATAGATAAAATTGTACCTAATTAACAACTACCAAGTCTAAGGGTTGCATCAACGGACAAAACTGTATCCACAGTGACGACATCACCCTCACCGGCGTGCCAATAGACAAATCTGTGTTTAAAAAACACCCGTCACTCCAATGGATGAGTCTATAGATAAAACTCTTCCTATACTGACAATAACCAATACAATAGATATAGCAATAGGCAAAACTGTGCCTTAAAGACATTCTCCCACGACAACAATTTCAAAATCTATTATTTTTTAAGAACCTCGAACTATGTCATCAAGTACTCTAACAAGTACTACAACACTACCTCAAGAGTAGCTTAAAACTAGCCTACTCTTATCATCACGAACCATTTAATAAGCATTTTCCTGCTCATTTATAATTGTATCTCTCGGTAGTTCATAATACAGACCTTTCTCAGTCATAATCCCATCTATGAGTAAAAATCTTTTATACTCAAAACCATCCAAACCTCATTTCCTTACTCGTCAACACCCAACGAGTCAATTCTATAATTATCTGGACCTAACACATTGTAAGAGAAGCACTAATCAAAGAAAAATATCCAACTGGGCCATTTTACCTTGTTAGCCCAACTCCGGCAATATGCCATACTTGTCTTCACACTTTCAGTTCCATCAAACATGTAACCACAATCAATTCTCAGGTTTTTTCACATGGGAAACGCTACATTAAACATTTCTCAAAGTTCTAGGCTTACACTTGGAGTCTATTACAACTCATCTACCTCAAGTATTACGACTTACCCAAGCCCAAACCTTTGGCCTGTCTCATCAAATCTCCAAAACTAAAATCTCTAGGAGATAATAATAGGCCCATTTATGCCACGTGACATCTAACGTAACCACTTATATGCCCTATATAGTCATATAAACCATGCTAATAATCTAGCATATCACATACTACATACAACAAACTCAAGGTTTCCAAAACCAATCCAAACAGGACATTATTCTCGCCAATAATCTCCACTTTCTTTTTCCATACACACTAAGTGTCATACTCTCAACACCTAACTCACAACACTAGAGTTTAGCACAATCAGTGGATCTCAACTGCTTTAAAGCAGTATAACCACGAAATGATCTAGCTAATGTGAGTGGACAACTTCGAGACAATCACAAGTTGCATAGACGACTTTGAATGATCATACAACCCTGACAATATGTTGGTTTTGCCAATTGTGAGTGGGCATCTCTGAGTTCTCACAAGATTATAGACAACTCCGAATTCTAGGCTTCAACCTTGGTATGATGAGATAATTCCAATGATCATACCCTAGTGGATAATTATACCACTTTCGTGACATGGTTGGACAACTCTGAACCCCATGTATGGTTCACTTACACAATCCTCTGAAGCACCTGCTTCGTAGAGTCCACAATCTTTACCTCAAGACCTATCCAATCTATCTCCATATCTAGTTTAAGGTAATGTCCTCGACTAACCATACCAATCATCCATAATGATGTTTCCCTATAATTGGGATCATCAATACTCAAAACTTTTTCATCATTGTCAAACATAATTTTTTAACTGACACACTGTTTCAAACATAATTCAAAATCTCACGCATTGTCACAATAACCCACATCAATCCAGTGCACTTAACATGACAAGCGCACTAACTAAAACAAAGCACATAAATAGTGCACTTGCCAAAACAAATCACATAATTCTGCCCAGTTTCATAAGCTACAATCCATTGGAATTCAACACCAAATTTAGGATCTTACATCCTACTAACTTCACAATTTCATTATATCATATCTCATTCCATCCCTCCACTTTAAGGGACTGATTATCTATTAAAAAGAAGTCATTTCATATAGTACTTCACTCTAGGCAACCCTTACTAACAAGAGTTTGAGGTCACCTACAATTACCTACAGTAGCCATATAACAGCCTCAGCGTCTACTATGTCCATTACGTCCGCTTTTTTCCCCGTTATACAAAGAAATCATCCTCGCTTCACATACCACATGTCAGGGTCCTCACCCACAGTCAACTCATCTTTCACTTAAACATCATATTCAACCTTTATGATACAACTTTTAATTTATCTCACATAATCCCAATGTCTCATTTTCAGACATACAATGTCATCACATATCTATTGACTCAAAAGAATTATCGTTTCCAAGTCCACATCCGACTATCTCAATATTACGCCTTAGACACACCCTGTCTAGATTTCTGGTATCACAATACCACCAATAGCCTTAATCAATTAACTAACTTCTTGTTCTCAATAATCGTGCAAAGATTGCACGCTAATATAAACCACTACCAAACTCTCGGTTTGGAAAACATTAAGGTAATCATACATTTCTCCACAATCCCAGACTAACACTCTCAGAGTCTATCGTAACATGTCTTATCTCAACATCACGATTCGTCCGAGTTCAAATCTCTACCTAGGTTTATCAATCCTCAAAATCATGGACTTCTAGGTGGTGACTACATGCCACTACTAGCCATGCGACGCATAATGAAATACTCATGTACAATGTTCAGTCACATAAATCATATATTCAACATAGCATATAATACACAACATGTTAAATCAAATGCAACTCACGCCATGCATGATATGATATATGATGCATCTAAACAAATTGATACCCCAGCCTTCGGGCTAAAACTAGGAAAGTACCTTTGACTACATACGTTATTGGTATATCATCTGCCTGAACAAGCTTGAAAACATAGCCCAGTTCCCCTAGTATACTAAAATATACTAGAATGCATAACATCGAAAGTGGTTGTTTCAATCATTACCCTCAAATGAATCCATAATCATTTCTCACCCTTCGTCCAAGGTACTCATACCTATGGCTTTGACACCCCAAGTTTTCAAACCAAATGCTTTAATAGCACTTCAGAAATCATCAATTCGTTTCAAATCAAAATGGGTTTCAACCTTAACCCATTGTCCCTAGGTACTCAAACCTAGTGCTCTAACAAACTACATGTCAATACACACTTTCAATCTAACACATGATTGGACCCACACTCTTCATCCTTAGGTTTTCGAACCTAACTTTATGGCACAATTCTATTACTCAATGTATCATCTCAAATCCATGCATGATCTAACCATTACCCTTCGTCCCTAGGTGTTCAAACCTAGAGCTCTGATACCATGTTGTCACACTTGAATTTTTGACTCCCAAAAATCGAGGGTGATTAAATCACAAATCCACTATCCTAATCACCATTTCAATTTGATACCATGTTGTCACACCCTAATTTTTGACACCCATCTCATTCAAATCACATCTCATTTGTTTGACAAACATTAATATAAAGCTACAACATAAGAAGAGGTCATAACTTTACAAATCCATGCATTCCATTTCATAAGAATGTCTTCTCAAGTTCATATTCATAGTTTGAATTACATGTATAGTCCAAAAGCATTAAAAATCCATATATGACTACAAAATACATTTCAACATGCCACATGCCGGCATGGGTAGCCAAATCTACAATATCAAAAATGTTAAGCAAAAATGCTACAAAACTAGTCATTCAATTCCCATTCTTCATGGGCGCCTTATCTATAAATAGTTTGGGAAAAAATGGGTGAGTAACTCAACGACTTAGTAGGAATACCCCAACCCACATAGGTGCTGACTCGATACCGACCTATATGAATGTATGTCATTACGCTATATGTCACCTTCAACATTCATATATTCATTCAAGCAATGCATATTAAGAAAAATGCATTATAACATAGATCATGCTCAACATATGATCACATAAGTATAAAGATATAATTTCTCTCTCTCGGACCTTATCTGATATCCCAACATGATTTGGACTGCTCCGACAGATCATGTGACCATAGACATTTTCGATAACATTCATATGACTTGGACAACTCCGAGAGTGTCATACTTCTTAGCAGTATTTTGGTTTGCCATAAGGTGATTGGATAACTCTAACAGTCACCAAATATGGATATAATCTAACTTTAGGCCTTAGCCTTGGTATAATTGGACCACTCCGATAGTCATACATCATGGAACAATAATACCACTTACATAGCATGGTTGGACAACTCTAACATTTCATGCACAGTCCACTTTCCCTGTTTCCTCACAATTATTCCATATATGCATTTCGAACATATAAAATCAAGCATATTATTTTCATGCTCTCCAAATGCACAAGCTAGTTCTAAAGGTACATAGCATACATTTCTCGCCACATAAACACATATAATCACATATATGTCAAAACTTGCATATTATTCACATATGTCTATTTCTCAATTTAGCACATATTGTTCATGCTTCATCAAATGCATACACTTACTACATATAATTAGCATACATTTCACATTACATCCTCAACACATAATCCCATACATGTTCAATATTGCACATAATCACATCTGCACACAAAAACTAACATAAGGGTATTAATGCTCTCAACTTCACGCATTTCATATACTAGCCCCTCATGCTACACATATCACAAGGTATATCAATTTTTCATAGGAAGAACATAAGGGAAGGAAAAAATATCAAATCACGCCCCTCTCACTACTCTCATCCATGCAAAACTCAGCCTACTCCTCACTATTTCACCCAAAACCCTAGAATCAACAACTAAGAGAGAAGGAGAACCCCTACCTCAAGTTTGGAAGCCTTCCAAGCAATCTCTAAAAATTGCCAAACTCCAAGTTTGTCCAAAGTGCAATTTCTATCCGTAGAACCGTAGATCAAGATAAGGAGAACACACTTTCCTTCTTGGTCAAAGCTCGAATCCAAACTTTACTCACCCTCAATTTTCAGAACTCTCCAAATGGGGACTTTGAAGCCACTAAAGTGAAGAGGAAGGAGAGAGAAGAAACTTTCCCTCTTAGAGCAAACCCTAACTCTAACTCTAAAGTGTCCAAAAGTAAGGAAGAAGGTTGGAGAAGACGGAGAGCTTTTGAGAGCATCAATGGCAGATTTATATATCTATACATTCTGTCCCAACCATATACATATAGTGTAATGACACCTCACCAAGGGAAAATGACCATTTTGCCCTTAAGTCACTTAACGTACCTTCCTGGGTGCCATTTTCAATTCCAAAAGCTCCTACGGTCTCGAAATAACTTTCTTAACTCATTAAATATTTCGTTATATCAAAAATTAAAAATAATTATTTTTCAAAAAAATTCTGGATTTTCGAGCCCATCTGAACCATTTCCCGAGAGTCAAACTTCTCCAAATGTTCCGAAAAATTTCAAAAACCTTTAATCAACCTTCTAAACATATTTTTCACGCTCAAAAAATCCATAACATCATTCGAAATACATTTATAGCGAAAATGATGAAAAATTGAAAACTGGTTAAATTTGATCACGGTCTTTACAGGTTGATATTAAATTTATATTGGGTTGGGTTGGGTTTGGATGGACTAAATTTTTAAGTTACAACAAAAAGGTATGGGCCTCACTTATGAATTTATAATATATATATATATATATACACACACACACAATTTTTGTTCGAACTCGGTTCGTTTATTAAATAAACGAGCACGAATCGAGCTCTTAGCAAACCAAACTCAATTTGTTCGCAAATAGCTCGATTTCTTTGCAACCCCACCTGAGAAGATAAAAACCTTATTTTTCATGATTTTTAAAATTTATTGATATACAATGGATTAAGGATTGGATTGCTTTGTTCAAAATTCCATCTAACTAAAACTATTTTTTTCCCAAAAATAAGGTAATTTTTGACAAATTTCGGAGGATAAAGATGCAATAATATTATTTTAAAATGTGGTAACCACGATATTTTACAAATATTTTAAGGGGTGCCTAACAACTTCCCCTGACATACTCGAGCCTTGATCTCCTGAATATTAGTAACGTAAACTTATGTGGAGCCACTATTGAAAGAGACCCTTTTTATAATCATTTTGAAACTTGCATTTTGTAGAAAAAATTCAATGTGACATAACAAAGCTTATGTTAGGTGGTAACTCCATGAATTTCTTCATAAGCCTTAAAACGAATCATTTTTGTTGCATGAAATCTACATTTTTATTCGTTTTATATTTTAAAACTCCTATTTTCAAAATCAGCCCTCAAAACAATGCGGGTCAAAATTCAGACACGACAATCAACAATTTACTAGTAAGTCTCCATCTAATGAAAGATGCTAGTGAAAAGAAAAAGGGTTAAATATAATGACCTCCCCTGAGGTTTGGCCTAATTACACTCAGCTAGAACTTTTTAAAAATTTTGCATTGATCTCCCCTGTAACAAAATTAGTCTTACGGATGATAAATTTTGTGCTAATTTTACCTTAATACCCCTAATATTTTAATGGTAGAAAAACCAAAATTTATGCTCCATTGAAATGACCAAATTACCCCACTCTTCTTTCTCATTCAAACCCTAAAAAATGTCAACCATCTGCAAATCTCCATCTACAAATCTCCAAATCCCCATATGCAAATCTCGGCCATCAAACCACCATAGGCATCCGTATCAAGCTTTTCCTCACAATTATCAAACTACCACAGAATTCGGCGAGCCATCCACCATATGCGGTGGCGCTATCTCTCAATGTTTTGTACCACTCGTTGTCGCCATCGATGATGGTGTGTCCGGCATCCATGTGCTCGAAAAGGGCAGCGATGGTTTGGTCGACGAGTGAGTGGACCTTGACAAAGATGATGACCCCAACCATGGTTGTAGCCTCCTCTGCCCTCTCTTGTACGATCTAGGTTTCGTCGCCATGGACAATGATGATGCATTTGTGGTGGGCTTCGATTTAGGGTTTCATCAACCTTGGAGATGGTCCTGTTGTAGACGGATATATACACACACACACACGATGTATGCATATATTAGTTTATTTGTGGTGATTAATTGAGATATGATTGGAGTGGCAATGGCTATGGTGATGGAGAGGTGGTGGATCTGGTGGTGTCAAAAATGGAAGAGATGCTGTGTTTGGGGTTGGCTAGCGATGGATTTGGTGGTGGCAAAAATGGAGGAGGTGCTGGGTTTGGGGTTGGCTAGCGATGGTGGTGGTTGGCGGTGGATCTAGTGGTGGAGAAAATGGAGGAGGTGTTGGGTTCGGGGTTGGTTGGCGATGGTGGTGGTTGGCAGTGGTTATGCCAGAGTGCTTCCACTTTTTCTTTCCCAAATCCTAACCTTAACCCTAAAATTAAAATTTAATTTATTTAAATTAATTAATCTAAATAATAATTATCAATTCATTATTCATTTATTTTTGAAGTATAAATTATTCTTAGTTATACACCCACATATTTAATTGAAATGTAATTAATACAAAAATAAAGCATAAACTGAATTCATAAGCATCTATATAACCATACATTTACCCTTCAATCAACCTCTCGGCCTCTCTTCTTTGATTTGTTCAAATGGAAGACCCAAATGCACATTATATATATATATATATATATATATATATATATATATATATATATAAAGCCCTACAGATTGAGTTGTTATGCATTTAATGTTCATTTTGATTAAATTTCATTTACGGGTAAATTTGGCATAAACTATGAAGTATTTCTGTAAATAAGGGACTTTGTAAAGGTTAGGAAAGATATTTCATATGGAGAGGGTATTTCGGTCAGTTCATGCATTTTTTTGGATAGACTTCACGAAAATTTGGACGGAGGGGTGCACTTGTAAAACGTCTATAAACCTTAGTGGAGGTGAGTGCAAGAATTTTAAAAAAAATTACCCGAGTGTAGTTAAGCCAAACCTCAGGAGAAGTCATTGTATTTAACCCCAAAAAAAATGTCTCTGAAAAATATATGCTCTCTCAATAATATCCTTAAAGATCTCTGTCTCTGTTATGATAGGATTGTTTATATAGTACTTTGAGTTTAGAGGAACTAGGATTTCCCAATGGTAATCAGAAAGAAAAAAATTAAACCTTTTAGAATTTTGATTTGAGAGAGTTTCCAAAACAATTTGTGCACATGTAATTCAATTAAGCTATCAGTCTAACCACACTGGCATTGCTTTGATCAATTGAAGTATTCTGGTCTTCAATAAAACCTTGTCGAAAATTATTGATTCGTTGACATATTGATCAAAGTGTTCTACTTTATTTTTTTTTAAAAAAATTGTTTAAATTTAGTTTAGAAACAATTTCATACCCTCAAAACATCTATTTAATGAATCAAAATGTTTCTGCATTTTGCCCAAATATGAATCATGATAAGAGTTAGAAATTGAATTTATCATTTTACTCTTTTAACCTTCAAATGCATTGTCTTGGATATCTATAGGCCCGAGGTATATTCTAACCCTAACTAACTAACTAAACCACCATTTCATAATAAAACAGAAAATTACAATTTCTGTTACCAAATTTCCAAACACTAACTTCTCACACGATCAATTGAGTAAACACTTGAAGTGGACGGGTGGTTGTTTATCATCAAAATATAATGCAGTGATGAGAGAAATATGAGTCTGTAGTGATGCAAGAATCATGCAATATCATTTTGAAACATTTTACTATCTCAGTTGTTGGAACACACCTTGGTGCGATGGCAAGTGCCTTCGCCCAAAAACAATAGGTCTCAAGTTCGAGACATGAAAGCAGTCTCTCCAAAAATGGGGATAAGGCTAGCCGACATATACTTCTCCCAAACCCCGCTCAAGCGAGAACCTTGTGCACTGGGTACGACCTTTTTAGTTGTTGGAACACACCTGATGCATTGTGAACTATGAAATAGGTGACCTTGTGACCATAATGGATCCAAGGAAAGACTACATAGGACTCGACCGTGGGGCTCGATTGGCATGACTACCAGAGAGGAGACTGCCTGTCAATGAATTTTGATGTATAGGCAACACTTAGATTTGCTTGCAAGCTAGTAACTCTACAACATCAGAGAATTTATGCTTAAAAGTCACACACTTCAATTGACTCAATCAAGACAAGAATGCCCAACAAACATGTCCTAACATTGACTATAAAATGGAAATTGTTCGACAAAAAAGTAATAATCATTAGGGTTTTAAATACAAATGCCATCATCATCTACAATTGCAACCCAAAATAGTTCTCCTTTCCTGTGAACTGACATTTAGTGTTTAAACATATTGCCACAAATCATTCTGGCCTTTACAATTCCACATTACAAAAACACAGGTCCTGCCTGTGTACAAATACTACAACAGCAATAAGTGGTTAAAAAAAAATTTTGAAGGAAGATTGGAAATTGAAGATGGTATATAGGATTAAGATCAAGAGCACCTTCAAAGTACTTGAACATGAAAAGCAGTTCCAACTGATAAACATCTCAACTTTAAAATAGTGATTGAACAGGTTTTGATGATGTTATAGTTGCCACAGATTTGAACTGTCATGATTACAACAGTTATGTTAGGAAATAACAGAACTCAAGAAAAATCAACAAAGCATTATATCATAACTTCAAGGAACAAAACAATAATCAACTCAACCAAAAAAGAATTTCCAGCTATTTGCTTTATATAAAGCCCATATCTCTCCATACTAACTATACCCATGTTAATTTCGCTCTTCTCTTTCCTAGCTTTACACTCAATGTGGAAAATGTCACTCTTTCTAATTGGTGCACTTAGTGGTCTTCTTTGCACATGCCCAAATCATTTTAATCGATTTTCTCTCATTTTATCTCCAATGGTGCTGCTTCAAGCATCTCACGGACATTTTCATTTCTAATTCTATTCTTTCTTTTTATTTTGCCGTACATTCGTTTTAACATTCACAGTTCCACCACTCACTTTATGTATATAAATTGATAATGCAAAACTTATGCAGTGTTTGGCATGATGGAGATAATACTTTGTAATTGAAATTGTTGACTGTTTTTAAATTTTAAACTAGTTTTCGGCACATTTTAGTTCTAAAGGATGGATTTCACAACTATCAAATGTAATATAAGTATCAATTAAATAACTAAAGGCTGTTTGGGAAACCTAAAAGCATGACTGATGGGGGCTGTTTCTCAATGAAAGCAGCATTCTGCATTTGGAAAAGTAACATGTACTCACTCATTTCCTTTAACATTCTATAAAAGAAATGGTTCTGACAGGCTCTCCAATCTTTTCAAATCCGAACAGACCGTAGGATTTTCATAACAAACAACCACACCTAGGGTCTGTTTGTTTGCTTACTAATTCTTGGGATTTCTAAATTTTGAGAATTAAGATTGTTGTTAGTAAGTTCTTGGACTTTCATTATACCACTTACTATGAATTGATTATTCGTGTAGATGTTAATCTTTTGTGTTTGATAATTTAATTTTTAGTTATTTTATACTTTTAGAAGCCAACAAAAAAAATGAAAACAAAACAAAAAAATGAAAAGAAAAGAAAATTTTGTTTACCAACTTAATTTTTAAAATTACTAAATGTCCTTGTTGTCAGCTGACATGTTTTTGGTGGAAGCAAATTAAGTTTCCAAAGATGATCTCCAAAACATTTAACCTTTGAGTAAAAAGTGAAACTTCACTTTTGTGATTAAGGATTCTCACGAAGTCATGATTGATAGCAAAGGCAATTCTTATCGGCAGAGGTGGAAATTAAAACTACTAAATTTCATGTGAATTAAGGTGTCCATGTAATTCTGTTAATTCCCAGCTTGAATTCCTACGTAACAAATAGGCACTGAGAGATGCAAATTAGCATGGAATAGGACTACTAATTAGCTACCTTCTGTTGAAAAATAAACCAATGGAAATATAACGCAGGTTGTAAAAGTCCTCTACATTTTTTACCTTCTGTTGCCTATACTTTTCACGTATAGCATTAAGAGAGCATCCTCCAGTGTTCAGTTGCAACTCGTGCAATGACAGAACCGTGCCTTTCAAATCTGATGCCTTGTAACTGGTGTAGTGCTCTAGAGTTGGATTCTGTAATAAGTAAGCATGGTGTCACATTCTATAGTTGAAACAAAGCAAGTTAATTCTAATTAAGAAGCACAAATAATGCAGACCCATGGGTGGTCTGACTGATTGAGCGTCCATCTGGCTAGAAATACAGCAGATGCAGCTATGAGCGATGGAAGGAATTTCAGGAAGCTGTACTCAACAAGAGTTAGTTCTGCTAAATAATTTGCCAAAAATTCCAGCTCAGTAGAAGGAATCTGCATATCAAAGTATTTTCAAACATAAATTAATTCTCTTTCCCATCAAGTATCTTTGAAGTCAGATGGTACAACAAACACCATCTGATGTACCTTGTAAGACACTTGTGCTGCTTGAATGAATCTCCTGAAAACCAAAATGGAGAAAGTGTACATTAGAAACTTGTGGATTCAACCAGACAGAATCATACCAACAACAAAGATAACAGATGGTGGATATGCAAAATACCTAAGGAATTTTTTTGTGGTTGGAACAGATAGGTTAAAACCCAAAAAATTCAGAACTTGACTTTCCATTTTCAATACCTGCCATGGAATCTAGTAGTGAGCCTCTATACATCCACATAAATGATAAGTTCTCTGCGAAAGAGAGCACTAAAACAGTTTTTGGAGAGTACCATATAAATACTTTAGCGGAAATAATGGTACTTCATAAAATCTGAGAATTGGAACACTGGTGGCAGCACCAGATGGGTACAAGATGAGATTCAATGGCTCGTTGTATTCCAATCAGGTGCTGGACTCAAAACAAGTGACATGATTCAGGTTGATGGGAATATGATAGCTTCAAAATGTATGATAAATTGATCAGCGTAGATGGGAAAAGGATATGGGCTGGGCCAAACAGGCAAGTCATTAAACTGCATGATCCGGAAATGGTGCTCGGCTGCTATGGTTTATCTACCTCTTGCAGGAAAGAAATGACAGAATTTTTAAGAAGACAGGAAGATCTCATACTCAATTGGTTTAAGAAATAATTGATGTCCATTAAGAAAGCTGATTACTCCAGAGACTATTGCAGGATGGAATATGCATATCCAACTAATTAATGAAGATGGAGGAGGACGTTAGACAACTACTCACTCTAGAAGCTTGAGCTGTTAAAGAATGGGACAAGAATTTTGGAATGGATGGAGTAGAAAGGAGTAGATTGAACATGGAGGCAAAACATAGACTACATAAGTTTTAAACTGACCATAGAATTAAATTACTATATTTCTTTTTAAATATAATATCTCTCTTTCCAAATTTTCTCCATTACTTCTTTCCAACCATAATTTTGGAAGCATTCAGAAGAGAAAAGTTTCAACAGGTAGCTAAGGACATACCTCTGGTCTTGTGTAAGTGTTGTCTGTGACGAAGCAAAACTCTTCCACACGGAGTGCACAAATTTCTTCATACTTTCTTCAAGCCATAACAGTAGAATAGCAAACCATAAAGTCCATTAGTGGAATAGGAAAATGGTCCTGCTATCTATAAAATTGCAACAACAAAGAAATTCATGCAAGAGCTTTTTGGAACATATAAAACCCAAACACATTGAGTTTTTTCACCAATCAATGACAATTTAAGGAAGAAATTAACTCCTCCTTCCTTAGACACACAGAGCATGCATCTATATATGAGCAAACACACACTGAGACAGACACACACACACACACATACAGAGAGAGAGAGAGATGGCAGATACCAACAAAGGCAGTTATCAAAACTTGTGTATAATCTCACTTCACTAAAAATATTTCTCATCTAAGAATTAGACGAGGAATTACACTTAAATGAAAGATGTTGAGTGCATGTTCATTGGGATCTGTAAGTTTAAAAGTCAATAATATCATGGCTTGTCATCTATCTGTAACTTATTGGAATTTATGCAGTGAATCTTCAATGGGAAAGAAAGAACTAAAACTGAAACAGAACAAGAATATACATCGTATTTCATTGATGGTAAATATTGTTTTTGTTAAAATCACCATTACCATCATCAAAGCCTTATCAGAAGTATATTTCCAAATCTGGAACCCTACTCTAGATTCATCTTGGATCTTCAAATTAACTCGTCTCGGATCTTAGGATCAACTCGTCTCAGATCTCAAGATCAACTCGTCTTGGATCTCCGGATCAACTAGTCTTGGATCTTCTAATTAACTCATCTTAAATCTCCAGATCAACTCGTCTCGAATCTTAAGATCAACTCGACTCGGATTCCCCAAAACTTCGTATTTAGTTTCAAGTTGGACACTTGAGTTAAAATCTTCATGTACCAACTTGAGGGGGGGTGTTAAAGAATATATTATTGGAGTGATTTATGGGATTGATTTTAGGAATCTTCCATTAATGTATTCTCCATATTTATCACATGTATTCTCTCACCTATAAATAGAGGTGGTCATTGTATACAAAACTAAGAGAAAATACAATAAAAGTGTTGTAGCCCTCCGGGCTTTATGTCGGGGATGTAGGCCGTAGTGGCCGAACCACGTTATATTCTTCTGATTTTCTTGTTTGATATTTCTCTTCGATTTTATTTTATTTTATCAACAACTTCCAATGATGTTTTCAGAAGATAAAAAATATTATGAGCACATCAAAAGCTAGAACTTACGAGGCAATAAGCATACAAGTAACTCCAAGTAGTTGGAGTCTTTGCTTTTCAATGTAATTTTGAGAGAGATATCGATCGATGAGATTCACTGTCAGGTAAAGTGTGTCTGGAACCAGCCTATATTCTTCCGAAACCTGAATGGAGAGACAAAAAATTAATTATTGTTTTCATCATCCATTATCAATCTAACGAAGCCAAGATTTTGTGCATTCTAAAAGGTGCAAGTCTGATTTAAGATACCCTGATATTTAGAGCTTATATATAATATCAGGTAAAAATATGTTGTATTATGAAACCAAAGGACTACACAATTACTTTTAAGCAGAAAGTGATCTGAACCTTACATCAGAGAATAATTTAATGCAATAATGTGCAGGATGTTCATTGACAAATAATGTTAACAAATAATAAGAAGGGCTAGCCAAGTGCACGAGGCTTTCACCATTGTGGAGTCTGGAGAGTGTCAGATGCACGCAGTCATACCTCTGCATGCAGAGAGGTTGTATTATGTTTCAAACCCATGATATTCAGGTAACAATGGATCAACCTTACCGTTGCACCAAGGCTCGCCCTCAAATAATGTTAATGAAGAACAAAAAATAAGACCCACAATTAGTAAGAAAAATAATGCATCTTATAGAGGAAATAAGAATTGAATACTTACCAAAAAGGGTTCAATAAGAACTCAATAACGTATTTGAAGATGAGAAAAGAAAAAATTCCTATTCAGGAAAAAATATATATATATATATATATATATATAAGAAAAGGTGAAGATATCCTCTCACAAACAGCAAATAATCATATGTAGCTGATCGCTCCTTCACGGAACATAAGACTTTAAAGATGTTGATCTAAGATGAAAAATTTAAGGTTTGTCCAGATGGAAAGTACAAATTTAAGCACAAAGGAACAAAAATACTTGGTACATCACAACTTTGTACTTCTAGAAGAATCCATACAGCTTCTCTAACATTTAATTAGATAGTAATAGTAGCGAAACTCTTACAAACAGAGAAATACACATCACTTTGTAAAGAATACTGCACTTATATATGTTTAAATGAATACACTAACCTCCACAAGCCAATCAATCAGAATTCCTCGCATGCTCTGAGTGATATCTCGCTGCAATATTTCCATATAATTAACTGAAAGCCTTTGGTCAAGCTGAGAAAAGAAGGTAGATTACAATAAGTGAGCATATATATAAGCATTCTGTAAGAATAACAAAAGTTCTATTGTAGTACCAACATGATAATTTGTTTCAGAGAAACAAAAAAATGAATAACATAAAATTATTGTCCTTTCTACTCCTACCAAAAAATGAAACATTTGCAAGTTGATAGAAGATTGTGTAAGAATTCTGTGACGGTGAAGTTATGCCATTTTGCATTTAGGATCTGAGGATGTTTTTAAAATATATTTATGTTGTTGAAGCAATAGAAATTCAAGTACTTTTTTTGAGTAATTACTATATCCAGAAGGAGTTCTAGTAATGCAATAGTCATGACACTAAGGAAAAACAATGGAACCAATAAACAAGAAAAGACAGCAGATCAGCAGGCTATACAGACCTCCCTAACATGTAAATTATCATATATATCAGAGGCATACAGGCTGCACATTTGAGGATCCTTGTGGTTAAAATCAATATTTGCAATGCTTAGACCATTTGAGCCTTCCAGTTCATTGTGAAGCTTGCCTTCTTCTGCATAATGCAACTAAAACAGCATTAAACCCTACCAAAGAAGCAGATAAACAAATAACATATAATTTTCTGAGACTGCCACATGATTTCCTCCTTAAATTCACAGCATAGTTTAATTTTGAAAGCAACAAGCAGATAAGCCGGTTCTTCTAATGTGACTATAAGTTGTTGAGGAAACAGGGTTCATGATCCAGTTCTTCACTTACACTTAATAGCTATAAAAGACAACAATACTTTCACTTACAAAAATAAGATAAATTTCAAGCAAGGTTTTGCTAGAACCCAGAAGGACATTCAAGCCATGAACAAATACAATAACTAGAATAGAAAGTGTTAAGTTAAAAATGTATTTGAATGATTAATAACTGGTAAGAGCCTTTCTTTTCTCTTTTTTGGTAAAATAATCTGTCTAAATTTGCCTATAATTGCTCTCAGTTCAGGAATCCAAACTGTAGAACCTATTGCTACCATATTTCCAGTGAGCTCTAAGTATTATGTACAAAGCATCCTAAATTTTGGTTCAGAAAGTGTGAAGGTAATAGTCTTCCATTAAACATGCATGTTTCCAAGCAGCTATCATTACCTGATTCTTTGAGATACACTTTATACAACTGTTTTACAGCTCAAGATACCAAATAATTTGTGATGATTTAGTGATCAATTTAAAGCTCTTATACATTCATCTCACTTCGTTGAGAACCTTAAAAATGCATGCATTAAGACATACAGCATATTGTGTTAGTATATACCCAGATATTAAATACAAATTCTTTTAACAGTTTGCCTAAATCTCCAACTTTATTAAAAGAAAGCATTAATTGAACTGTTGAAACAGAACCCTGTTTATGCCAGTCACTGTGAAAATAGCAAGTGAAACCATATTTTCATATGCAGCCTGGTGGAGGGGTTGAAACAAAATGTCTAACCTTTCTTCGCAGGGCTTCGGAATCTTGCATGATTACTGGAAGTTTGCTTTACAAGCGTCAGATCTGCTGCACCACATTCTCCTATGCTAATACATTTCCTTTTTTGAATTGTCACATTTTCTTTTAAGTTCATTGGTATAGCAATTTCACATGGTTCCTCCATCCTTAGTCTAGATATTTCTTCAGTTTTCTCTGCTGTCACTTGAATCTGAGTGTTTTCTGCCAAAACAGTCGGCACTACCTTCGCATTCTTCTTGATAGTACTTTTTTTAGCCTGCTTTCCAGACTGACAATCAGCAACGTCAGTGACAAATATATTAAGCAAATAAAAATGAGAACCTTCACTTTGCATTTTGGGATAAAAAGTAGTTCGCAGATATTTTCTTGAGTTCCATTTTTTGATACTATGAACCAAAAATTGATAGACAATATGGGGAAAAATTTCTGGCATTTGAACTGGAAACTGCACATTAGATTGATAAACAAGGTGATGATCATAATCTTACCTCAATTTTGGCAGCATTGATGCAGTTTATATATGAGTTATCGCAGAAAATGTTAGTGACATCCTTAAGAACAGCCCTTTTCTTATTCTGAAGGCAATCAGTAACATTAACAGTTGGTTTGTTCTCATCCGACGCTGCTCTTTTTGATTTTGGTCGAAGAACTTGCTTATGATCCTGTTTTTTCAAAGGTTTTGAGGGGGGTAATCCTTCTGATAAGCCTAAGGCTTTAGCCCGTGCTCTTGTCAATCGAACAGTAGCAGTTCTATTTTCTTTATTCATATTTGCATGCCTTGTACACTGCCAATGCACTTAAATGCTCTTCATCAAACCTGCACTTCTATGACCAATTTAACATTAGAAGTGAAAGACAGGAACTTTAAATTAGCACAAAGCAATAGCCATAGATGCAATAATCAATGAATAGTACCTTTAACTCATGATAAAAGTAAAGAAAACAACTCAAGTAGAGCTGTGCAAACTATCTAGAGTAGTGTGTCCTGTTAAACCAAAGGCCATCATTTCTTGACTCTCACTTCTTACCCTCCATCACTATAACTTGATTTTTGCGCCTTTAACTTGAACCATACATCTCTTTTAATGCAACATTCGGGCATTTTTTAACTCAACCTTTATTGACTCTCACTTAATGCCCTCCATCACTATAACTTGATTTTTGTCTCGGTTTATTCATTTCTCATCTCAAATCTTTACTGACTTTCAATTTTCAACTCAGCACTAACAAAACCCTCCAGAACCGTTTCTTTACACCCAACAATTTCTACCATAAAGCGTGGCTAGGTTACAGCCATCTTACAGAAAATCCTTACTTTGAATCTGCATGCTTCATAACATCACTTAAAAAGCAGTTCACCACTTCATGTATTTCACTTTAATACCATAGAAACATCTACTTTGGCCAAATCCTCCCCAAGGATAATCCAGTTAAGATCATGATAATAGTCACTCTTGGAAAGAACTGCAAAGAGATCATTTTTAACAAGTACTCTAGCCAGCGTTTCACCTCTCCAAAAATGGGGGTAGAGTTTGCTGACATCCACCTCTCCCAAACCCCGCTCAAGCGGGAGCCTTGTGCACTAGGTAGTGGGTACGACCAACTCTAGCTAGCGTTTAGGTCATCAAGATCAAGCTCCAAACGATTCTGAGTTTGGAAAATGATCTAGTTAAGATCATGATAATAGTCACTCTTGGAAAGAACTGCAAAGAGATCATTTTTAACAAGTACTCTAGCCAGCATTTCACCTCTCCAAAAATGGGGGTAGAGCTTGCTGACATCCACCTCTCCCAAACCCCGCTCAAGCTGGAGCCTTGTGCACTGGGTAGTAGATACGACCAACTCTAGCTAGAGTTTGGGTCATCAAGATCAAGCTCCAAACGATTCTGAGTTTGGAAAAAATTGGGCAGTTTGTGTTTGCAAATGTTTACACAAAGGCTTAGTTCAAATGCGGTTACATCATGTTTGAAGGATTTACCCGATATGTTCAATAATACTAATGTGGGGAGACAATCTCACCATAATTTAGGAGAACAAGACCTAATATTCAAAGTTCAAACTAGCTTTTGCAAGTATCAAATAAATATGTTATTCAAAGAATCACAATTTAAACATCCAATAGTTTCACCTAGTCAACAAGAAAATTGAATATGACTACTGTTGGAAAATACATTAATGGAAGATTCCTAAAATCAACAACTACAAATAAATATAGCATCTGGGATATGCAGCATATGCTCATAAGAAATTATAGACCAACCAAAAACTTCTTCAGAACGATGGAACGTCTTCATAAAAACAAGTACATAGATACATGTAAATCATTTGGGGACTGCATGAATAAAATATAGAATATTATAGACTTCAGATTCAACAGGACACTATTTTACTTTTTTCTTTTGGTTAGTAGGATGCTATTTTACATTGATATCCACACCTCTTAACTGTGCAATGAATCACCGAGTTTTCTGATATTTCTTCCCTTATTGCCTAGCTTATTTCTTCCCTTATCTCTTGCTACATTTCATATGGCTTTCAAGTTGCCTAGCACTTCCAACCAATGGGCAAATAAATAAGTTAATAAATTAAATTTACTCTGCAACCCTGTATCACAGGAAAGACCTGTACTTCTCTGTTTGTCCAACTACCATATGTCCTGCACTGCTGTCATGAATATAAGTTTAGGCTACCATTTACGGAATATTGCTATTAGTTTTGCTTTGACCATGATAATGTAATTAAACAAGTCTTGTCTAATTTGTCACGCTAATATAAAAATATATATAATTTGAGATTTTCACCTTCGTTTCCTCTACAGTGACTCTACAGATTGAAATAAGGGCAACCTCTCTTCATGTTGTTGTGGTAGAGATGATTGCTGCCTGCAAAAAATTTTCATAGTTCAAGTTCAGATTTAACAAAGAAAATTTCAATTTCTCTGCTCTTCTTGGGAAAACCTATGAGGATAACCCTCCATCGTTTTCATTTGCCTTTCAGTTTGTATATAAAAAATATATTTGCAAGGAACATTGTTTGTGCAGTCAAATGCAATAGGCGACTGGGCAAACAAATAGGAAACATGCAGCAAAATCGAAAGGACGAAAAGGAAAAATATAAAGACTTCCTATTAGATTAGAAGCTTTTCAGCTCAACATGGCATGAAAACTACAAGATTTTTCTACAATGTTACAGAACCTATTTATTGTTGAAAGATCTAGTCTTTTTTAATACGAAACACAGACATTTAGATTATGAAAAAAAAAAAAACACAAACATTTGCATCGGTGTGACAAAATAAAAAATAATAATAATAATAATAAAGACATTTCAAAACCCTAATTTCCTCCAAATTTCGATGAATTATATATCAAACGCTTCATCAATCTTATCAACAACCAAATATACAACAATAATAATAATAAAATACTAGAGCTTCTTTGCACAATCTAATCCAAGTTCCTCCCATAAATTGTTCAGACTACAAATTATTTGCTCTAGTTAATTGTGCAAGAAAACAAAAAAATTGCAAAAACAAAACTTCCAAACTGTTCACGTCAATGACGCGAAAATCTAGGTCAAATTTTCAGAAAAACAAAGTGAATCCCAAAAAAAAACAAAAAAAATGCGTCACAGATCTGTGTGGTGAAACTAAACTAAGTACAATCTGCAACAGCATTAATATACATATTGGCGAATCATAATTGATTAAAAAAGAAAATAACGCAGCACAATAAAGTCGAGATATCTGAAACACATGTGTAGATATATATATGTTTATAGGTGCATAATATATACAGAGAGCATCGTAAAATTTGAGCTTACTCTGCATTCAGAAGCTCCGAGACCTCTCAATGGCGGTCCGGAGAGAGAAGAGATAGGGTTATGTTTAGACAGATCATGCAACAGTAGAGAGAGAAAGTGGAGTGTAGAGAGAGAGAGTGTGTTGTTCATAATAAGAGCGGAGCTTGAGAGCGGGACAGAGGTACAGTTCAAACTTCCAAAATCCAAAAATAAGATTTTCTATTTCCACTCCTGATTTTACTTCTTCCAACATACGAATGTATTTTGTCGCACATGATTAAAATAGTAATATAGGCGCTTATAAAGTCAAATAGCTGATTTAACAATTGAAATCTGCCACGTGGAATAGAGTAGCGACAGAAGCAGACCCATGTCAGCAACGCAGAGGATCCGCTTCCCTACCTTTAGTCCAATTTACTAGTCAACCATTCAAATAAACAATTACTTAAATCTATATTATATATACACACACATATATTCTATTATAATTTGTTTCTTTTTGGTAAGTCTATTCTATTAGATTCCATTATTTGATTGATTGCTGGTCAATTTCAATTGCTACATTATTTGATTGATTGCTGTCAATTTCATTTGTTAATGGAATTTGACATATGAAGCTTCAAGATTTTTAAAGTAAATATATATTTAATTATTAATTTTTATCCAACTTTGTGAAACAACTCAAAGTATATATGGCAATTGATTTAGTATAGCAATTATAAATCAATGGAGTTCTTGATTGAATATTTATGAAAATGTTTTTAAAAAAAATTATATTCTTTGCAAGTGTCATAAACTTCTTGGTGAGGTGTTATGAGCAATCAAAAATGTTAACCCACTTAGAACAGAAGGACCCTTTCTCAAAAGTTAGAAATATAAAATTTTCAATTAGATTTCATTAGACAACTTAATTGCATATAAAACACAAAATAAAAATTTACCTAATAGTGAGAAAAAAAAAAAGCACAAAAAATACAAGGAAAAATACAGCTTTTTATGATAATCATTATAATAAAGTCAATAGTTATTGTAGAGCATGATCATGTAAATCCAAATACAAATCTATATTATATTGCCAAGTTGATATTTGAATTTGAACCCAAATTGAATCTCATGGACATAATTATTTCTTAATTTTTATATTCATGACATCATCATCATCATCTCTACCTTAATCTCATATGAATTCTCTTTCTTCATTCTTTTTTATTACATGTTGTTTCACTTACTATATTTAACTTTTTAAAATTATTTTTAATAACCTCATTTTATGTTATTTTTTGTCACCCTCTTCATCTCTTACCTCTATTACAACTAGTCTTTCTTATTTAACCGAGACATCAATAGCTCTCTGATGTACGTGACCAAATCATCTAAGTCTACTCTATCAAATTTTCTCACCAATGGGTATTATCCCTAATTTTTCTTTCATACTTTTATTAGTGACCTTATTTCTTCTACGAAAAATTATTGAATACTACCGAGACTCCACGTATATGGGAATCCCACCAGTAACAACTTTCTATTAGATATTATCTCATAAAATAGTGTGAAATAGAATTTTACTATTGGTGAAATTTCTATAAATGTGGAATCCTCGGGGTACTCAAGAATTACTCCTCTTCAAGACACTCCATTCATTCATATTGTTACCCAAGAATTGTCCCTAGAGGGGGGATGATGAATAAGGACTTTAAGCAAATAATGAAACTTTTTCGGTTAAGCTTGTTTTGACAAAAGTAAGCTTGTTTAGAATTTTGTCAAACACTTGGTGAGCTTATGTATTCAATAAGTGAAAGTGGTCATCTAACTGCAACATATAAGCCTACAGGATGAAGACTATGTTAATTGCACATTTAATCAAATACTTAGTGTACAATATGATTGGTAATTGAATAATCAAATAAATACTCAATCAATCAACATACTCTAAGCATTCATCACATCCTCCTCATATGAATTAAAGTATATAAACTCATAGCATATATATATATATATAAAGCATATGGAATTTAAACAAATAAAATGTTATTAAGTCAAGGAGTTAAGGGTTAGAAAATGTTAACTCAAGACACCACTATTTACATGGTTCGACACCGTCTATGCCTCAAGAGCACCTCTTGAGATTTTCACTACCGAGCTTCCCTTAAGGGTAGAAAGCAAACATTTACAATTGTCAAGTATAACACTTGGACTTTTTTGCTCCGGTGAACACCTCACCAAGACTTTTTTGCCAAGCGCATGACTTGGACTAACATTCTCTTTTGACGGCTAAGAGATAATCATTGCTCACTTTAATGGGCGGAAAGCGCTACCCAATTATTCTCTTTATAAGGTAGAAAATGAACATTTACAAGTTCTCATGAAGCTATCCCATTTGCCAAAAACACATCTTGATCTTCCTCTGAAATAAAATGAATAATAGTTTGAGTACAATAGAGAATATCCTTCAATGGATAGATATTAAAATGGTATCTCAATATCCTAGAGTTATAAATGAAGTATTCAAAAGAAAGCTTAACTCTAGTGTTTCACCATGAATGATATTCAAGTTAGCCTCAATGGTAGTTTCTACCAACTAAAGATACTCAAATCTTTATCGTGGTAGATTTTGCCAATGAGAGATGAAGATAAACCAAAATAGAATGATTTGCAAGTGTAAGCTTAATAGTGGTTCCTACCCATGAATGATATGCAAGTGTATGCACAATGGTAGATCATTCTCTTGCTCTCTAACTCTCTCAGCCCTTTGAAATATCCCAGACATCTTCTATATATAGCCTATGACACCTCCTAATTTTCGCACATGAGTTGACCAGACTCACACACAAAAACAGAGAGGTGTCAGGCAATCGACAATAAACAAGCATAAAATACTAGATGCAATAATGAAGGAATTAAATAGAAGGAAAAAAAACTAATAAATAATAAATCCTAATACCATAAATCTCCATAAAACTCTAGTTAATTAATCCAAAATTAATTCAGAGTAAATACCAAAATCCTCAACTAAATACAACCCGGGAATCCAGTAACTCAATGACCCCTATATCTAAAACTAGAAATTAACCATAGTCCAATAATCTGAAAAAATAAAGTAGAATCAAGTTCATAATCTAAATAGACTAGAATAGAATGCAGACACGTGGATCTAAGAAGAATGACAAACTCAATTATGTGGCTGAAACTGCATGTGACCTAAAAGTTTGTCAACAACATATGGGTTAATCTCACTAGCAAGTCCTCTAAACTACAGCCCAACAAAGTACCGATAAACACATCATCTCTATAATTATAACAGAAAACTAATAATAGCACCCACACATATTAATTATGTACAAATGACCATTTATAAACTATACAAAAATTAGACAACCCAACTGTGCCCACATAATAAATATACATATGTGATCAACAAAATAAATCATAAAGGTTTAGGCAGCTCAACCATGCCTACAATTATATATAAGAATAAAAGTAGGCAACTCAACTGTCACGCCCCGAAACCCGGACCGCCGGGACTCCCCCGGACCGACCCCGAATTCCGAGTGTGAACCCGTTCACTCAACCCCGTGAACAATCTTAATTACACTCATGCATTAGTATCAAGGTTAGATACCATGATATGATGCTCCGATTTCCAACTCTTGGAGAACCGGAGGTCAAACTGTCTAATAGACCCTCATTTCCCTCATTCACCGCGGAAGCTTAACCCAATTATTGCATATGAATGCACACAAATCCATCTTAACCAATCCCCATGGGCCCTATATCGAATCACACACCTTAGTGAACATTTACTTGTCCACACTCTTGAGAATCACTCACTTTCGAGCCTCAAAACTTTTTATATTTGGAATCTGAAATTGAAGCTTACACCATTGGATAAAGAATCCAAAAATACTCAATTTCAAAAAAAACCATACTCAATTCCAATCTAGAACGAAGAAATTACGTCAAAATGAAGTTTTGAAAAAAGCTGTGAATAGTAATCTCGATTAATAGAGATGAAATCTCGATTGATCGAAATTCTAACGAGATTTTCACCCTCTCGGGACCCCAGACCTGCAATATCTCGATTGATCGAGATAGGGGTTTCGATTGATCAAAATTCCTCCTATCTGGACTCTAAAAATCACTATAAATCATCACCATTTCGATCAATCGAAATGGGGGTTTCGATTGATCGAAATAGGTATTTCGATTGATCAAAATGCACCTCCTGGGGCTTCCAACAACCCTATACATGATCCATTTGGAACCCAATCAACATTCTATCATCCTAGAACTCCTCATGCATGATTAATAACATAAATGGAAGGTTCCAACACCAATCTCACACTCAAGATCACATTCATAATTGAATTCATACACCAAATTGAATCATTTCTTTCACGAACACAACCCATTCAAAATGGAAACATCATCAAAATGAATTAAGTGCCTCCATGGGCATTACATATACTAAATCGTTGTCTTTTCACACCCAATAAGTTTATAATCCAATATATACATCTAAAGTACATATGTTCAAAGTACAGCCACAACTAAAAAGGAAGTCACATGCCACAAGCCGGCATGGATAGCCACAAAAATGCACGAATCCAAAAGATAGCAAATGGCTACTAGAATTCCACTTGGACACTCATGTCCCATCCGTCATCGGCTCTTTATCTGTAAAAGAGTTTATAATAAAGGGGTGAACACCACTGCGGCTCAGTAAAGGTTCCCCAACCCTCCTAAGTGCCGACCCGACACGACCTACATGAATGCATGCCATTACATTACATATATCATCCAACATATACCATGTTCATTCGCAAGCAATGCATATATATATAAGAATGCATTAAACACATAGCATGCTTCATAATTTAGGATGGAAGCATTAACCATACTCTTGTTTCTCTATCGGACTCAACCCGAGACCCTAGCATGATTCTTGACCAACCACATAACCTGGGCTATTTTTCACACAAGTTTAGAATTTTCATCACCGAGAACATCAGTCTTACCAAGAAATAAAACTGTTTCAACGCGCACCACTGAGAACATCAGTCCTACCAGGTGATTAGCTCATTTTAATACACACCATCGAGAATATCGGTCCTACCAGGTGATGAGATCATTTTTGGAATGCACCACTGAGAACATCGGTCCTACCAAGTGATGAGATATCTTCGGACTACACCACCGAGAACATCAGTCCTACCAAGTGATGAGACCCTTACAAGATTTCACCAAGAACTCCTACCTCCAAAGTGGTCTAACCACCCCAACGCCCTCACCGAGTATCCACCTACTCTAGGTAATTCGACCACTTTTCCCCATTTCCTCACAATGGTCCCATATATGCATTTCGAACATATTGTACCTAAGCACTCAATATTCATACTTCACAATGCATTATCTAGTTACAAATGAACATAGTATGCATTTCATCTCCACAAAACTACATATACCACATATATGTAAACACATACATATAACCTCTCATATGTATACAACTTCAAAATTAGCATACTTTACTCATGCCACACTAAATGCATAATTTTAGCATATGGAACTAACATGCATTCAACCACCACATATTCCACATATAATCACATATATGACACAAGGTTAGGCATTTGCACATAAACCCCAAATTGAGCACATAAGACTTATATACCCAATTTCTTCATTTCACACATTTTAACCCACATGCTACAACCAACATAAGGATGCCAAATGCGCAAAGATAGTACTCAAGAGAAGGAGAAAATACAACTTTTCACACCCCTCACCATCCTAAAGCATGTGATACACAACCTACACATCTCCTCTCCACCTGAAACCCTAGAATCGACAATTAGGAGAGAAGAAGAACCCCTACCTCAAAAATGAAGGCCTTCCAAGCACTTCACCAATTTTTCAGTGGAGTCTACCTTGCCGAATCACCACTTTGTTCGGTTCAAATGGAAGCCTTAGCCGTCCCCTATGTATCTCCCTCATTCGGCGAGTCTTGAATCCAAGCCGAACGGGTCCGAAATGTAGAGAGAAGGGAGAGCTTTAGAGAGAGAAAGAGGCATGAGATATGGATGAATATCTCTGCCACTGATATTTAAAATATCTAGGGCTCGCAAAAAGACTAAAATGCCCTCCGACCACTTAACGTACCCTCCCGGACTCCTTTTTTGATTCCGAAAACTCCTACGGTCTCGAAATTACTTCCTTTACTCTCTAAACATTTCACCTCAGCCATTTCTAAAAATAAATATTTTCAAAAAAATTTCGGATTCTCGAGCCCACTTAAGTCGTATCCCGGGCCCCGGTTTGACCAAAAAGTCAAACTTCTCCAAATCTCCCAAAAACTTTCTAAAATCTCAAAAATACTTCCCAAACATGTTTCCCACACTCAAAATATGTTAAACACCATTCAAAATGTATTTATGGCAATTATAATGCGAAAAATGCCAAAATCGGCCAAAATTGGTCACAGTCTCTACATCAACTATGCCTACAAATTTTAATGAATAAAAATAGGTAACTCAACCAATCTTGTAAATAACCACATACCCGACAACTCAACCATGTCGTACCAACTTAACCATGCTAATTAGTACCAGTGAGTTCGAATTATTAGCCAGCCAAAGTGGTTTAAAATATACATACACAATTCACAATTTGATAAAAAATAATATAAATATATTTGACAATTTATTTGAAACTATAAAGACCGTGACCATTTTTGTTCGATTTTCTTTTAATTTTTATTTATTGTCACAGAAGTGATTTAAATGATTATATGCATGTTTTAAATGTGAAATACATGTTTGGGGATTTGTATGAGTGTCCTAAAAATTTTTGAAAACGTTTGGTGCAATTAAATAAACAATTACTTAAATCTATATTATATATATATATACACACACACACATTTTTTTTGGGTAAGTCTATTCTATTAGATTCCATTATTTGATTGATTGCTTATCAATTTTATTTGTTAATGAAATTTGATGTATGGAGCTCCAAGATTTTTAAAGTAAACATTTATTTAATTACTAATTTTTATCTTAACTTTGTGAAACAACTCAAAGTATATATGGAAATTGATTTAGTATAGCAATTATAAATCAATGGAGTTCTTGATTAAGCATTTATGAAAATGTTTCTAAAAATAAATTTAGAACAGAAGGACTTTTCTCAGAAGTTAGAAACACAAAATTTTCAATTAGATTCCATTAGACAACTTAATTGCATACAAAACACAAAATAAAAATTTACCTAATAGTGAAAAAAAAAAGAGCACAAAAAATACAAGAAAAAATACAGCTTTTTATGATAATCATTATAATAAAGTCAATAGTTATTGTTGAGCATGATAATGTATAATGTAAATTCAAATACAAATCTATATTATATTGCTAAGTTGATATTTGAATTTGAACCCTAATTGAATCTCATGGACATGATTATTTCTTAATTTTTATATTCATCATCATCATCATTTCTACCTTAATCTCATATGAATTTTTTTTCTCCATTCTTTTCTATTATATGACATTTCACCTACTATATTTAACTTTTTAAAATTATTTTTAATAACCTCATTCTATGTTATTTTTTGTCACCCTCTCCATCTCTTACCATCTATTATAACTAGTCTTTCTTGTTTAACCGAAACATCAATAGCTCTCCGATATACGTGACCAAATCATCTAAGTCTACTCTCTCGAATTTTCTCACTAACGGGCGATACTCCTAATTTTTCTTTCATACTTTTATTAGTAACCATATCTCTTCTGGACACTCCACTCATCCATCTTGTTACCCTAGAATTGTCCATAGAGGGGGGGATGGGGGGTGGGGCTGAATAAGAAATCTAAGCAAACAATTGAACTTTTTTGGTTAAACTTATTTTGACAAAAGTAAGCTTGTTTTGACTTTTGTCAAACATTTGGTGAGCTTATGTATTCAATAAATGAAAGTGGTCATTTAAGTGCAATATATAAAGCCTATAGGATGAACACTCTGTTGATTGCACATTTAATCAAACACTTGGTGTGCAATATAATTGCCAAATGAATAATCAAATAAATACACAATCAATCAACATACTCCAAGCATTCAGCTCATCCTCCCCATTTGAATTAAAGTATATAAACTTATAGCATTCATATATATATATATATATATATATATATATATATATATATAAAGCATATGAAATTTAAGCAAATAAAATGCTATTAAGTAAATGAGTTAAGGGTTAGAGAAATGTTAACTCAAGACCCCACTATTTACATGGTTCGTCACCTCCATTAGTCGCCTACGTCCATGCCTCAAGAGCACCTCTTGAGATTTTCACTATCGAGCTTCCTTTAAGGGTAGAATGCAAACCTTTACAATTGTCAAGTGTAGCACTTGGGCTTCTTTGTTCCAGTGAACACCTCACCAAGACTTTTTTGCCAAGCCCACGACTTGGACTTTCATTCTCTTTTGACGGCTAATAGATAATCATTACTCACTCTAATAGGCGGAAAGAGCTACCCAATTATTCTCTTTATAAGGTAGAGAATGAACCTTTACAAGTTCTCATGAAGCTATCCCTTTTGTCAAAAACACATCTTGGTCTTCCTCTCAAATAAGATGAATAATAGTTTGAGTACAATAGAGATTATTCCTCAATGGATAGATATACAAATGATACCTCAATATCCTAGAGTTATAAATAAAGTATTCAAAAGAAAGCTCAACTCTAGTGTTTCACCATGAATGATATTCAAGTTAGGCTCAATGATAGTTTCTACCAACTAAGGATATGCAAATCTTTGTAATGGTAGATTTTGCCAATAAGAGATGAAGATTAACCAAAATATAATGATTTTCAATTGTAAGCTTAATAGCGGTTCCTACCCATGAATGATATGCAAGTTTATACACAATGATAGATCACTCTCTAGCTCTCTTAGCCCTTTGAAATGTCCCAGACATCTTCTATATATAGCTTGTGACACTCCCCAATTTTTACGCATGAGCTGGCAAAGCTCATACAAAAAAACAGGGAGGTGTCGGGCAATTGACAAGAAACAAGCACATAATACTAGATGCAATAATGAAGGAATTAAATAGCAAGACAAAAACTAATAAATAATAAATTCTAATGCCATAAATCTCCATAAAATTTTAGTTAATTAAACTATAATTAATTCAAAATAAATTCCAAAATCCTCAATTAAATACAACCTGTGAATCCCGTAACTCAATGCCCCTATATCCAAAACTAGAAATAAACCATAATGCAATAATTTGAAAAAAAATAATATAGAATCAAGTTCCTAATCTAAATAGACTATAATAGAATTTAGACACGTAGATCTAAGAAGAACCACAAACTCAACTCTGTGGTTGAAACTGCCTCTAACCTGAAAGTTTGTCAACAACAAGTGGGTTAATCTCACTAGCAAGTCCTCTTTACTACAGCCCAACAAAGTACCGATAAACCCATCATCTCCATAATATAATAGAGAACTAATAATAACACCCACACATATTAATTATATACAAATGACCATTTATAAACTATACAAAAATTAGACAACTTAATCGTGCCCACATAATCCATACATAATAAATATACATATGTGATCAATAAAATAAATCATAAAAGTTTAGGTAGCTCAACTATGCCTGCATCTATATAAGAATAAAAATAGGCAACTCAACAATGGCTGAAAATTTTAATAAATAAAAATAGTTAACTCAACCAATCATGTAAATAATTACATATCCGACAAATCAACCATGTCGTAGCAACACAACCATGCTAATTAGTACTAGTGAGTTCGACTTATTAGCCACCTAGAGTGGTTTAAAATATACATACACAATTCACAATTTGATAAAAATCAACATAAACATATCTGACAATGTATTTGAAACTGTAAAGACCGTGACCATTTTTGGTCAGTTTTCTTTTTATTTTCATTTATGGTAATATAAGTTATTTAAATGATTATATCAATGTTTAAATGTGAAATACATGTTGGGGACTTGTATGAGGGTCCGAAATTTTTTTGGGAATGTTTGGTGCAATTAAATAAATAATTACTTAAATTTGTACTATATATACACACACACACACATATATTTATTATAATTTTCTTTTCTTTTATTTTCTTGGGTAAGTTTATTCAATTAGATTCCATTGTTTGATTGATTACTGGTCAATTTCATTTGTTAATGAATTTGACATATGGAGCTCCAAGATTTTTAAAGTAAATATTTATTTAATTACTAATTTTTATCTCAACTTTGTGAAACAACTCACACTATATATGGTAATTGATTTAGTATAGCACTTATAAATCAATGGCGTTCTTGATTGAACATTTATGAAAATATTTCTCTAAAAAAAATTACGTTCTTTGCAAGTGTCATAGACTTCTCAGTGAGGTCTTGTGAGTAGTCAAAAAAGTTGACCCTCTTAGAACAGAAGGACTTTTCTCAAAAGTTAGAAACATAAAATTTTCAATTAGATTCTATTAGATAACTTAATTGCATACAAAACACAAAATACAAATTTACTTAATAGTGAAGAAAAAATAGCACAGAAAATAAAAGGAAAAATATAGCTTTTTATGATAATCTTTTCAATAAAGTCAATAGTTATTGTAGAGTATGATAATGTAAATTCAAATACAAATCTATATTATATTTCCAAGTTGATATTTGAATTTGAACCAAATTGGATCTCATGGACATGATTATTTCTTAATTTTAATATTCATAGACATTATCATCATCATCATTTCTACCATAATCTCTATGAATTCTCTTTCTCCATTCTTTTTTATTACATGTTGTTTCACTTACTATATTTAACTTTTTAAAATCATTTTTAATAACCTCATTCTATATTATTTTTTATCACCCTCTCCATCTCTTACCTTTTATTACAACTAGTCTTCCTTGTTTGACTGGAGCATCAATAGCTCTCTGATGTACATGACGAAATCATCTAAGTCTACTCTCTCGGACTTTCTCACCAATGGGTATTACCACTAATTTTTCTTTCATAATTTTATTAGTGACCCTATCTCTTCTAGACACCCCACTCATCCATCTTGTTACCCAAGAATTGTCTCGTGTGTGTGTGTTGGGAGGGCGGGGGGGGTGGGGGGGGAGGGGGAATCTCTAAGCAAATAATGGAACTTTTTCGGTTAAGCTTGTTTTGAAAAAATTATTTGAACTTTTGTCAAACACTTGGTTGGCTTATCTAACTGCAACATATAAAGCCTATAGGATGAAGACTATGTTGATTGCATATTTAATTGGTGTGCAATATGATTAGCAAATGAATAATCAAATAAATATTCAATCAATCAACATACTCCAAGCATTCATCTCATCCTCCTCATATGAACTAAAGTATATAAACTAATAGCATCCATATATATATATATATATATACATATATATATATACATATATATATACACATATATATATATAAAGCATATGGAATTTAAATAAATAAAATGCTATTAAGTAAAGGAGTTAAGGGTTCGAGAAATGTTAATTCAAGACACCATTATTTACATGATTCGGTATCTCCATTGGTCACCTACATCCATGCCTCAAGAGCACCTCTTGAGATTTTCACTATTGACCTTCCTTTGAGGGTAAAAATTAGACATTTACAATTGCCAAGTGTAACACTTTGGCTTCTTTGCTCTAGTGAGCACTTCACCAAGACTTTATTGTCAAGCACATGACTTGGACTTCCTTTCTCTTTTGATGGCTAAGAGATAATCATTGCTCACTCTAACGGGTGAAAATTGTTACCCAATTATTCTCTTTATAAGGTAGAGAATGAACCTTTACAAGCTTTCATGAAAATATCCCTTTTGCCAAAAACATCTCTTGGTGTTCCTCTCAAATGAGATGAATAATAGTTTGAGTACAATAGAGAATATCCTCAACGGATAGATATAGAAATGGTAGCTCAATATCCTATAGTTATAAATAAAGTATTCAAAAGAAAGCTCAACTCTAATGTTTCACCATGAATGATATTCAAGGTAGGCACTATGGTAGTTTCTACCAACTAAGGATATGTAAATCTTTTTTGTGGTAGATTTTGCCAAGAAGAGATGAAGATAAACCAAAATAGAATGATTTGCAAGTGTAAACTTAATAGTGGTTCCTACCCATGAATGATATGCAAGTGTATGCACAATGGTAGATCACTCTTTTGCCCTCTAGCTCTCTCAGCCCTTTGAAATGTCCCAGACATCTTTTATATAGAACCTGTGACACCTCCAAATTTCAACACATGAGTTAGCCAGGCTCACACACAAAAATGGGGAGGCGTCAGGCAATCAACAATAAATAAGCACAGAATACTAGATGCAATAATGAAGGAATTAAATAGCAAGAAAAAACTAATAAAGAATAAATCCTATACCATAAATATCCATAAAACTCTAATTAATTAATTCGTAATTAATTCGAAATAAATACCAAAATTCTCAATTAAATACAACCCGTGAATCCCGTAACTCAATGACCCACCCCTATATCCAAAACTAGAAATAAACCATAGTCCAATAATCTAAAAAAATAAAATAGAATGAAGTCCCTACTCTGAATAGACTAGAATAGAATGTAGACACGTGAATCTAAGAAGAACCACAAACTCAATTCTGTGGCTGAAATTACCTGTGACCTGAAAGTTTGTCAACAACAAGTGGGTTAATCTCACTAGCAAGTCCTCTCTATTACTACCCAACAAAGTACCGATAAACCTATTATCTCCATAATTATAATAGAAAACTAATAATAAAACCTAGACATATTAATTATATACAAATGACCATTTATAAACTATACAAAAATTAGACAACTCAATCGTGCCCACAAAATCCACACATAATAAATATACATATGTGATCAATGAAATAAATCATAAAAGTTTAGGTAGCTCAACTATGCCTACATATATATATAAGAATAAAAATAGGCAACTCAACCATGCTTGCAAATTTTAATAAATAAAAATAGGTAACTCAATCAATCCCGTAAATAACCACATACCTGACAAATCAACCATGTCGTAGCAACTCAACCATGCTAATTAGTACTGGTGAGTTCCACTTATTATCCACCCTGAGTGGTTTAAAATATATATACACAATTCACAATTTGATAAAAAGTAACATAAACATATATAACAATTTATCTGAAACTGTAAAGACCGTGACTATTTTTGGTTTTTTTTTCATTTATTGTCACATAAGTGATTTAAATGGTTATATGTATGTTATGATTATGAAATACATGTTTGGATACTTGTATGAGGTTCCAAGAATGTTTTGGGAATGTTTGGTGCAATTTGATATTTTCAGGTCGGTCGGACTCAGGACGCGGGTCGGGTAAGCTCAGGAAACTGGATATTTTTTGAAAAACTTTTATTTTTTATATTTGAATATTTAAAATATTAGAAGAATTAAGAAATTGATTTTAGGTCTGTAGGAGTTTTCAGAATTGAAAACGGAGGCAGGGAAGGTACGTTAAGTGACTAGGGGCATTTTAGTCATTTGGCAAAACTAGGGCTATAAATAGCTAAAATGACATTTTAACCATTCATTTCTCTCTTTCTAGAAACCGACCAAGAGACTCTCTCTTTTCCCTGCACTTCATTTTCTTCTCTCTTAGATTCGAGGGACTTAGAGCGTGACTTGAAAGACGCCGAATAAGGAAAGGTTGATCTACACATTGAGGGCTTCCATTTAATGGGAGCAAAGTCAAATTTGGATGAAATTGGGCTCAGTGAAATTTGGGAATTTTTTTTTGAATCTCTTCTAAGTGAAGGTAGGGATGCCTAAACCATGAAATTCGGGATTTGTGTGAGTATATTGGGTGCCTTTGGCATCCAATTAGCTATATGTGTATATTTGTGTATTTTTAAAGTTAATGCATGCTACATTATAAATTATAATGAATTTATACCCTGAATAGATGTAGTTATGTGCTTAGAAATGTTATAAGTGATTATATAGCACGTTGTATGAAAAATGTGGAAGAATTATACATGTTCTATGTGTATATGTGAATGTGACACCTAAATGTTTGATTAATTGCCTTAAAGAGCATGAATTATTGTAAATCATGTTTTATTGTTGAGATAAATATTTTGACATGAGAAGATGTGGACACGAGCATGAAAACATAAATTACCCATGCATTGCACATACATAATTATGAGGGTGTATGTGAGAGGGAGTAGGAACACCGAATGGATCGATTAAAGAGTTTGATTATAAAATCGGATGGACTGACTATGGTGTTCGTGTGTTCAAAGGAAAGTGAATAGAATATCGGATGGACTATCACTAGAGTTTGAATTCTAGGTTATGTGTGAGACACATGGGAGGGACATGACATTGTGAATACCAAGACATGATACATGACATGGATATTAAAATGTGAACTTGTGCCTAATATGATTGCATGATATATGCGTGTAGCATGATTATGTGGTATGTGGTTTTCACAAAGCTTTAGGAGTTGTGTTTTAGTCATTTCTACTGAGCATGCAAGAATTCATCCCACATATATTAACTATTTTCAGGACATGGCAAGGAGATAGCAGAGTCCCCCCAACAATGAGTTGGTGGGGAGCGTAGCTAGATTTCTTTTGAGAATATTTAATACTTATTTTTTATATGCATGTTCGGGATGTGGACTAAATGCATCTTTTGGTTATTTATATAATGTTTTGATGATTATAAAAACTTATAAATGATTATACCTTTAGATTATATATATGCAAATGTTTAGAAATGGATGAATGTATAAAAATCTACTTTTGAGGCATGTATGAGTATCTTTCATTTATATGAATGTATGTGAAAATATCATATGTAAGGAACCTTTCTCTTTACAATTATGCATGTGTTGGTAGTATGAAGAGTGGACTATTGATGAGTTTTAATTTAGGTAATTAAATGGATGTTTTGAGGTAGTGGAAAAGAAAAGATGAATGTTAGGATTTGGAATTGTTAAGTTTGAATTCCATTTTTGCATGTATAATAATGGTGAAAGTAGTGGGGATAAAGAAATGGTGCATTGAGAGGTTATATTGAGCTATGAATACTAAGTGGGGTGTGTTGAGATTTAAAAATAGGAATTAGCAGGTTTAAAGGGGTTTCAGTTGACTGAACCATCCTTCAGCCGACCGAAACTGGGAGATCCCGAGAATTTGTAATAGCAGGTTCGGGAGAGATAAGTTTCGATTGACCGAAACTTGCCTTCAGTTGACCGAAAGGCAACCATCAACCGACCGAAGGAATTAGGTGGTCGACCGATAGATTGCCCAGGTTTCAGTTGACTAGTGGGGTGTCCATCAGCCAACCAAAACTTGGAAGGTGAGCTATTTAGGTGCTGTTATATATTAGGAGGTAGGGCCAAACACACTAGGGTCTATGGGACATACTATAACCCTACGGTGATTATGCAGATGAGCATGATGATGAAATATTGGGTTTAAAGTTCTAGTATCCCATATCAGGATTTAAGATGAACTAGTTAAGCTTCCGTGAATTAGACTCGATGGTCTGTGTCGGAGTTGAGCCGATAAGTGGAAATTGTCATGGTTATTTGAGTTGTGGGACAATAATCGAGAAATCATGACACCTCATGATCCGGAGTTTAGGGTCGGACCAGGGTGTTTTGGTGGTCCAAATTTTGGGGCGTCACAGAAACCATTCTCACATATATTATATGATTTCTAAGCTCTTATGTATAGTCAAAATATTTCAACACAACCATTAACCTATAAATCATCATAACTTGATTTCTCAACATAACCAACGTACTAAACTACTTTAAACCTATTATACTAGTTCATACAATTTAGTAATGAATCGAACATATATATAACATGTCACACCCTGATTTTTGAGGGTGAGTCCATCCATTAAATCCTAATGAACTATCTTAACCTTTAATTATCGCAGAAGCTTAATCACATACATACAAATATATACGTATAACTCAACTTCAATCCATTTATATGGGCCCCACATGTGACCACACATACACGTCCAAACAATACTCCTATCCTCAGTCTAGCTATGGATTATGATGTATCGTAATGGAGATTATGATGTATCATAATCTACGATGCATATGCAATGCATCACTACATCTTGTGAAATGTGCTACTTTTCAACCCAATTCCGCAATATTATGTATTGTAATGGAGTTTTTGATACATCACCGGATTACGATACATCATAATAAAGATTACGATACTCATAATCACTTGACTGTAATTTCTGTAGAATTTTCTAAGTGATCAACAATCTACACAATTCACACCCAAATGTCTTCCTTATCCTCACATCATCTTATATAACATTAAAATATAATGAAATGCTATAAAGTCATACATTCCAAGCATTTGATCCAAAACATGTATTCCATCAAACATTTCTCTAAAAATATATAATTTACCCATATGGTTTACATAACAGATCCAAAGGTATATGTAGTTTGTTCGGGACTACAAAATTAAAAGTATCAACATGCTACAAGCCGACATGGATAGTAATATGTACAACATCCAAAAATAACACCAAAATACTACAAGAAACTCCACTTAGATAATCAAGTCTCTTCCATTGCCAGTGCCTTATCTGTAAAAAATTTGGGAGGAAAGGGGTGAGCAAAACAACGAGCTCAATAGGAATGCCCCAATCCACTTAGGGATCGACCCGACATCGACCTACATGATATGTAACCATGATGTCACTACTCTACATGATATATTCATGCTTTTAAGTTCAATTAACGCAAATGCAATTAAATATGTATGCATTTAATCCATTCATCATGCTTAACAGTTAAAACATATAAGCATCAAGATATTTACATCTTTGTCGGTCATAATCTGATACATAGACAAGATTGGTCAACTCCGGCGATTATGTGGTATTGGACAACTCTAACGACACCTGTATGATTTGGACAACTCCAAAGAATCATACATTCCCAGTAAAATATTGGTCTTGCCATTGTGAGTGGACAACCACGACTATCACAAGATTTTGGATAACTCTGAATTCTAGGCATTAGCCTTGGTATGATTAGGCAACTCTGATGATCATACCTTAGTGAATAATTACACGACGTCTATAACATGGTTGGGCAACTCCGAACCCCATTTATGACTCACTTGGACAATCCTCCGATACATTGTATACATACTCATTACGCACATATAACACATAGTCTTCATGCTTTCCTACATACATTCATACTCTTTATGGATTCTAACCTATGTCACATTCTTATACACCACATATAGTCACATATATGCTCAAGTCATGCATCCAATTCATATATGCACATAATTCATCACATAACTAGATATACTCTCATGTTATACACATTGCATGTATATATTCACAATTCATCATATATCACAAGATGAACATTTCTAACACATATAAATACATAATGTAAGAGGGAAAGACAAATCACTCAACTCCCACTATTCTTCCATACATGCTAACATAACCAATACATTCCCAAACTCTCCAAAATCTTAAGAATCGATAAATAAGAAGGAAGAAACACCACTAACTTAAGTTTAAAGATTTTTGAGCCAAAACTCAAAAATTTCTCCAAGTTCTACCTTGTCGAAATATGACTTTGTTCGGTTCAAATCGAAGCCTTGACCCATAGAATACTTTACCTTTCTTCCGGAACTTCCGAGTCTGAGTTCCAAGCCTCCAAAATGAAGAGAAAAGGAAAAAAGATGAAGAGGGAGTGAGAGAGATGCACAACCTACTATTCAAATGGCTGGAATCTTAGCCCTTTAGATATTTATAATATCTAGGGCATAAAATGATCGAAATGCCCCTAGGCCACTTAACGTACCTTCCCGACCTCTGTTTTCAATTTCAAAAGTGGCTACGGCTCCGAAATCACTTTCTTAACTCTTTTAACATTTCATTTGGTTCAAAACCAAAAATAAATATATTTCAAAAATTTATAGAATTCCCTGGCCCACTCGACCCGTGTCCTAGGCCTTACTAACCCAAAATTCTCAAATTTCACCAGACGCTCCCAAAATTTCCCCGAACCTCTAAACAAGTTCCCAACCATGTTTCCCACGTTTAAACATTAATACATTGATGCTTATATGCTCATTTTGACTTTAACAGGATTAATTAGATGGGTTGTAGGTGCATATAACAGGTTGTATAAAGTCAAAATGAGCATATAAGCATCATTGTAAGTGCATATCAACATATATATATATATATATCAAATTGGACACCTACAACCCATCTAATCTTAAGCAAACCTTATTAACTATGCATCCCACAATAATTAAAACCCTATAATAGCAGATTATACACACACACACACACACACACACATATACATATAGACACCATGTTTACACATAAACAATCCATATACCTAATTAATCCCATCACATACCTAATACGTATCAGAGGTGCTACGTTTATAGGTTCAAAGGGGAAGAGAAGAAAGAAACTTATCTTACGATTCGTAGAGCAACTTCACGTATCTTGTTGCGTGTTTGTCTCAATTCGTCCTTCACAAATCTGTATGTGCAAGACCAAGGATTATGTTTTTATGATCTTCTCCCTCGCTTTCTTTCTCTCTAAATGGAAATATAAGTTATGTATAATAGGGTCTTATATAAACCCAAAATGAACTAGGAAACCTATTTAAAATAGGTTTGCAAAATAGAATTTTTGTCATAATTACGATAGATTGTAGTACCTGTTACGATTGATCATAAGGAACAGTACGATCTATCATGTGATCAAAAACATAGTTTTATATTTTTCTTTAAAATTGTACAAAAGTATTTAAAAATCTATTTCAGAAGGACGTGGTAATACATTCTCCCCCCAACAAAGGAATTATGCTCCCATAATTCAACTCATACAAAGTTCTGGATATCTAGTACGAATTTCATCCTCTCGTTCCCAAGTGGATTCTTCCTCATTGTGATAGTTCCATTAAACACGCACTAAAGGAATAGTCTTCGAGTGCAACACTTGATTCCTACAATCAAGAATACAATATGGCTGTTCTACGTAAGTTGCATCCGGTTGTAACTCAATCTCTCCAACATTTCTGTACTAATAAACATCCTTATCTCAGAGAATTTCTATAGTATGGACAAATGAAAAGTGTCATGCACCCTATGCATATTATCTGGTAATACCAATCAGTATGCTGCTGGCCCAATCTTGTCAGTAATTATAAAAGGATCCACAAAATGAGGTGATAACTTTTCCTTCTTCCCAAACCTCATTACTCCCTTCATGGGAGACACCTTAAGTAAAATCTGATCTCCCCCTTGAATTCTAATACATGAGTTCATCGATTAACATAACTCATCTGCCTACTCTGGGTAGTGTGCATATGATCTCTAATAAGTGCAACTTTCTCTGGTGTGTCCTTAATAAATTCAGGACCTAAGAATCTGCTCTCTTTAACCTCCATCCAACATAGAGGAGATTTGCACAGTTGGTCATTTAAAGCCTCAAATAGTGTCATACTAATAGTCTTTTGATAACTATTATTATAAGCAAACTCAGAATGTGATAAATAGAACTCCCAATTGCCCTTAAAATCCATAACACATGCCTGAAACATATCTTCAAAATTTTGATTAACCCATTTAGTTTGGCCATCTGTCTGAGGGTGATAAGTTGTGCTAAGATGTAACTCTGTACCCAAATCCTGTTAAAAGCTCTCCCTTGATACAAAGTTTGGATCTCTATCTGATATAATAGACAGTAGTATTCCATGAAGCTTCACTATCTTTGTGATATAAGCTTAGCATACTGCTCCAAAGTGTAGTTTGAGCGAATTGGTAAAAAGTGAGCAAACTTAGTCAATCTATCAACTATAACCTAGATGGAGTAATGATTCTGGTGTGATGTAGGCAATCCTTGAATAAAATCCATGAAAATACTCACCCGCTTCTACTCTGGTACTAGAAGTGGTTGCAAGGATCTTGGTGATCAATCTTAACCATCTAACAAGTACTACCCCTAGAGACAAATATAGCTACGTCCCTTTTCATACCTGCTTACCAAAACTGACGTTTCATGTCCTAATACATTATATCCCCTCCTGGGTGTACCATGAATGGAGAATTATGAGCTTCTCTCATCATTGCCTTCCTTAAGTCATCAATGAGAGGAACAACTAATCGACCCTTATACCTCAGACCTCCATCTGAACCAACTGTGTAAAATAGAACATCCTCTGAAGTTAACTTTACAATCTTGTCCATACACTGTTGGTCATTAAATTCAACCTCAATTACTCAATGAATAATAGTAGGTGTCATCGCCACACATGCAACAAAAGCATCCGCTAACTCACCAAATATTTTTAAAGCATTCCATTTTATCTCAAACAGGGCTGAAAGACTAGTATAAGGTCGACGACTGAGAGCATCTACGACCACATTTGCTTTCCCCAGATGATATTGAATAGAGAAGTGATAATCTTTCTCAAATTCCAACCATCTATGTTGTCTCATATTCAGCTCCCTTTGAGTGAATAGATATTGTAAACTCTTATGGTCACTAAACAAACTAAAAGTCTCTCCCGAAAGATAATGCTTACAAATTAGTAATGCAAACACTACTACTGCTAGTTCTAGATTATGAGTTGAATAATTAAGCTCATGAGGTTTGATCTTACATGATGTATAGGATATAAGTCTCTCCTCTTGCATCAACACACATCCTAGATGCCTCAGACCTCCATCTGAACCAACTGCGTAAAATAGAACATCCTCTGAAGTTAACTCTGCAACCTTGTCCATACACTGCTAGTCGGTAAGTTAAGCCTCAATTACTTAGTGAATAATAGCAGGTGTCACCACCACACATGCCACAAAAGCATCCTCTAACTCACCAACTATTCTTAAAGCATTCCATTTTGTCTCAAACAGAGCTGAAAGGCTAGTATAAGGTCAACGACTGAGAGCATCGACCACCACATTATTTTCCCTGGATGATATTGAATAGAGAAGTGATAATCTTTCATAAATTCCAACCATCTACATTGTCTCATATTTAGCTCCCTCTGAGTGAACAAATATTGTACACTTTTATGGTTACTAAACAATCTAAAAGTCTCTCCCAAATGATAATGCCTCCAAATTCGTAATGCAAACACCATTGTTGCTAGTTCTAGGTCATGAGTTGGATAATGAAGCTCATGAGGCTTGATCTTACATAATGCATAGGATACAAGTTTCTCCTCTTGCATCAACACATATCCTAGACCTTGCAAAGACGTATTAATGAAAACAAGATACTCAATCTCGCTCTAGGGAGTGGTTAGAATAGGTGCAGATGTCAACTTACGCTTTAGCTCATCAAAAGCTACCTGACAAGAATTGTCCCAAACGAATGACACACTCTTTTTAATCAAATGGGTGAGCGGATTGGCAATATTAGAAAATCCCTGGATAAACCTATGATAATAACTTGTCAACCCCAGGAAACTACAAACCTTTGAAGGTGAGGTAGGTTGTCCCCACTCCAAGACTGCTAAAACTTTGGTTGGATCCACTGTTATCCCTCTCTCTAACACCACATGACCCAAAAACTTTACTTCCCTCTGCTAAAATGCACATTTCTCAAATTTTGCATGCAGCTGGAGCTCTCTAAGTATTTGTAACATAATATAGAGATGTCTGACATGCTTATCCTATGACTTAAAGTAAACCAGAATATCATCAACAAAGAGAATGACAAATTGGTCCAAGTAGACTCTAAATACCATATTCATCAAGTCTATAACGACAGTTGGAGCATTTGTCAACCCAAAAGGCATAACACAAAACTCATAAGACCCATATCTAGTGAGAAAGGTTGTCTATGGCACATCCTGCTCCCAAACACAAAGCTGATGGTAGCTAGATTTCAGGTATATCTTCGAGAAGTAAGTGAATCCCCTCAACTGATCAAATAAATCATTAATTCTCGACAACGAGTACTTGTTATAGATTTTGACCTTGTTCAATGCCTTGTAATCTATGCAAAGGTGAAGAGACCTATCATTCTTCTTAATAAATAATACTAGGGCTTCCCACGATGAAGTACTCTTGCAAATGAACCCCTGATTGAGAAGTTGCTGGATCTGATCATTCAATTCCCTTATTTTTATTAGTGTCATCTTATATGAAGCCTTAGCAATAGGTGCAGTACCTGGAGCTAAGTCTATGAAAAAGTCTATCTTACAACTATGTGGCAATCTTGGAATCTCTTGAAAAACTCATACTAGTAAAATACTACCTATGGATATAGTGGTTTCCTCTTAAGACTTTGCATCTATATAAACACAGGTGTGTGCTAAACCCTCAATGTGGTCATGACATAACCAGTGTAACCCGTTTATAAGTGAATCATGTTTGCTTTGTAGGTCTTTTATAAAAAAGAATGTTATTGTGAGGAATTAAAACTGAGATCAGGTTTAAATTAGCCATACACTCCTACCACTAATCCACCAATGAATTTTGTTTACATATGCCACAACAATAATATTTAATCTACAATACTGAAAATTTAAACTTAATAAATTTTGAAATATTAATTAAATTACAATAATATTTCCCCCCTCATTTTGAATATAACAAACAAACGTTATTAATTATATTAACTAAGTAATTAAATCAATAACACAATTTTCACTATCTTGAAATCAAATAAAAACATTAATCACACTCAAATAATAGAGCATTTAGAACAAACATTAAGTATATATTTCATTGAATTAACATATTTTTTAATTTATATTAATGTTGAAGTATTATTGACAAAAAATAAAGGAGTGGTCTAACTTATATTACTTTAACTATTATATGTTACACTGTATATTTCGGGATAATAACGAAAAACTTAATTTCGTAAAACTAGATATTCAAATTAAATGATTTAAACTCATCAATTATTCTAATTGATTTTGTATACACTTAACTAATTAATCAAAATTTGAGGAAATATAAGAGAATGGTTTAACTTATATTACTTATAATTGTTACATGTTATACTATATATCTCGGGACACTAAAGAACAATTATAACCATCATTCATATATAATTATATTTATATATCCACCATATATATATGTGTGTCTCTTATATTCCCATTCCAATGTTCTCTTTCTCTTTATTTTTCATTATTGGACCGACACTCACCTTCTCCCTTATGAAATTCTATAAAGAATTTTCACGTGAACATTGGTACATCGTAATGAAAATTTTTTACTCAAAGTTTTCAAAACCAACCAATAAAATACATTATTCTCTTTAGTAATCATCACTCTCTCTTTCCATACATACAAGGCGTTACACTCACAACACCTAACTCACACCACTAGAGTCTAGTACAAATAATATATATACTATATATAACATATTTGTAATAACCCAATTTTTTCATAAAGACCAGAATTTATTTAATTTTTCAAATGAGGATTGGATTGTAGAGACCGATTTATTTTGACCAGGTATTATTATTTTTATGTAATGGTCAACACATACACACACACACACACACATAATTATCCATATATACAGTGCATGGTTTAGTTGATGATGATTAACATGTTAGTTAGTTAATGTACCCACTTGTAAGCCTTGGTGCATGAGGGACATGGATAAATTTATATCAAATTCCTTATCATTTTGTATAGGTTATTCTTATGATAAGGTTGGATAATGAATGATATGATTGATTAAAATAAAAGGTTTTTCCTCTATAAATCATCGTGTTAAGTTTTTGTGGAGTGTGTGCGCCATATTTCAGGCATTCTAGATATTTTATTTTATTTTATTTTAATTTTTTTTATATTTATCAAATTCCAGATTCCTAAAAATTTGGGGTGTTATAATATAAGAAAATAAAAAATATATATATATAATACACGTCAGAACAAATAGTGTGAAAATATACGTTTACATGTTTTTAACATTTTATAAAACAAATTTACAATATTAAGCTTTATATTTTTTACATTTTAAAATAAATTAATAAATATTAATGGGTTAAACAGGTCGTGTTGACTCGACATGACTCGTTAAATTAAACGGGTAAAGCGAGTTAAATGTATCTAAGTGGGTCATATTCGTGTTAACCCGACATGAATATTAATGGGGCAACCATGTCAGTTTCGGGTTAGCAGGTCAAACCTAAAAATGACACGATTTCTTATTAGGTAAATCATGCAGACACGATAAGGACACGAACATGATTAGCCCAAACCCAAATCCGCTTATTTCGTGTCGTGTTCGTATCATGTTAGCGTGTCGTGTCAAATATTGCCACCCTTATCCACAACTCTCTCTTACAATCATACCAACTCTTAGTGGTGTAGAAATGCTAAGAGGATGACTATATAGTTGAGTCACTAATCCAGATAAAGCAACAAAAGATCGAGACACAAAAGAATGTGATGCACCCGTATAAAAAAGAACTCTACTAAGTCTACCCTGTAAAGTAAACATACCATCAATGGACTGAGGAGCCTACACATCATAAGGCATGATGTTGTACACCCTACCATAATGCAACTACTATGTGGGTTGCCCCTGTGGTATGGGTGCCGATAGTAACAGCCTGAACACGTGGAACTTGTGGTACATATAAAGGTAGTGGTTGCCTCTGCCCCTACTGAGCATACTGACCTTATCGACTATGGTGACCCTGATTAGCTTTAGGATGCCTCCTAGCTATGTGCCCAAGCTTTACACACTCATAACAATGCCCTCTAAAGGGACCCTGAATATCTCCTCTGCTGATTTCCTTGCTGTTGATCTTGTCCAGACTTGGGTACTCCATTATACTATCCCTGAGTCAAAGTCCCCTCTTTGTGAATGTCTGTATTTCCCTTATGTTTCTTTCAAGGTTATTGTCCCTAGAATCTGCTTTTGTCATTATATCCCCCACCATTTCCATTATCTTTCTCCACTGTCTGACTGGTGGAGACTTTGTTACCTTGCTTTTCCACCTTGAATTTCCTGTAGTCCCTCTGAATTTGACAATGTTGTAAAGATGCATCCATCACCTAAACATAGGTAGTGTAAGCTAGATTTTCCACTAACACCTATCGAATGGGCCACATCAATCTATTAATGAAATAATTTATTTTCTTCTCCTCATTGTTCACCTCCTCAAGTGCAAATAAGGATAAACTGGTGAACTCATGCAACAATCCTATCCCCTTGCTGTAGGTTTAGAAACTTTGTGATGACCTCTGTGGGCAGGTGTGGTGTGAGCGAACAGTGGTAGGTTACAGGTGTCACGATCCCACATTGTCTGGGCAGGTGAAAGTGAAGTGCTATATGTATGTTTATTACCCTTCTATGGCATGTGTTTTAAAGTCGTGATGGCCACGAGCCCACCATAACTAGCTCCACAGTTAAGCATGCTTAATTAAAAGTAGTACCAGGATGGGTGACCACCTAGGAAGTCTTTAGTCTTGGGGAGCCAAAAGTGGACAATATTGTGTTAGGTAAGGGTGAGGCGTTAGAAATGGTATCAGAGCCAGAGCCTAATCGAAAGTGTGCTGATGGGGACGTCCGACCTTCAAGGGGGATGGATTGTGACGACCTCTGTAGGCGGATATGGTGTGGGCGAACACTGGCAAGCTACGGGTGTCACGATCCCACATCGCATGGATAGGTGAAGGTGAAGTGCTATATATATGTTCATCAACGTTCTATGACACAACGCGTTTTAAAGCCGTGATGGCCCTGAACCCAACAGAACTCCACAGTTAAGCGTGCTTAGTTAGGAATAGTACCAAGATGGGTGACCCCTTGGGAAGTCTCTGGTTCAGGAGAGCCAAAAGTGGACAATATTTTGTTGGGTAAGGGTGGGATGTTACGAATGGTATCAGAGTTAGAGCCCAGCCAAAAATGTGCTGACAAGGATGTTAGGCCTCCAAGGGAAGTGAATTATGATGACTTCTGTGGGTAGGTGTAGTGTGGGAAAACATTGACATGATACGAGTGTCACGATCCCACATTGCCTAGGTAGGTGAAGGTGAAATGTTATATGTATGTTCATTACCCTTCTATGACACCAGAACTTCACAGTTAATCGTGCGTAGTTGGGAATAGTACCAAGATAGGTGACCCCTGGGAAGTATCTAGTCTAGGGGAGCCAAAAGCGGACAATATTGTGTTAGTATTAAAGTCAGAGCCTAATCGAAAGTGTGCTGACGAGGATCATAGGCCTCCAAGAGAGGTTGTCACGCCCTAATTTTTTACTCCCAAAAACCAAGGGTGATGATGTCATAAACCCACACTTCTTATCATAATTACTCTTTGATATCATGCTTTGATACCAAGCTGTCACGCCCTAATTTTTAATACCCAAATCAGTATAGAAAATGGAGGTGAATAGTTCACTCTGTACCACGTGTCATCACTAAACTTGCTCAACACCTATGCATTTGCAATTCACAATGTTAAATCTATGCATTTCATAAACATAATCCAAAAACATATATTATATACATTCCTCAAGAGTTGTAAACTCGCTACTCATATAAACTATTTAATTCTAGAACTCAACTCCTTGTGTGATTGTAACTTGAAATTGAAACCTACACCATTAGAAATAGAATTCAAAAATACTTAATTTCAAAGAATGAATCACTTAAATCGGGTTTGAGACGACAAAGTTATGTCCATTTTAAAATATTAAAAAATCCAGAGCAGTAAAATAGTCGACTATTCCTGAGGAAAAGTCGATTGTTTTTCCCTTCTAGAAAGCTTAAAAATGCTCTACCAAAAATAATCGACTTATCTAGAAGGGACATCCAACTATTTCCATTTGAAACCCTTTTTTGGCATCTTTTGCCCCAAACTTACACCAATCCTCATACATATACGTTTTCAAAATACAAAACTCATCCAATCGCATTCCAATCATCAATGAAATGTCAAAACTTCATACATTCCACATAATTAACCTTTAAATCATAAACATACTTAAATTGAATACTTAGAGTATAAATATGAAATTCAAGGCACATACGCCTATAAACAAGATTTTAAAACTTAAGTCTCCATACATATTTCAAAATGCACTATGTCCACATCTTGCACGTGTTCGAATAAAAAATGACTAAAAAGAAGAGTTCTATAACTCAAAGTTCAACTCATGGTTGCTCACCATCAACCATCTCTTTGCCACGTCCTGAAAATGTTAATGTAGGGGATGAACAAGTTTAATGGCTCAAAGTAATATATTGTATAATCCATTCAAGTTCACATTTCATATCATCGCATAAAGACAATTCAACATGCATAACCTAGCTACGTGTCATGCTTCCGAGCATTCTAGTCATCGTTATAACTTTCATTTCTATGGCATCCACATCAAATATATTTGACAACCACAAAATTCATAACATGCTTCATTGCACAATTCATCATATCTATAACATATGACATAACCGAATTCGTAAACAAAATTCCCTCAAGTTAAATAAGTCACATTGTATACTTAAAAACTCAAAGACGCACTCACATTTGGTATCACACTCACACACATCTCGAATACGTGTCGAAACCCCATATTCCATTTTCTAGTTATTTTAGGGCTACTAACCAACTGGTAACCAACCCTCTTGCACAAGTTTGAGATATTTCAACCCCCGGGGATATGATCCCCATCTACTTTTCTCATGAACCACTTCTGAGTCCACACCGCACTCACACAAAATATGTTATATTTTGCACATACATTCACATATCTCGATGCATTACACCCAAGTCATGTCATATGTCCATTCTAACATGTCATGCAAGAATTCATATATAGACACACATATACATCAAAATTCTAAAATTAGGTTTTTCAATAAATCCTCCAAAATCTTATATATGCAATACATGTCCCAATTTGCACATTTTAAACAATTCATGCATTCTACAACATATATCAATCATTTCTAATTTAAAGAAACATACATCATCAATTAATTCAATAATTTCATTCCAAAATCACATATAAACATATATAATATGAAATTATTAATTTTATTCCTAAAATATGAAATTTAACTTGAAATGAAAGACACAACACACACCCCCTACCTCAATAGCTATAGTTTCAAGTTATTTCTTACTTTCATCCAAAAATCAACTATCTCTAAAATTAATTCCAGACGAATCAATCTTGAGCTCTTAATGCGTAGACCATTTCTCTCTTTTTCGGCATCACTCAATTCCAGCTTAAGCTTCTCAAATTTGATAGAGAAATGAAGAAGATGATATAGCTATATATAGATATATTTATTGTTCTCCATTCGGCCGAAGAGAATGAGAAATGAGGGCTGAGTCATTCTCTTTTTATTTATAGATTTTAACCTCCATTTATTTACAAAAATGCCACTATCTTTTCACTAAACCTTCCCGGGCTCCGTTTTTGATTTGCGTAACTCCGATTGACACAAAATTGACTCCGTAGTGCGTCAAATATTTTATTTATCCTCTACATTTGGTGTCATTCTGACACATTAGTATTTTCTAGGCCCACGGGGCCCGTGCCTTAGGGTCAATCCAAGACGAAAAAGTCAACTTTTCCTAAATGCTCCCAAAACTTTTCCAGACCTCTATTCAAGTCCCCAAACATGTATTTTACATTTAAAACACTCATAAAATTATTTAAAGCATTAATATGACAATAATGACATTAAAGGAAAATTGAACAAAAGTGGTTGTGGTTCTTACAGAGGTGAATTGTGACGACCTCTATAGGCGGGTGTGGTGTTAGTGAAAACTGGCAGGCTACAAGTGTCACAATCCCACATTGTTTGGCAACCTTCACATCCCCTGACCCTGAAAATTCTGGTGTGTGCCATTTAGTGAAGGAATTCCTAACTTTCTCGAAAGTATTAGGCTGCAATACAGGTATAATAGCTGCCTCTGGGGGGGTTACTAATTCTGAAGAGCAGTTGCAACTCCTACAGTAATAATCTGAGTAATGATGGCTGCAATGTTATGAGATAATTCAGCATTTCCATCCTAAGTATTGCCCTGATTCTAGTTTTGGTTTGCATTATTCCTCCTATGGGGTGGCATCTGAATAGATGAAAATAAACGACGTCAGTACCTCAAAAGATAGACTAAATGATAGAATACAACGAGTCCTAAACTTAGGCTCTAATTATTAGAATACGTGTCACGCCCCAATTTCCAATACCCAAATCGATACGAGAAATGGAGGTGATCAATTTCAACATCATCACTCTTTAAGCTTATTCATGCTCTGATACCACATTGTCACGCTTGTAGTCCTACTAATGGGCCTCTTGCAAGACAACAAGTCAAAACTGATCATTTAACCTAACTCAATCAACACCTTAAGTGCTTCAATTAATCGAAAATAGGGTTTTGATTAATCAAAGTACTTCGATTAATCGAACTTTTGGGTAACTTCTATCGAAACATGCTGATTTTTTACCCTCAAATGTGACCAGTTCTTCAATTAATCGAAGATCTAGTTTCGATTGATGATAACCCTTCTTGCTGAGGTTCTCGTTTCCCTATCATTCCAACTTCGAACACTGATTTTAATATATCAAATCATCCCACATCTTAGTATACATCTACATGTGTTTATACATGATCGTAACATGCATAAATGTTGACTGAATTATAAGAAAACTTTATGCTTGGAAACATACACCATTTAAACAAAAAAATTCTTGTCTAAAAGCTAACATTTGATGCATGTATGGCCATATATAATTCTCAAAAATATAAGTCTCCTTATACATTTCCAAATGCACCATATCCACATCCTGGACATGCATGACACAAAAATAACCAAAAAGAGTTCTTCTAAACTCTAAATCTAACTTATAGTTGGTTACCCTCGACGACTTTCTTGCCATATCCTAAAATTGTTAATGTAGGGGGGTGAGCAAAATCAACGGCTCATGGTTACATGTTGTGCAATATACCCAAGTTCACATTTCATATTAATTCATAACTCAAAAAATATACATAACATAGCTACGTGTCATACTTCCTAACATTCTAATCAAACGCCACAATTGTTTTATTTACATGGCATATATGTCAATACACATAACAATTCATAAGACTAAATTTAATCCATACATCAATGCACAACTTCATCATGCCTATAACATATGACAAAAACCTTTAACTTGAATATAAAGTCTAACACAAAATTATATTGCTCTCAGAATTGTGCTCACACTTACACACTCCGATACGTGCTTATGCCCCGTACCAATCCGTAGTTATTTCGGGCTACTAACCCATTCGGTAACAACATTCTTATGCAAGTTTGAGATCTTTCAACCTCGGAGGATCTTTTTTCCCTCTATTTTTCACATGAGTCACTCTTCGAAAATTTTTCCCATATGCCAAACATATCACATTTAGCACACATACATACGCATATTCTTTATGCAATAACACCCATACCATGCCCTAAGTTCATATTTAACATATCATGTAATAAACCACATTTAACACATACAATTCAATCTTTTCATATTAAAATTAGGTAAAGTTATTCAAGTTGAAACTAGGGTTCCAATACATATTCCAAAAATATCATATATGTAATATATGTCTTCTAAAGCACATATGCAAGTTTACATCCTAATTCAAAATTTTAAAGCATTTTTATCAAGGAAAACAATAAGAACCCCACACTAGTTCTATCATAAAGCCTCAAATAATCATATATAATATGAAAAAATTTATTTTATGCATATAACATGAAATAAACTTGTATTGAAAGATACAACACACACCCCCTATCTCAAGAGATGAAAATTTACGCTAAACCTCAAATACACCAAACCAAAATTTATCCCAACCTAGCTTTGTTCAGATCAAATCAACACCCTCACCATGTAGAACAAACTTTCCTTTTCGGCACCTTTCGAATCAAGCACTTAGGCCTTAAAAACCTAGAGAGAAGAAGATGAAGAGGAGAGAAAGGAGAGCTTGCCTGGCTGTTTTGAAGCTCAGAAATGAGACAAAATATATGTATTGTGATATTTATAAGCTCTAGGGCGTAAAATGATTGTAACGCCCCTAGTTCACTTAACGTACTCTCCCGACCTCCGTTTTTGAATTCGAAAGTGGCTGTGGCCTCGAAATCAACTATATATCTCTTCTTACATTTCATTTTGTCTAAAACCAAAAATAATATTTTTTGAAAAGATATCCGATTTTTCAATCCCACTCGACCTGTGTCCCAGGCTCCACCAACCCAAAAATAAAATAGAATCAAGTCCCTACTCAGAATAAACTGGAATAGAATGTGGACACATGAATCTAAAAAGAACCACGAACTTAACTATGTGGCTGAAAGTGCCTGTGACCTCAAAGTTTGTTAACAACAAATGGGTTAATCTCACGAGCAAGTCGTTTATACTAAAACCTAATAGAGTATTGATAAATCTATCATATCTATAATTATAACAGAGAACTAATAATAACATTCACACATACTAATTATATACATATTACCATTTATAAATTATACAAAAATTAGAAAACTCAATCGTGCCCACATAATCCACACATAATAAATATACATATACGATCAATAAAATAAATCATAAAAGTTTTGGCAACTCAACCATGACTGTAATTATATATAAGAATACAAATAGGTAACTCAACCAGGCTTACAAATAACAACGTACCTAGCAGCTCAACCATGCTAATTGGTACTGGTGAGTCCAACTTATTAGCCAGCCTAGAGTGGTTCAAAATACACATATGCAATTCACAATTTGATAAAAATCAACATAAACATATCTAACAATTTATCTAAAATCATTCTTACATTTATCATATGAAAAGTAACATTCTAAGCTCTTATGCATAGTCAAAATATTTCAACACAACCATTAATTCATCAATCATCATAACTTGATTTTTTAACACAACCAATGCACTAAACTACATTAAATCTATCATACTAGTTCATAAAATTTAACAAAAAATCAAAAATACATATATTCTAATTAATAGCATGAGAAAACATTGCACAAATACAATAATTATAGCATGAAGAATACCTAAAATAGAAAATGTAGCAATATATACATTGATAAATCATATTATAAACATTAATACATACAAACAATTAACATATCATCCTATACATGCATATAACATATTGTATAAAGTTGAAACGAGCATATAAACATCATTGTAGATCCATATCAGCATATATATATATATACACACACACATATATATACCGAATCGGACATTTACAGCCCATATAATCTCAAGCAAACCTTATTACCTATGCATCTCACAATAATTAAAACCCTATAATAACATATAAACCCACAAATCAGATTATACACATACGCATGTGCACACACACACATATACATATACCATGTTTACACATATATAATCTATATACCTAATTAATTCCATCATATATACCTAATACGTATCAGAGGTGCTACGTTTATATGTCCAAAATGAAGAGAAAAAATAAACTTGCCTTACAATTCACAGATGGTATCTCGTCGCGCATTCGTCTCAATTTGTCCTTTGCAAACTTGTATGTGCAAGACTAAGGATTAGGGTTTTGTGATCTTCTTCCTCTCTTTCTTTCTCTTTCTCTCTCTCTAAACGTGTATATAAATTTTGTATAATAGAGTTTTATATCAACCAAAAATGAACTAGAAAATTCACTTAAAATAGGTTTGTAAAATAAAATTTCCATCATAATTACGATTGATCGTATTGTAGCTTATAATTGATCGTAGTGCCTGTTACGATTGATCGTAAGGCATATTACAATCTATCATATGATCAAAAAATAGAGTTCTATATTTTTCTTAAAAATTGTACAAACGTATTTAAAAATTTATTTTAAAATGACGGGGTATTACATAACCTAATAAGAAAAATAGTCGTTTATAGCCATTTGGGAACACAAACTAGCAATTAGACATAAAGATTTTACAAAGTAGTTGACTGTATGTATGTTCACATCAAAGACTGATAGTTCAAAGTAGTCAATTCTCTTTAAGAAAGATTTGACTATTTTTGCAAAATTGGTAGCTACTAGAATTCAAAGTAGTCGACTCTTGTGAAGAAAGAGTTGATTGTTTTATAAAAGTAGTTGACTCTCTTTAAGAAGTAGTTGACTATTTTTTTACAAAATTGGTGTTTGATGAAAAACAATGTAATCGACTCCTTTAAAAACATAGTTGATTGTTCCATATGATTTTTTTTAAGGAATGCGAACTATAGCCAACAAAAGACTTTATATAGGATGGATAAATTTAAATCAAAGCCTAAACAAGTGTCAAGGGGCCTTCAAGATAGAATCAATTAAATTGATTCAAAGTCCTTGACTCTTCTAAGTGTAAATATTGAGATTTAAGATATTTTCAATTGAAGATCATCTCAATATTACATAAGGCTTTTTATGATTTAAACATACAAATTCAAAACCTTATTACTCTAATTCATAGAGACTATTCCAAATGATGTAATTGAAAGACATGGTCCTAGTAATGGCTTAATAGTTAAGTTCTTCTAATGCTTATGAAAGATTGAACTAACTCAACTTTGGTAAATGCCTCATTATATTATAGATGAAGTTCATAGCCTATTATTTATGGTCTAAGGACTTATGGATGATATGAGTGATATGCATATTCCTGTAGTACACTAAGTCAAGCGATAAACTTTTAAATGAAGTTACTTCAAAGATAACTTTACATTAAATACTAGCACTAATCCAAGACCAGCCTACCCAAATTTTTTATCTTCAATTCTTTAAGCTCATGGGTTCCATCATCATGTCATTTTGATCTACTTCAACTTTGTCATTGATCTTGATTATTGATCTTTGAGTTCTATGATCATATGACTTCATATATTTTCTTGTATATCCCTTTGAATTCTAAGGCCTTTAAGATACTTGAGATAATTTGATACCTTGTAAAATGCACATTCAAGTAAACTTATTATATCTACACTACAATAGATTGTTATCATCAAAATTACCCAAATAACATTGGGTTATAACCTCGAGGTCAACACATCTTAATATTCTCATTTTCGCTAAGTGAAGGTGTTGTTCTTGTTTCTTTTTAGGGTCCAACACTTTCCTTCATACAACATAGTTGGTCTAATGACGGTACTATAAAAATTTTCTTTTAGCCTATGTGTTATTTTCTTATTATATAAAATCTCACTAGCTTGTCTCTATTTTGTCCAACCTGCTTCAATTATACTAGTTACATCATTATCTATCCCTCCGTCCTTTTGTATTATTGATCTTAGGTAATGAAAGTGCTTATTTTAAGAAATCTTTTGATTTTGTAGTGCTATCATTATATTATTAATGTCTGAATTTTTATTAAATTTACACTTCACATACTCGATTTTAGTTCGATTAATTCTCAAACCTTTCGATTCTAAAACATTTCTCCACGTTTCAAGTATAATTGTTAAGTTCACTTTAGAGATATCTAAGAGCACGATATAATAGGTAAAGATCATGTACTATGGAATCTCGTTTTTGAATTATTTTGGTATTTTATCTAAGATTATTGCAAATAGATATAGGCTTAATACTGATCTTTGATGCAATCCTACATTTATGAAAAAATCACTATTTTCACCACACGTGGTACGAACTTTAGTTTTTGTATTTTTATACATATCTTGGATAATTTTTATGAATTGCAAGGAATTTTTTTTCTTTGCAGGACCACTAAATTTTTTAGGACCCTATCACACGATTTTTCTAAGTCTATAAAAATCATAAGTATGTCTTGTTGCTTACTCCTACATTCTTCAACTAATTATCTAAGTAGGTATATAACTTCCATTGTTGATCTTCCCAACATGAATCCGAATTGGTTATTGGATACCGTGGATTCCTTTATTAGTCTTTGTTATATTACCATTTCTTATATTTTCATTGTATGGCTCATTAATTTAATTGCTCAATAGTTGCTACAATTCCGTATATCCCATTTATTTTTGTAAAGTGATACTATCATACTTTCTCACCACTCATTTGGGATAAAGATTTGTTTTAGGATGTTATTAAACAATGTTGTTAGCCATTTAATTCCTATGTTACTTAATGTTCACAATACTTCTGTAGGTATACTATCTAAGTTTACTGTTTTATTACTCCCTATCTTCTTAAGTGTTTCATTGTAAGTTTGAAGTTGATGGAAGATTAACCTATAAAACTATTATTAACAAATCATCGGTAAACTAAATTCATCATATGATTTATATATATATTTTTTTGTTGTGCAGTGAGTCAGACATACGACCGTCGTTTTTTTTTTTACAATCACTTGATGATAGTAGTGTTGGTGACGAAATGAAAATACACATTTTAATATGACACAATGTATATCAAAACTATCATTGATGATAGTAGTACTTGTGCGGCATTGATGGAGAAAATACGTATATATATAAAACATGTTAATCTTAGTCAAATGATTAGATATTGATGTTATTTTTGCACAAAAAATATTATAACTAGAGGGTACTTTTGTAATTGTATATTAGATGTGATTTTATTTAACGGATCGTTAATTTGACAGAATAATTTTATAAAATTTTTTAATTTGAAAGTAATTAAATTAAATATCAAAAAGGGTCACACCAATTTACATAAAATATTAATTTGTTATAGGTTTTTTTTTTTTGGTCTAATGGTGTTGCACGTGTATATTCTTAATATAATGAGGTTGCATGTGTTGCCTTGTCCATGTAACAATGTTGCATGTTTTATATATATATATATATTTTTATGTAGGGAGTTGATATTGGCACTCCACCAATATCCTCTGACACTCCACTTTTACTTTTTTGTAAAGTACAATTACAAAGGTGTCCCTCTACTATACAATATTTGATTCTTATATTTTTAATACCCTAATTGCCCTTATTTGATAATGTTAGAATTCTTAACTCCAAATTGCAACTTCTTTCTCACGTTCTTTTTTGGTGTGAAAATACTTCTTCGTTGATTTTAAAAATATTATTTTTTCATGTTGAATCAGTTTATCAATATTTATTTTTGAAGTAAAAAAGTTTAGGATTCAATATAATGATTTAGAGAGTATCAATCAAATGTACATGATTCGTATAATAAAAGTTAGATGATTAGATAAGTTGTGAAGAAGTTGTTAATAATAGATTACCTAGAGAAATATTAAAAATGTATTTGAGTTGGAAACAAACATTATATCAATGAATAAAACCTATTTGAAAAAAAATTAATTATATTTAAAATCAAAAGAAAGTTTAATTTCACTTGAATAAAAATTATGATATATAGTTCTTTAAGAAAACTAAGGAAATCTTTTTTATTTTAATAGAGAACTTTTAGAAATTAAAAGATGAAAAGAGAAAAGCACGACTCTATGAAATATTTTTTCAATTGTAGTTGTCTTAATTTAATTAAGGAGCCTTTGCACCAAAATTTCAAAAGATAAAAATAAAAAAATTAATATGATCTTTTTCTTCGTTTACTTTTTATTTTCTCCTCCTTTCTTTCTATTTTGTTTGTTCACAAATTGATGGTATGTTTCAAAATTTTAATTTATATTATTCTATAAATAAGACACATGGAAAATAAATTACATGTTTGGTGAGTAAAAATAGAATATTTCAAATTTTGGATTCTTTGAGTTATATAGGATAGGGACACAAATAACAAGTTTTAATTAAAAAATGTCTAAACTATAGTATTTGGGTGGTAATAAATGGATTGTTATATTGTAAACCTAAGGTCAAAAAGTTGAAAAAACTTTTTTTAAGAAAAATAAAATTAAATTAAAATTGAGTCTTGAATTAGAAGGGCAATTAGGGTATTAAAAATATAAGAATCTAAAATGGTATAACATATGATCACTTTTGTAATTTTACTTTACAAAAATATAGGAGTGGAGTGCCAGAGGATATTGATGGAGTGTCAATATCAGCTCCTTTTTATGTAATGGCATTATGTGTGTTGGCGTCTCAATATAACGAGCGTTGTGTCTCGACATCCGGTGTTGTGTTTATATCAAAATGAGTGGATTGAAAGTAGTGCAGTGGACCTCTCCTTGTATGGGGACTTGTTCCAAATTCTATCTGGCATGCTGTTGAAGGGTTTTGTGCTCGCCTCCTCTATATGCTCATTAGTATATCTAGATTTGGGTTTAAAAGGAATCAAAAGTTTGAATTTATACACGCATAGTACATCTAGATTTGGGTTTAAAAGTAATGAAAACTATGAATTTGAATATATGCTTGTGCTACTTTTTCAACTTCTAACAGTACTCTTTCCTTTAGCTAAATGTCAAACAATTAAAGAATCAAATCTTTAGCTGTCTTGAGTTCGATTTTGCCTCCCTCCTTATCAAATATCTCGGCCTTTAATCCCATGTGGAGAAAATTTATAATTCTAGCGTAAAGTAGTCAAACTGTTTTGGGAGTTCAAGGCTCAGTCATTGTAGTTTTTTTTTTTCTTGAATGTTCGTCGGTGCATAGTCAGATATTTGTACAAGTGAGTACGAACGCAAGAGTTCGGATTATAATTTTTTTTTTATAAAATTAAGTAGGTACATCATTCAAAATTTAATAAGTTCTTCTAATTCTAAATTCCAAAAAATTGTATTTACTATGTGTAAAAAAAAATTATAAAATTAAATGGATACATTAGTATCCACTTGTGCTTCTATACATCCGTTCCTGATAATGATAGTATCCCATTATGTCTAAACATGCATCGAATAATTACTGATTTTTTCTTTTCTTTTTAAAGAATAACCTCCAAGATGTGAAACGATAGTCTTTACATGAAATTTAATATCTAATGAACATATGATAAATTCACTATTTGTTTACAAGGCTCGTTAGTATAATATTGTGACTGAATAGGAGGTACAAAGGAAATCTAAAATTTGATGGAGTATATTTATTCAGAATGTTGAAAGCGTCACAGGGGCAAATCTGTCAGAACAGATCTATTCCGAGGGCGCCGCACTGCACACATGCCATTGAACAAGCAAATTAGGGTTTTAATTTTTGACCTAGTTTCCAATATGACCCACACGTCTGCTTTAATCCTATCCAACGGCTGTGACGTTACCCTAAATTGACAACCTCTTTTGTGGTGGCCGTCATCACAACACTCAAACCATTCTATATATATATATATATATATATATATATATATATATATATATACAAGTCACACACACTTGGGCAGTCAGATCAGATCAGATCGGGTAATAGTATGTATGTACGTACTCTCTCTCTCTCTCACTCTCTCTCTGTGCGCCAAAGCTCGATACGCACCTGAATCGGCCAATAGAAGAGAGTAGTAGATCTCTTATTTCTCTCTCTCTCTCTTTTATCTGCCGGTTCAGGTTCGTATCCAAGCCATGGCCTACTAAAGAGCACATCCCACCACGTTGAAGTGAGGTAAAAATTATCATGTTTCTTTGTTTATATATACATATACGTATACATATATACGAGTTTTGTTTTCGTGTTCTTGTGCTGTGCTGTGATTACATCAAATGTTTAAGTGTGTTTGTGTGTGGAGTGTACAAAATTGATTTGAGTGTGTCATATATCAATCAGATTGTGTTTCTTAAGATGGGTCTAAGAACCTCTTCTGAATCGACTTTTAGTCCATAATTGATTGATAGTTCCTTCTGTGATTTGGTCCGAGCTAGCTTGGTTCAAGAAACTACTTGTGCCTGAACAAACAAACATATGTAGATAGTTTCATTCTTTGGTTGGCTTTGCAAAACATGCTCTTAAGTTACTCACTGTTTCAGAGATGGATCCAATGATTGATTGTCAAACAGATGCTACATGGTAGATTGTGGAAAACAAAGCTAATATGCAGATGTCAATTCTAGGGTTATCTTGATTTCAATGGTGACTGGGTCATAGAATAATAATAAAAAAGGAGAACGGGTTAGTCCACATGCTCCCACCATTACACCCAATCCTACGTCTGCATGCGAAAAAGTTATTTTCTTATTTTAAATTTGTCAGTTTAGGTAATATATCGACTATACCGTCTCTAATTTTGATATTTTCAATTACATTTCTTGAATTTTGAATTTATGTATTAATTTTTCCTTTCTGTTAGTGTCATGTCAGCTAACAAACGGAATTTATTGGTGTCAGCAAGAGAGAAAAATATTTATCCTATAGTAAATTCCTTTTGATTGAAACTTGTGGTGTAGAAAATGTGCATTTTTATTGTATGGGGAAAAACAAACTCACATACGAAGAAAAGACGGTTTTTTTTTTATATTTATTTTTATGGTTTACACATCAAATGGAATGAGAAGATTCCACTTAAGAAGGCATGTATTGTTTGAGCTAAGAAAATAATGAGAGTAAAAATTGACGGAATGACATCGTGTAAACTCCACGTGAATGTATCTAAAAGGATACTGAAAAAATTATTTAGGTTAGAGAAAGACAAGTAGCATGAATGTGTAGATGGGGTGTGGTTTTCAAGTTCTAACATTTGAATCCTACTTTGAATCTCTTTTAGTTTGAACCAATTTTGTTCAATTCCAATTTTTTGATGCATGCATATATTCAAAGGAAAAAAATATGGAAAATTCAATATTTGTTTGAGTGATGCCTTGAGAGAGCTTCTTATTATTGAATTATGATAATTTTAATTTTACTTGTGAAATAATGTGTTAACCCGGCCTGGGACAAGTTTTGTAAATCAATGAGTTATCCATATGACAAGTTTTGCAATATGTTCACTTAGAACAATTTCTCATTGTCATCAAATCTATGATCTCCTGGGTTCAACTCACTATGCATTACTCATAGTTCATCCACTGAACTGAATCATATTTGTTGTTCTCTGTTGTTAGATTGGAAAATATTTCGTGCGTTGAAGAATTTTTTGTTCACTGATGACCAAGAAATCATTTATATATATATATATATATATATATATAAAATATCACAATGAGCTTAAATTAAATTTTATGAGTGCTCCTGTTTTTCCCATTTCCATAAAACCAAGTATCAGAATTGGAATTCATGCAAAGGAACATTAGTTTCATGTTCAATATATATATATATATATATATATATATATATATATACTCTTAAATTATAATATGTTTTACTCACATAGGACAGAGGCTTGATGAGAAATTACCTAAGCAATGGTCCCTACCTAAATAAAAAGACATAATGTCCAAAAGGTTGATGCTTGATATCAGAAGAGAAAATTAAGAAGGGAAGACACAAACCCGACAAACAAGAAACACAATTTAATCAAAACCCACTACTGAATAATAGAGGCCACCCACCATTGAAGATAAGTGCGATTCGTGTATATTCTTTATGTTTTGCTTTTTTCTCTTTTTAAGTGTGATTCGTGTATATTCTTTATGTTTTGTTTATTTCTCTTTTCGCAAAAATAAATTGCTCAGTCCAAAATCACTTGTTTTTTCTCTCTCATTTTTAGACGAAAATCACTTCTTCACTGTTTTTATGACTAAAAAGTTTTATGCTTACTAGTGTTTGTTCAGAATCATCAACCATAAAAAAAAAAACCCTAAGAAAATGTCTTTTAAAAAAGGTAAATTTCACTAACATTTCTTGAGATTTATTCATATTTCACATTGATTCAACTTCGTGAAATTTTATTACAAAATACTTATGAGGTTTGTTCTTACAAAAAATATGGTGTGTCGGAGCACCTTTTCACTGTGACATACTTTAGTGTCATTTGATTTTTAGCCTAACATTTTTGAGTCATGAAATTACCATTTTCACTTTCTCTAACTAATTTTAATAGACCAAAATAACATTTACCATTTGTGTTCTTTCTCTTTTCTTTTTCATTTCTCTTTTTCTATCTATATATATAGGGAAAATTAAATTTTAGCGACCAAAATTGAAAAAATATTATTTTTTAGTGACCTTAAACTCAATAAAAAGTGAATAGTGACCAAGCTTAAAAAATAATTATTAATGAGTGACCATTTAATTTTAAAACTCAAAATACCATTCCTTTTGTTCATATATTGTATACAAGTCATCGGAAAAGAATGAGGATCTAAGAACAGAAGGAAGAGTATTTTGGATTTTAAAATTAAATGATCACTCATTAGTAATTATTTTTAAGTTTGGTCCTATTCACCTTTTATTGAGTTTAAGGTTACTAAAAAATAATATTTTTTCAATTTTGGTCACCAAAATCTAATTTCCCCTATATATATATAATTATTTATTTTTATAAATAATAATGTTAACATAAAACAAAAAAGTAATTGAAATTTTCTTTCTTTTTCTCTATCTATATATGTATATTATAACATATATATATAATTATTTATTTTCAAACACGCACACATATATATACCAAAGTTATATATATATATATATATATATATATATATATATACTTTGGTCTATCTCTATGGTGATCGGTTTATGGTATAGGCAAACAAATGGGTTTGTTTAATCACCCAGATTTCGACGTTTGATTTCAAACCCCAAATCAGCAAACCCAGTCGGAGAACATTCTTGGTCAAGTGATCCCTCAACTCCTCCACTTTATCCTTCCAAGTAAATGATAAACATTGGGTAAAGTTCATTAAACCCCGCTATAGAGAAAAATGTGCCAAAAAAACCTCTTTTATGTTCACTTTCCTTCCCTATAGTTTGTATTTGGTGCAAACAAACCCTTATGCCCTGTAAAATTACTTTTATACCCCAAAATATTTTAACAAAAAAAAATCAAAATATTTATTACTCTAAAAAGACCAAAATGCCCACTCTCTCTTTTCTTCTTTTCTTTTTCTCTCTCCCTCACCTTTCCCTATTCTCTCATTCTCTCTCTTCTTATCTTCTCTCTCTCTGCAAATTCCCTCTCTCGCTGACACCATCATCTTCGTCGAGACCTCTATGTTGCCGGTATGATCATCTTCGCCGAGACCTACATGTCAAACTCGTCACCATGAATGGGTTATCTTCTTCGTCAATAAGCATCAGCACCATGAAGCTCAACCATAGAAGACTCACCATTGTTGACCTCAAGGTTTTAACCCAAGGTTATTTGGGTGATTTTGATGATAACAAACTATTATAGTGTAGATTTAATAAATTTACTTGAGTGTGCAGGTTATAAAATATTATTTTATCTCAAGTATCTTAAAGGCATTGGACTTCAAAACGAATTACAAGAAGATACATGAAGCCACATGATCATGGAACTCAAAGATCAATAATCAAGATCAATGGCGAAGTTGAAGTGAATCCAAGCCACATGATGAAGGAACCCAAAAGCTTAAAGATTTGAAAATCAAAAGACTTGGGTAGGCTAGTCTTGGGTGAGTGTTAGATTTAATGTAAAGTTATTTATGAAGTAACTTCTTTTGAAAGCTCATCTATTGACCTAGTGGACCTTAGGACCAATGCATATCATTCATATCATATCATGGTTCCTACACTTGAACCTACACTTGAACTAGAAAATATCATTTATGATTCTTAGATAGATTGACTTAGGCTTTGAACTCAAATGAATCACTATATAAAGCCGTGTCATGCACAGTTACTGTTTCGTGTACTTAGCACAGAAATTTGGCTAAGTGTTGGATTCTAGGGGCAAAAACTTAAATACGAGTTTTTTAATGAATCTTGACATAAAAAGTCCCGGTAACTGTACCCCATGATTTATCATGATCACATGAATTTTCTCAGCCTCAAATGACTTATTTTGGTCATTCATATTGCACGTTAAATTGTTATGTCAAAGCTGTGAAAATTCATTTTGTACTAAAACTGAAAAATCAGATTTTGATTTATTTAGAATTTGATTTTGAAACTATTTTTATTGAATCTAAATAGGGGGTACTTTGATTAATTACATTGAATAACTTAAAGTAAATAGAAATATAAAGGTTTATGAGAAATTTACTTAAATGTTTTCAATGTAATTAAGTGTGCAGTGTATTAGTGCACTGTGCAGGAGAAACTGGCTGAGTCTGAGAACAGATTCTGACCTGGGGACTTTCGGTCGACTGATGAACCCATCAGTCGACTGATAGAGGCCTTTCGGTCGACTGAAGGAATCCATCAGTTGACTGATAGATCTGAAAATTCATTCCAGTAGGGTGTGCAAAACAGGGGAGGTTTCAGCCGACCGAATCATTGCTTCAGTCGACCGAAACACCACTTTCAGTCGACCGATGAATTCATCAGTCGACCGAAACCTGGAGATTCCAACTCCAACGGCTAGTTTTCTGCACTAAAAGTTTCCCAACCACTTCCAAACGGCCATAATTTATTCTTGCACTATAAATACACATTGTATATGCATTATACATGTGTGAGAGACTACCATAATCCTTCATGATCATATATTATTGGTAGATGCTACCTTAGAGCTAAAATCCTCATTTCATTCATCCAATGGTAGCCACCACTATTCTTCCAATACACTATAAATTCATTTGAGCTGCATTTTGCTAATTGAGAGAGATATAGTGCAATGTAGAGCCAAGAGTAAAGAATAGTGGAGGAGAGAGCTAGAGAGAAACCTACCCATGAGCATAAACTTGAGAAATTCTTGAATGCAAATATTTGCATTCTACTTGGTAGTACATCTCTTGTAGGAATCACTATTGAGTCTCATCTTTCTCATCATTCATTGTGATTCATCTTCTATATCTAGAGTTGAGCTTTTCATTTGAGTACTTCATTTGTAACTCTAGGATATTGAGCTATAATTTGTGTATCTATCCATTAAGGGATATTCTTCATTGTAATCAAATTCTTATCTACCTTTGAGAGGAAGACCAAGTGATGCACTTGGCAAGGAAGCCCAAGTCATGAGCTTGGCAAAGAAGTCTTGGTGAGGAGTTCATTGAGCAAGGAAGCCCAAGCCATGAGCTTGGCAAAGAAGTCTTGGTGAGGATGTCATTGAGCAAGGAAGCCCAAGTAATTCACTTGGCAAGTGTAAGGTTTGCTTTCCACCATTAAGGAAGGCTATATAGTGGAAACCTCAAGAAGTGCTCTTGAGGCATGGACGTAGGCAAGAGGGGCCGAACCATGTAAAAATCATAGTGTCACTTGGTTTGCATTTCTCTATCTCTAAACTCCTTTATTTTATAGCATTGCATATGTTTAATTTATATATGCTTTATATATCAATACAATGAGTTTATATGTTTTAATTTATATGAGGAGGATGGGATGAATGCTTGGAGTGCATTGGTTGACTTGTGGAATTAATTAAATTGTTAATTGATTGAGTAGTTATTTGAGTATCTATTTTCCAATCAATTTGCATACCATGTATTTAACAAATGCACAATCAACATTTTCATAAACTACAAGCATGATATGTTGCACTTACATGTACACTTACACTTGTTGTATCCACTAGATCATTTAAGTGCATAATAGATAGAGCATTTCCAATCCCACTTGTTGAATACATAAGTTCACCAAGTATTTGATAAAATTCCATTAAAGCTCATTTTGTCAAAACATGCTAAATCGAAAAAGTTCCATTGTTTGCTTAATGTCCCTATTCACCCCCCCTCTAGGGACAATTCTCGGGTCACACCCTGTAAAATTACTTTTATACCCCAAAATATTTTAACAAAAAAAAATCAAAATATTTATTACTCTAAAAAGACCAAAATGCCCACTCTCTCTTTTCTTCTTTTCTTTTTCTCTCTCCCTCACCTTTCCCTATTCTCTCATTCTCTCTCTTCTTATCTTCTCTCTCTCGCTGACACCATCATCTTCGTCGAGACCTCTATGTTGCCGGTATGATCATCTTCGCCGAGACCTACATGTCAAACTCGTCACCATGAATGGGTTATCTTCTTCGTCAATAAGCATCAGCACCATGAAGCTCAACCATAGAAGACTCACCATGCAGGCAAAACTCATCTTCAACTGAAGCCCATGTGTAGGGGTAAATTCTCACTTAGTCCAATGGACCGAACTGGTACCCAAATGAAACAGATCCAAGTCCGTTTGAGCCCAAGTATCAGTAGAAGTCCCAAACGACTGATTCAAGAAAAGTAAAGGGCCTAGTCACTCCATTAAAAGGCTAAAATAGCCCAGTCCAAACTCAAAAGGAATTCAAATCCTTAAGAGTAAAGATAGCTGCAAATAAGGGAATTGTAGTCATAGAAGGACTCAAATTCCAGCTTGTATAAATATCTAAGGACATATGAATGAAAGGGATCCTCGAATCCTCTCTTGAACTTATCTTTGAAAATATTGTGTTCTTAATTTTTATTTGGTGTGTGCATCAAATTGATTAGTAAGAATTAGTCAATTTTTTGTACCTACACTTCGGCGCCATCTGTGGGAAGTGTTTGATCATTTTCTAATCCAAAACTTGAATAACTTATAATCATGGTGGACACGAGAAGAAACACTTACAATGTGGCAGATTTGGGCAGACTTCCTAGGAATCAAAGGGAGTACCGCCCATACAGCCAAACATTCAGGATCCTCTAGCACACTCAAACGTTCAATAATTAACCTAATAGAATGAAGCTTTACATCAACAGATCGTTGATCTCCAAGCAAGGGTAGAGTGCGCTGAAAGTATGAGAAACCCTGAACGACAATGGAATGAAGGGACTAGATCAAGTAACCACTCGATGAGTGCCTTGCATCACAACCAGCCCACTGGTGAAAACCCTCATCTTGGCAGACCCAACGAAGATCAGGGCAATCCCATGCAGTTCTACCCAAAGTGAAGGGTCCAAATACAGCAGGAGATCGATGAACTGAAAGTCGACCGGTATGGGTTGTGGAGCTCCCAGAAACAACAGCAGTAAGAACTTTGACTGAGATACAATTAAATAGCCGATGCCACAACTGAATATGAGCGGCTGACATTTCTTGATGCATACTCTGGATACAATCAGATCTCGATGAACCCAGACGATCAGGAAAAGACCTCGTTCATTATCAAAAAGGGAATCTATTGTTACAAAGTAATGTTGTTCAACTTAAAGAACGCTAGAGCAACTTACCAGCGACTAATCAACAAAGTTCTTAACAAGCTAATGGGTCGAACAATTGAAGCATACATAGATGATATAGTGGTAAATAGTCTCAAGAAAAAAGACCACCTGAGACATTGGTATGAGGTAATTGTGAGACCACAACATGAAACTGAATCAAAGTGCTCATTCGAGGTTTCTTCGGGATAGTTCCTGGGGCACATAGTAAACCGAATGGGGATAGAAGCAAGCTCAGTTCAAGTGAAGGCCCTTCTTTAGAAAGAAGAACCAAAAACTCACAGGGACGTTCAGATCTTGATAAGGCACATTGCCACTCTGAGTATATTCATCTCTCGGGTCTCTGACCAATGTAAGCCATTTTTTGATGCCATTAGGGCAAAGGGAAAAGAGGTGTGGGGATTGAACAGAACGAAGCCCTGGTGAAACTCAAGTAGTACTTAATTTAATTGCCAACACTCTCAGCACCTAAGGCTGGAGAACCTTTGTATTTATACCTTGCAATATCTCGAACAGCCACCAGTGCAGTTCTGATTAGAGAACTTGGCAAAAGGTAATACCCAGTGTTATACTCAAGTAAGACCATGACTGAGGTAGAACAGAGGTACTCAAAGATGGAGAAGATCGTGTTGGCCCTAGTCCAAGCAAAGAGGAAGCTTAGGCACTACTTTGAGGCTCACCCAATCATTGTCCCTACCAAATTCCCGATTAGAGCAATTCTTTATAAACCTGATCAGTTGAAGAGAGTCACCAAATGAGCAATCGAGTTGGGCATCTACGACATAACCTATGAACCTCAAACCTCCCTAAAGGGACAGACAATTGCAGATTTTTTGTTGGAGTATGAGCTTGCCAGAAGGCAATGAAGAATCAGAGGTTTCAGTTCAACTCGAATGAAAAATATTTGTCAATGGATCATCAACATAGGCAGGATCGAGCATTAGTGTGGAAATTCGAACTCCTGACGGAGCTACTCTACAGCAAGCAATCCATTTAGAGTTTCCAGTATCAAACAATGAAATCGAGTACGAGGCCCTACTAGCAGGACTAAGTCCGGCACAAATATTTCAGGTAAAAAAACTTGTAAGTTTTTAGTTATGCTTAGCTAATCATGAAATAGGTTAGTGGGGACAAGGATGGTCGCATAAAAGCCTACAAAAAGTTGGTGGAAAGAGAGCTCAAGGAGTTTAACCGAGTGAAGGTTTCTTAAATTTCAAGAGATCTGAACCTAGAAGCCGATAGGCTAGCGTGTTCAGCCTCGGCAGAACAGCCGGACCTAATCAAAATAGCATCGATTGACTCTTTGCAAATACCTAACATCCATGTCTAGAAAGAGGTGTTGGTCGTACAGAACCAACCCAGCTGGATGGATCCTATCAAAGCTTATCTTATCAATGGAGTATTGCCAAATTCAAAAGAAGAGGCAAGGAAAATCAGAATAAATTCTTCAATATATTCCATGATCGATGAACATCTGTAAGGAGATCTTTCTCGGGACCATACCTGAGATGTGCGGCACCTACCGAAGTGAAAGAAATCTTTTCTAGAATTCACGAAAGTGTATGTGGAAACCATTCAAGAGGACGGTCATTGGCCCATAAAGCCATTACCCAGGGATACTTCTGGCCATATATGGCTCGAGATACCGAAGAGCACACTAGAAAATGTGATAAATGACAGCGGCAAACTAGAATACCCCATTAGCCCCCAGAAGATCTGACCACTATGACCAGCCGTTGGCCATTCGTAAAGTGGGGGATGGATTCGGTGGGGACCTCTCCCGAAGGCCACAAATAGCAAAAAGTATGTCCTGCTAACCACAGATTACTTCACCAAATAGGTTGAGGCAGAAGCATAGGCAACAATCACCCACGTGTAAGTAAAAAGGTTTATCTGGAGCAACATCACATGCTGGTTTGGTTTACCATAATCCATTATCATGAAAAATGCTACAAACTTCAACATCCAGCCAATAGAAAAGTTTTTTAGAAAATATGGGATCAACTAAAAGTTTTCCTCTAGATTATATCCATAGGGGAATGGCCAAGCAAAAATAATTAATAAGACCATCTTTGAATGTGAAAGAAGCTGGAAGCCCGTAAGGGCAAATGGCTGAAGGAACTACCTAAAGTACCGAACAACGTCTAGGCGTCCAACCGGTGAGAGTCCGTTCTGCTTGGCCTATGGAAAGCAGTGATACCAACTGAGCTGTCCACCCCAATAATAAGAACAGAGATACTGGAGAGAGGATAGATTGATTGACCGCTTGAGCAAAATCTGAATCTCCTAGAAGAAAAGAAGGAGACAACTTAGATAAGACTTGTGTCTTATTAAAAAATGATCAAGAAGAGTTGTGACAAGAAGGTGAAGCATTGAGTGTTCAGCCTTGGAGATTGGGTGCTACAAAGAGTCACTGACAATACAAATGAACAAAATTTTGAAAAATTCGCAGCAAAATGGGAAGGCCCATATGAAATCACTGAACTGATTAGGAAAGGTGAATACAAGCTTCGTAGAGTTAGCGACACAGAAGTAATTTGCAAGCTTTGGAATGCAACCCATTTAAATAGGTATTATGTTTGAATTCTGGCATACTAGAATTAGAATATTCCTGTTTGGCAATGTAACTTTTTACTTTCCAAATACGGAAAGATCCTCCATAAAAAGTGCATTCTTAAAAAATACTTTACTGTCAAAAAGAGAGGACTTGGTCCCACATTGAGGAAAAATTATCGTGTCTCACAATAAATAAAGAGTAGAGTCAAAACGCTACAGTCGTGGCAAGGCATGGTTGTTATGCAAGAATACATGCACAGCGGCAATGCCTTGCCCTCTTTTTTACCTTTCCTACAAAGGTATTTAGATTTAGTCACCCAAAGCAACTATTTGCTAATTCTGCAAAAAAAATTCTACCCCTAAAAAATATTAGGGAAGTCATATGTTTAAAACTCAAACACGTTAGAATGTAGAGTTTAAACTTAAACAATACAACTTTATTTTGTTTGAAGAAAGGAATACACCTTCTTTAGAAATCGACCTCAAAGACAATGAGAGTCAGTTGTGATCTATTATCGTGACAGGAAAAATATACAATGGGCACAGTCCCACACCGAATAAAAATCCCTGTTTCTTGTCATATATAAAGGGAAACGAGTGGCCTTAAAGTCGCGGCAAGAACATGTTATTGCAAAGAGGAACATGCGCAGTAACATGCTCTTGCTCTCCTTTTGCATTTGCAAAATGGTTACCAACCTTCGCGAATAATAAATATAAGTCATAGGCCTACTCAAGCTAAGGTCGTAAAACGACCGATCGTTTATTAAAGCTAAGGTCTGAATGACCAATCGCTTACAAAAAAGAGGCCATAAGCCCAAATCAAACTAAGGTCTTAAACGACTGACCACTTATTAAAATTAAGGTTTGAACGACCAATCGCTTATTAAATAAAAGAGGCTATAGGCCCAATCAAGCTAAGGTTTGAATGATCGATCCCTTATTAAATAAAAGAGGCCATAGTCCCAAATCAAGCTAAGGTCTTAAAAGACTGATCGCTTATTAAAGCTAAGGTCTGAACGACCGATCACTTATTAAATAAAATAGGCTGTAGGCCCAAATCAAGCTAAGGTCTTAAATGATCGATCGCTTATTGAAGCTAAGGTCCAAACGACTGATCACTTATTAAATGAAAGAAGTCATAGGCCCAAATCAAGTTAAAGGTCTTAAATAACCGATTACTTATTGAAGTTAAGGTCTAAATGACCGATTGCTTTTTTTTTTTAAAATAAAAGAAAGAAGAAAAGGTCATAGACCTAATCAAGTCAATTTACAGGAGGAGCAATCACAAGCCGATCACTTGGATCAGTCCCCTTTTGAATTCTCTAGTAAAGAAGGAAAAAGACATCAAGTACCAAACGCTGATCGTCTACATTACTAAAGCTAGAATGCAGTTTCTAGTAAAAAAAAAAGGGATTAAAACTGAACCTGCCAATACAATTGTCAGATCAAGCTACAATCAAGTGCAAAAATTTTAGACTAAATTAGAGGATGAGTTTGGAAGAAATAAAGTAGAGAAGATTTTTTTGCATTGATCAAAATAGAAGGAGGGTACAAGTTATCCCTCAAAAGGAAAGAAAAAGAAGAGAGAGCTCAGTCTGAGCATTATAAAGGCAAAAGGAAACAAAAAAGCTACAAAGGGTCAACCCTGGGAGTTACCCCATCCTCCTTGCTAAAGTCCTGATTAAAGGAGTCAATGACTGGAGTACCCTTCCTAATAGGGGCTGGTACTTCTGACGTGACTTGGTCAAGAAGGGTGCGAACAGAAGGAGCAACCACCAAAGAAGAAGGGGGAGGAGCTGGGCATGAACTCTTAAGGAAGTCCGTGAACTTGCGTTCGGCTTTGCCAGGCACAGGAATTCCATATTCATTAGGTGGGTCAATGGCTTGATCAGCATTAAAGTCATCAGGTCTTCATAATCTCGTTCAGCTTCAGGCTTCCCTCCTTACTCAAAGCCATAGAGAAAGCCATCAGCAAACTTCAGAGCTGGGATCTTCAAAAATCCCTAGTATATCTCAAGTCCCGCAGACTTGCAGACCTGCAGCATCACCTCAAGCTCAACAGCCTTCTCTTCTACTTCCAAGGCCCTCTACTCAAAATAACCAAGATCCTTTTGCTTTTCAGCAAAGGACTTTGTTAGCAGCTTCACCTTTTCCTCAAGGCTTTAGGCCTTGCGTCCGTTCAGATTTTCGACCTCCAAAGCCTTGCAGAGGGAAATAATCATATATGCACTCTACAACACAATGAAACAAACAAAGTCAGAATAGGAGCATAGGAAAGGACAAATAAAGAAATACACAAAAGGATGTGATGAGATAAACCTTCATAATATGAAGAGGTGCATTGGCAAGGAGCTCATCCTTATTAGCTCCTTGTTAAAGGAGCTTATCCATGGGAAGCCAGATCTCATGAGCAAAAGTCCCCATCACTTCACGGTCAAGGGCAGCACAGTCCCCCACTTTAAAAAATGAACCATCAGACTTTTTCAAGTCTGGAGTCCACCGTTCAGACAAGCCAGCGAATGGCTCATCAACTGCGCCACCGGCAAGATCAGAAAAAGTTAGAGCAGGAGAAAATGAGCTCTGACCCTTCATGGCATTCGTCATTAACTTATGGCGCTTAGGGGTAGGAGCAGAACCAAAAGAAGCCATCTTATGAGGGAAAGAGGGGGCGACAGAATTGTTCTTGTCATTTGAGCCTTAGACCACTACAAGAAATCAAGGCTTTAGGGACAGTCAAATCCGTTACTAAAAATCATAAAATCGTTGCTAATGCTCAAATCGGACCATCACAAAAGTGGCATCGCAAAAGGTTATTAGTGACACTCAAGTTTTACCGTCACAAAAAATGGTGTATTAGCGATGGTTTTGACCATCACTAATAACTGGACTATTAGTGACGGTCACGAACTATCACTAATACTCCGTCACAAAAAAGTGGTGTATTAGCGACGATTTTACTAATAACTGGACTATTAGTGACGGTCATGAGCTGTCACTAATACGTATGCGTATTAGTGACGATATGTCTTGTCCCTAATACCTACATTTAGATTGTCCCTAATACCACAAATAATTTTTTTTAATTTATATATTTTGCTTTGTTTTTATAATTGTTTGATTTGTTAATTTACATTTCTTAAGCTAATAACAATATAAAAAATATATTAATATTAAAATTCAAAATAAATTATTTATATGACAATACTAAATAAATATTGCATAAATTACATAACAATACCTTAGGATTTTTTTATAAATAAAACCAATAAGTTAGTACAAGCTAGTTCAACATCCAAGATAACAAAACAAAACATAAATCAAACAAATTTGTCTTGAAATAAAACAAGCATGCATTGAACAATATAGATCCAAGATAGAACAAAATAAAACCTACAAAAGCAAATCTAGAATTAAGGCGGTGTTGGTGTTGGGGCTGACTCTAATGTTGTTGGTGTTGGTGTTGGTGTTGATTGGGGTTGCTGAGAAAACTAAAACCATGGTGGTGGATGTTGATACTGCCACCATGGTGACGGCTGGGGATACCTCGGTGGTGCACGCTGCTGCTCAAAATCTAATGCTTGCTGATAATGGTGGAACCATGGTGGAGGTTGTTGTTGTTGCGCAAGTATCATCTCCTGCACTCGATTGTGGGTTCATTTGTGAAGCACTACTTGAGCTTTCGATACTTGGTCGTGTATTAAGTGAATTACTACCATCACCTTCTCCACTAGACTGCCCATCATGTGCACTTATAAATGACGGGGCTGGTCGAGTCGTGCGAGACCTCAGTACTCTATGCATTAGAGGCTCAGAGATGTCCATGAGGAGAGATACAATCAAACAACTACTAATACAAAATTACTGAAACAAACTAAGTTATGATTAAGAACAATTAAAAAAAGAACCAAATAAATTAAAATAATGAGATAAAGAGCCATTGGGTTGTTACAACCAAACTCACAATCTCAAAATTAAAAAGGAAGAAGAAAGTCAAGCATTAATAAACCCATCTAAACAAGCTAAGAGGAGTAAACCAAAGAGGATGCACAATTTTTCTTGTTTCTTCCGTGAAATAACACCAAACACACCTTGAAAGGAAACCCTCTACCAAAACCCTTCCAAATACTACCTAAAACAATATACTGAAAAGAGCCAAGTGCATTAAATTAGGAGTAGAATGAAGTGACAAAAAAGGAGCAAAATGTAAGGTAAAGCCAAAAACTAATAATACTAACCAAATAGCCAATATTGTAAATCAATATGGATGGCATAGCATTTAAGGGCTCAATATGAGTGTTTGCCTAATTAGAATTTAGAACAATGCGTACAAATAGTTTCATGTAAATAACCAAACCGAAATGTACCAAAACCACAGTTCGAGAGTTATGTCAGTAAAAAAAAAAAAAGTTTTTAGCAATAACTAATAGTTATAAACAACTATCTAGTAGGATACGAATGTCTTTGCAGAGCACCTGCCGCTGTATTTTCTATCAGTAGGCCGTAGAAAACTGAAAGGTCACAAGGAAAATTGCAAAATAAAATATCCAATACAAGTGAAACAAAATTCAATTTTAGACACCTCTATCAACATAAAGCTTCAAAACATGGAATAAAGAGAGTAAAGACATTCTAATGATTCAAAAAAGAAAAAAGAAAGTAATTTAAAGACCATAGTAGAACCTCCTATATTGTAAAAAAAGACATGTGAAGAAGGATTGAAAAAAATTAGATATGTTAAGAGATTCTGAGAAGCACAAATTAGCAAAAAATTAAGGATTATCGTCTATTAGTGATTCAAGTGTATCAAGCACTGAGCCTTTGCCATTGTATGATTCATGGCTAGCAGTAGATAAAAAGTTATATACCTAAGCACCCCACAAAACCCCAGGATGAGGTATATTTTCCCTACCCTTACACCACCTAAGGAAGCACTCTCCAAACCCCAACTGCCCCACCTGCCTAGTATAACCCACAGTATATATGTATACATCTTGAAAACTATAATTTTTATATTAAATTGTGCAAGGGTGTACTATATTAGAACACTGAAGGTAATTATGCGATTTAATTGTATAACCAAAGCAGGGCAGGACAGGAACCTGCAAAATCAAGATTGGGGTTTGGAGGTGGAGGATGTAAAAAAGAATCAAAATCGAAATTCATGTATGAAATAAGTTACAATCTGGCCAAAAAATATTAAAATGAGTCTTCTATAATAAGCAATAAAAATTCCCTCACCATTTGTTAATAGCAATTCTAAGCAAGTTTGATTAGAAGCATATTTTTTTCAATATATATATATATAAAAGAATTATTTTAATGGAGATTACCATAACAAATAAAAAAGGAAAGAAAATATTTCCTTCAACAATAGAAGATAAAATACAATAATTAAATTTAAATTTAAATAAAAAAAGGTACAAGTTCATCCAAAAAAAAAAGAGAGGATGAAGTACCTTGTTTGACAACAAGGACAACCTCTAAGTTCGCTAATGACTGAACTAACTCCAAGAAAATCGACAATCAGTATTCAAAGAGATTCCAACCACTTAAAAGAATATAAAGTTCCTATGTACTTCCTATCACCTTACACAACAAGTTAACAACTATATAAAAACCTTTCTTCTAACCTTAGTCAAACTGAACGGGAGTGTTGTCTATTTTGTTACCTGAACTCACACAAACAACTTACAGTGCAAATCAAAATTTTGTTCTCTCTTAAAAGGCTACTCCTGATACTTTAGATAGCAGATATAGAAATCAAGCTTAAAGATACTTCAAAAAGGAAGACTTAAATGTCAAGTTCTTGGGTAATGCCATAATGGCAATTGGCAAGGAGTAAAGTTAATTTTTCTACAGAGACAACCCAACTCCTTTAAAAGTGCAGGACTAAAGACCATGATAATATTAGGCAGTGCAATTTCCAAAATTGAGACTACACCCCCATAGCATCTTAAAAATTCTGTTTTTCCTCCCAACCGAACCAATAAAAGATGAAATAATGATTTTCCTTAACCAATTGCTCAATCCAAAAACTAGGAAAGAATGAAAGGTGTAATACTTACCCAATGCAGCCTAAGGCCCTATTTGGCAGAGCTTTTGCTTTGGCTTTTACGCAGAAGAAAAAGAGAAGTAGAAGCTAAATCAAGAAGCAAGTACCCCCTAACTTCCTTTAAACGCTCTTTTTGAACTCCGAATCTCTTCTGCCTTATCAATCCAAACACTCTCCAAAACGGATTTTGAGCTTAAAAAATTGAAAGCCGCTTTTCAAAAGCCAATCCAAACAGGCCTAATTCTGGTCACACACTATAAGGTCAAGACACTATGGAGTCAGCCATATTGTAATATAGGTATAGCCTTATTAGGTGATTAACAAGTTCTCCTACGTATTGGACATATTACAAATCAAAGGAAGACATTGTTTTACCACTCACCAATTATTACCTTTCTAAAACCTAGTATTGGAGTGAGTGCATTACCTGAACGATACATCTTCCAATAATAAACATTACAAAGCAAGTAATTATACTGCACTCAGCAAAAAGAGAATTTCAGCAAAATTATTATTCAAGATTTCAAGTTATTTTATTCGTCGGATTGTCTCAGCGTTAGCGACCAATCACACACACAGAAGAAAACAAGGAAAAACCAACCTAGCATACTGAAGAGACCAGTAAAAGTATTGGCAGATCTTCTCAAGAATAGTGGTGCTAATCTCTGGAAATGTAACTTCTCCAAGCTCCGTTTCAACGAAACTCCTTGAAATAGATCAAAATTCAAACCTCAAACCATCTATTCGGTCACTGAGGAAAGTAGAAAACAATTTCGCTGCGTTTGAAAGCATCCTTGGAATCAAAATTGATTATTAAACCAATTGAAGAAATTTTAAGTTAATTTTCCCCCAATTCTAATTCTAAGGCATGAATTCCATGCACAAATTCCTATTTGAAGAAAATAATCTCAGATTGAGTATGATACTTAAAAAATAAATAAAAATTCAAAAATTTCTTAAGGAACAAAAAAGGGCAGAACATAAACCCTAAGTGATTGTGAAGGAAGAGATACCTAGAGAGGTAAGCATATTTCGGATGTAGTTTCAATTTGTAAAGACCACAGCCCATGCATACATTCATATAAAAAGTATATATAGAGAGAAAGAGAGAAATCATTTTGTTTTAGAAAAAGTAAAAAAAAAAAGGGAAACCAAATCAAGCAAAGGATTATTCAGATAATCTATTTAGCTTCGGGATTCTCCCAAGTGAGACAAAGGTGATCCACTCTAGATTAAGTCCAAATTCTAGTTCAAATTGAAGGAAAATATCAAAACTGATTCAATTTATCAAAACTTCCTCTAGGAGGTGTTTAAGTTATCAATTTCTTGTAGTGATTTTTCATTTTTTTTCATCAGAATGTACGTCCACTCCAAAGGTTGTCTTTCTAATAGATAATTAATTTAAGTTGAGAATAGAATAATATAAACATAGACTTGTTTTGGCATAGATGAACATAAATAGGATAAAAAAGAACCACATAATGGACTTCTTTTGGTGCTTATTTCTACCTCATGTTACATTGAAAAGGGTTTGGTGTTTCACTCTCATGTTTTATTAGTTGAAACTCTAATTAAATTATCACTTTTGACCCTCCATTAAAGGGCTATATAATTCAAATATAGATATGGTCTAGTGTTTGGTACGGGGACTGTCAATAGATGAACCATAAGATACTAGTATAGCTGCAGGATAACATTTTTAAAGCAGTGCATGTATTAGTATTCGCATAGATATAGAAATTCTAAGAAGTTTGAAAATTAAAATAAAATTTGTACAATCAATAGTCATAACTTTGAAGAAGGAGATTGGTATTTTTATAAAATTTGTACACATTATGGGAGGTGAACAAGGCATGTATCACATCTTTACTCTTTATTCTTTAGTAACACACATAAAATAAAATACATTTAAATTTTGGGTCTGGAAAACATACTTGTAAGACTGGTTTATTTACCTTGAGCAAGCAAATGGAATTCCAAGTAATTACTGATCGATTTTAGTCCCCACATGTATCAATCAACTACAAGTAAGACAAAATGAAATGCAATTAAGACTAAAACAACCTTTGTCAAATTTATAGATACAACTAATATATGATCTATGATAAAATAGAAAGGAAAGTAATGCAAATAACAGTAACATAGACATTCACTACAAGAAAACAGGTTTTTTCCACGGACCATTTACTACGGTTTCAATTTCGTAGTAAATAGTAAGGTATTTGCTATGGAAAATAAAATCCGTGAAAAATACTCTTCGTATTTACCATGGAAAAAATTTCGTAGTAAATACTAGGGTATTTTTCACGGAAACTTGATTTCGTAGTAAATACCATTTTTTGACGAAATTTATTTCATAGCAAATAATATATTATTTACTACGGAGAACTAAATGCGTAGGAAATACTAAATTATTTACCATGGAAACTTGATTTCGTAACAAATATCCTTTTTCAACGAAATTTATTTCGTAGCAAATAATATATTATTTACTACAGAAAACTAAATGTGTAGGAAATACTAAATTATTTACAACGGAAACTTAATTTCGTTGTAAATACCCTTTTTCGACGAAATTTATGTCGTAGCAAATAATATGTTATTTACTACGGAGCTAATTTCGTAGTAAATAGTAAGGTATTTACTACGAAAAATTAAATCCGTAGTAAAATACCTATTACTACGGATTCAATTTCATAGTAAATAGTAAGGTATTTGCTATGGAAAATAAAATCCGTGAAAAATACCCTTCATATTTACCACGAAAATAAATTCGTAGTAAATAATAGGGTATTTGCTACAAAACACTGAATTCGTAGTATATATATACAAGAAATGAGTGGTGTACAAAAAAAAAGAGATAAGATTCAAAATTTAAATGAGATGATGTGATGGTCGGCTGAAGAAGAGATAAGAGAAAAGAAAGAAAAGAAGAAAAGGAAGAGAAAAAGGAAGAAATAAAAGAGGAGAGGAAAGTTGGGAGTTTTTGAGAGAGAGTGAAGTCGAGAGAGAGAAATTGGCTGTGGTGGTTTTCCGGCAGTGGAGCTGGGACTTCTCCATGTCCGACGGTTGATGGGTGTGCGGGTGGTGAAGGTGGTAGTGGTCACGGTGGTGTACAACTTGGGGTGAAGAGGAAGGCTTCGGCTAGCAGTGTGGAGGAGCGGGTATTACTCTCTTTGTAATTCTCGCCATCAGTCTTCGTCGCTATCATCATCATACTCCAGCCACCGGTAAGAACTTTTGATGTGGGTTTCTTCTTTAGTTATGGATTTTCTTACTAAATCTCTCTCTCTCTCTCTCGAATTTTTGTTTTTGTTTAGTTATTTCATAGAAATCTGCAAATTCTGATCTCTACCTACAATAGCCTCCTTAAATATTCAGCTATTCAATCAAAAATGATGCAAAAAAAACTTAATTGAGCCTTAGTTTGACTGATCTTACGGTCAAGATTGATGATTACCGAATATTTATATAAGGCCACGTGACTTGGTGCTAAAAACTATCATATCTTTTATTTAATAGAGTAATATACTTCTCACCAAGAAATATCTGAAACTGATTTAATTAATTCCCTTCATTTTAACAAAATAAATATTGTTTTAATATCCTTTAATCCTTGCTAACTCTACTGGTTTTATTTTAAAAATATCCAATTGGAACCACAGAAGGGGTTATCTCATGAGCTAAAACGGCTATTGTTGTTAGTATTGCTACTGTAAGTCTTCTCCCCCACAATTACTCTCTAGCTTTCCACTTCTTTTTAGTTATATATATATATAGAAACACACACACATATCATTTAACATGTCAACTGATGACATTTTGAACATGCAGTTGGCTAGTGTGAGGATGTTACCTTGGGCTAGAACCTATCTCAATCCTATTGCTCAAGCTCTCATAATCTCCACAGGACTTGTAGCAGCTTGTTAGGAATTTGGTAGGATTACTGATTAAACAATATAGAATATGTTTTTGCATTTCTGTGTAATTTATTTAAAATTTAACCAACATTGAAAACTTGCACTTTTGTTTCAATTGTTGCAATTATCAAGGATGTTTTTGAAGTATGTCTAGTTTGATACCCTACATTGAAGTATATATGGTTAGTCTATTTGGAGATTGTTTGTTGGTGTCATAAGCAAGAGAAATGGGCATTACTAGTGATTATATAAATTTGTATAATCACTGTTTTATATATATATTTTTAAAAATATAATTATAATTTGCTACAGTTTTTTTTCGTAGTAATTTCTAATTTTCGACGCTTTAATTCTTAGTAATTGCTAATTTGCAACGGAATAAATTTCGTAGCAAATACATTCATTTCCAAGGGAATACTATTTCGTGAGAAATAATAAGAATTAGCGACAGAATATTATCATAGCAAATACATTTTTTTTCTAATGGAATATTATTTCATGGTAAATAATAAGAATTAGCGACGAAATATTATCATAGAAAATAATTATATTACCTACGAAATTTTACCGTAATAAATAATATATATTGCGACGAAATATTTCTGTCGCTATTATCCCATAACTTGCCACGAAACATGATTTCGTCGAAATTTACAATTAGAGACGCCACATATTGCAACGGTTGGTGCTACGAAAATATTTCGTGGCAAAAGAGTTTTTGCTACGAAATTTTAACTTTTTACTACGAAATATTCCTTGGAAAAAAATCAAATTTCTTGTAGTGATTTGTTTTTACAATAAAACAAAAACAAAAGCCCAAAAAAGGACAATTGACCTCAGGCAAATGGAGCTTTCTAAAGTCCACAATTTATCACTTGATTGAGAGGCTGAGGCCTCTGCATTTATTAGACCAGTTGGGATTTATTTCCTTGTTTATATATACACACATGTATATATATTATAAATAATGAAGTATTATGTTGTTCTCCTTTATCCATTAAGGTGGTTGTTGTTGTGTTTTTTTAATTTTTTAACATCTAAGATTCATGATCAAACAAAGTGGGTTAATAATTAGTTTAATAACAGGAAAAAGTAATTAGTTTATTAATTACTGACTTAGTAATTAGCAGATTCATATATTGATCTAACATTTGTCGGAAGTATTAGAAAAACAAATTAGCTTGCAAAAGGGATCAGTTTATCATATAGTGATTTTTAAGAAACAGTACTTGGAGATCTACATTCAAAACAATGGTTAACCTTGAAATGTAAGGATGAATGTGTCCTAAAATGTCTAACCAATCATAGGACAAAAGGGATATATGAGTCCCTACAGTTATTGTAAAAGAACTATTTAGTAAAAACTAAAAAAAGAAGAAAGCATTTTTTATGTTTTACACAGAGTATCAGCTCCACCAAGTCAATGCAGTCAACTGAGTGCAATTGCAAAAGACAGAACAAGCTGTTACAACTGATCATATCATATCATATATGTGGCACAAAAGTTTTCTTTTTATTTTTTCAATTTTGAAAGGTAAGAATTGAGGTGATTTTATTCAATAAAATTTTAGAAAGAAATAGAATAGGTCATGTAAAGTCCATATCCATTAATATCCATCAAGAAAAAAGAAACCAAAAGAGGCACCAAAGCCAAAAAGGACAACCAAACATATATATATCAACAAAAAATAAGAGATTACAAAACTGAAACCACCGACTTATGTAGCTGAGGCCAACATATTGCACCCTTCCAACTACTGATGCAGAACCATAACCATGCAGAAACTCTTTGACAAGGCAAGCACTAATAGTTATGCTATGATAGGTGATCAACCACTAAAAGTGAAAAGTAAACTAAATTTAGAATGAGAGAATTTAAGCAAGTCTAAATGGTATACTAATGTCTAAATTGTATACTAATGTAAGACTTCAGCAGCTAAAAGAAAAGAATGAATTTAGAATCTGATTGAAATATTTGTCAATATAAAATGCAATAAAAACAAAAACTGATGGAGCTTATGACAGCCCAAATAGTTTTGATGAAATTTTGTAAATCAAATCTAATAAGGAGATGTTTAGAGTGTTAATCAAATCTAATAAGGATTGTTATTGCTGTTAGAAGAGACTTGTATGGGTGTTTGACTAAGTGGTTTAGCAAAATTGTTTAGGCCTTTTCAAAATGGTGAGATAACTAGATCTTACTAATTACCCCATCATCTGGAAGCATTATTTGAATTCAAATCTTGCTCAGGTTAATTGCAGTTTCGTCCTATTTGTGAGATGTGCATCAACTCTTCGATTTCCTTTCTCATTTCCCTGTAAAATCCAACAAGAAGTACCATGAATGTACTGCAAAAGTTTGATAAAATACATTTATTTAAAAGACTAGAAATGACACGTTTGGTACAAATAAACAATAAGATAGAAGATAGGTAGCAGCCTCAAGGTTAATATTAAAATACCCAAGTAAAAAATGTTTGTATTGTTTTGCACTAATCAATTTCCCACTCTTCCTCTTCAAACGGACTTCCGTATCCCTTGAATAAACCCAACTCAAGTGCTTATCCAATTGTATATCCCAACTCTTGAAATCAATCTTATCTGCCCTGAAATACATATCCTTGCTACTAAAACTTCCTACATCCTTCAAATTCGATCCCAAACCCCCCTTAGGTATTCGACTTGTCGATGGCACTGTCACGTTCAAGGCTATCGGACTTCCTCACCGTCTCAATTCATCCCTCTAATTCACTGCTCTTCACATCCATTTTTATTGACTCAAACAAGATAATCGATTAACAAAACAGCAAAATAGAGGAACAAATAAACCAATAATCGCTTGAACCCAGGAGCATATAATTTTAAATTGAATACAGAATTATTATAGGGGGGAAAAAATCTGATCGACGAGAGTTCTCAACTATTCGCCATCATCAGTATGTCAATAAGACCTTCTCTGTTCATTTCACCGTGAAGATTTTAACAGCACAATCACAAAACAAACGAGTGGGCTGTATCAAGATATATATTACACAACTCGAAAAAAAATATAGAATATGGGAAATGCTAAACGTCATGAAATTTTTTCATGAATTGCCTTCATGAATGAATGATGTGGCAAGTAATAATACCATTGACATTCCGTGTATGGGGGGAATCCCACCAATACTAACTCACCATTTAATTGCCACATATAAAATTGCTCATAGAATATATATTATAAAAAATCAAATGTAAATCCAGATATAAAATCGACCCAGTATAAGAAAGAATAAAAAGAAATGCCAAAAAAAGAGAAACAATAAAAATCAAATCCCAATAAAGGAAAGAGAGAGCAGAAAACTCAAGCTAATTGCGTGATGTAGGATACAATTTCATCATCAAACGACATAAACCCAATTGATTGTTTCTAGGCGAAAAATAATGCTCCTGTGGAACCTACATAAAGACAAAGAAACGAGAAGAATGAATCTGAAAACTTACGAGTAGGGGAGGGGTGAGGGTTTTCTAAGTAGAAATCTTTGACTAAACATAATGCATCCGTGAGGGTTCCCTCTTATCAGAGCGATGAAGACGAGAGCGAAAACAAAAGTTCAGAGAGACGGAAACTTTAGATGTAGAAATCTTTGTATGAAGAAATAGATCATGAGATTAATGAACAAAGGACTTCATCTGAGCATGTTTGGCACCGTGGCAGGTTGGGAAAAGAACCCTAAAAGGTCATTTACATTTTTTTTTATCAAACATTCCCGATGTGTCTTCCCGCATCTCAAAAACCATTGGCGCAAAATTTTAGCGCTATAATTTTTCCTTCCTTATTTTTTTGACCTTTTTGTGACGGTATTTAATATTTGGTCACTAAAAGTACCTTATTAGGGATGGTGAAATTTTGCTATCACTGAAAAAGGGTATCTTTAGTGACGGTTTTTAAACTATCACTAAAAAACTGTCACTCATAACCTTATTTCTTGTAGTGGACCTCCCCTCAAAGTTCTTAACCTTAAGATGACTAGAACCGGAAGATCCCATCCTCGTCTTGGGCTCCGGCATCTCCATCTCAAGATTTGAAGCAAGATATAAAGAAGAAGACTCAACCGAAGCACTACAAGCAATAGCTTGAAGTTGGCAACGCGATATATGTACTTCTTCACAGAAGAGTAGATGCTCCAAACCCTCTCCCTTAGAAGCTCAATCTGATCATCTGTAAGACAATGAAGAACAAAACAAAGTTATGAGAAGTAAAGAGTTCATGCTGAAAAAACATCTTAAGGTACTTACAAAAAGACTTGCCAGAAAGAGTAAATAAAGGAATCACAATGCCACTAAATGCACTAGGGATAGGAAAATGTTGAGCTGCCCTAACACTCTAAGCCCCCTCCACCTAAACAAGTTTTTCCTTTCACAACTTGTTAGAGGTGGGAGTATCAAAGCAAATTTTTCTGTCCTTGTTAGGGAACAGATGGTAGCAATTGTCTTCTGATCTGACCCGATGGAGAGAGTAGCAAAACAAAAGATCATTCAAATGCAGGTTAAGTTTATGAACACGGTTAAAAGAAAGTATACAAGAAATGATGCAGAAAAAATTAGTGTTTAACTGAAGCGGCGCAAGCTTTAGTTTGAAAATAACAAAATTGAAAACAGGGTGAAGAGAGAATTTGAAAGTCTTCAAGTGAGAAGCTGAGAAAAGGACTTCACCTTTCTTAACTCCTTCCCCAACACTGTAATCAGAGTCTAAGGGGTAAGCCTCAATTATGATGTCGTTAGGAATGTGGCATTCCTCTCTGACTCTCTTAATGTCAACCAACTACTTAGTCACCGGAGCAAGAACCACACCTTGATCGGATGTGACTGTTTTTCAGCCACATTAGTGGGTTGAGTAGTTTCTGCAATTGGAAGAGAGGAACTAGACATGGTGATTTCTTAATTGTCAGAAAGGGTACGATTGCTATCACTAGAAGACATCGTAAAGAAGAAAAAGACGTAGACGAAAAGATGAAAACTAACATGAGAAGACAAGTCGATACTAAGAAGATCAAGAGAAAGTAAATCTGGAAGAGAAGGCAATCAGTCGCAGAAGGTTTGTGGTTGAAAGTGACAAGTATCAAGATAAAATACAAATGGTAATGTGAAGAGATCACTTACGTGCTCAGTGCCGTCGCTAGTACCCCAACATTAAATAAGAAACATCAACACAAGCAGTGAAATCATTACAAAACCTATACGAATTTCCTCCATTATGACCAAACCCATAACTGAAGAGAATTGGGGGCAATGTCTAAAGGTAAATTATCACTTAGTCCAATGGGCCAAATTGGTACACAAACAGACCAGGCCCAAGTTGGTTTGAGCCCAAGTATCAGCAGAAGTTCCAAATGACTGATTCGAGAAAAGTAAAGGGCCTAATCACCCCATTAAAAGGCTAAAACAGCCCATTCCAAATAAAAGTCCAAACTCAAAAAGAAATTCAAATCCTTGAGAGTAAATATAACTGCAAATAAAGAATTGTAGTTCTAGAAGGACTCAAATTCCAACTTGTATAAATATCTAAGGACATATGAATGAAAGGGATTCTCAAATCCTCTCTTAAATTTATCTTTGAAAATATTATGTTCTTAATTTTTATTGAGTGTTTGCTTCAAATTAATTAACAAGAATTAATTAAGTAATTTTTTGTACCTACACCGTAGCTTCCACTCTGCAGAACTGAACCACCATATTCGTCTACCCGACCTAAGTCAAACACCCAGTAACACTTAAACTCCGTGTTCAGTGCCACCATCGTCTTCCACGTCAAGCTATCTCCATCGTGATAGTCATTCACAGTTCATCTTAACTACAGCTGGTCCACCAAATCTCCATTAATTGAAGACCCAACACTTTTCACTGCCATACACTTCCTTTTGGGTTTCCACCACCAACCGGATCTCCAACATCTCCACAGTTCACCTCTAACCTTCATTAAAGCCCCATGGCTTCCATTTCACCGAATCATCACCGACGGTCACTATTAGAGCAAAGATTGAGGAGAGAGAATGATTAAAATTATATATATATATATAGCGAAATATATATATACTCTTCACACCAGACATGGAGAAAGAAGAAAAGTAAAAGAAAATAGAGGAGAGAGAAGTCGAGAGCATGTGAGAAAAAGAGACGGTGAGGTGGAGAGAGAGGGATTTTGTAGAGAGAGAGAGAGAAGAGAATAAGAGAGAGGAAGAGAGAATTGGGAAAGGTTAGGGAGAGAATTGGTTAGAGAGGAGAGAGAGGAAGAAAAGAAAGTGAGTGGGCATTTTGGTCTTTTCAGAGTAAGAAATATTTTGTATTTTTTGTGTTGAAATATTTTAGGGGTATAAAGGTAATTTTAAAAATAAGAAAAGTTTATTGCACAAAATATAAATTATAGGAAAGGAAAATGAAAATGAAGAGTGATTTTTTTTTTTTTTGTCACTTTTCTCAAAGTACAGGGCTGATAAAATAGGCTGCATCATCTAATTAGAGTATGAGCAATCAGAAGCAAAATCCAAAGAAAAAAAATGGACCTACAAACAGGGCAAGCGAACATTATGGCATGAGAAATTTATATATCACCACAAAACAACACAATTGAAGAACATATTTTGAAGTGATTAGTCACATTAAAGATCCGAACATTACCGAAAAAGTTGAACATAGAAAGGCCAGAAATTGTAAATATCCTATCCCACCCATTAGAAAGTTTTAAAAAATAAAATAAAAAATTTCTGAGATGAAGAGGGTGGGTACAAATGGGTGGTGCGGGGGGAGAGAGAGAGAGGGACGGGTGGGAGGAGAGAGAGGGGTGGGATATTAGTTATGGGTATTTTTGTCATTTTGATTGTGAGATATTTTTATATTAGAAAACAATTAAATAATGAGAGACAATTTAGACATTTCACAATTTTTTAAAATAAAAAAGTTAACAGAGAGTCTAGAAAGCACGGACACTTCATCGAGGATGTCGTATCCATGTCAGACACTCGGACACCGTGTCTGACACTCCTCGGACACGTGTTAGACACTTCGTGTGCTGACATTTTTCTTTTTAGGACACTTCTCGGATATTTCTTGGACACTTCTCGAAGACGTATCGGACACTTCATAGCAGTGATGTATATTCAAATATTTTGAATAAAAATTATATGATACTAAGTTATGATTAAAATCTAAGCTAAATATACGTAGAAGACTAAATAAGTCTGGTTCTTTAACTTATTTGTCTATTTTTGTTTATAAGTTTGTTTGGTTCTTAATTGCATGATGATGAATTGAATTATTTCTGTAATGTAGTATTTTTTATTAAATAATTAATATATATTATATTATTATTTTATAGCCGTATCCTCATTGTATCTGTGTCTTGTTTTTTTTTTAAATTTCTCATATCGCCGTGTCCATGTCGTGTCGTATCCATGTCCCGTGTCCGTGCTTCCTAGCAGAGAGTGTTTGTGAAAAATTTTAGCAAAATTGTATTTTAGATAAAATAAGGTTAAATTCCATGTGTCAATGAGGTTTACCATTTAAAAAAAAAAAAAAAAAAAATTCTCATGATTCAAGCAATGGAGTTTGTATACCAAAATAGAGAATTAAAAGTTTTGATTTACCTCTAGTGAGAGTAGACTGATTGCTCACCCACAGCTAGAAAAAGCTCCTTCACGCATTCTTTTTGCATTTGCAAGGGTTAAAAGAGAATAAAAAATATGTATAATTTAATATTTTGATTATGTATTTTATAAGAAATAAGCGCAAAATTGATATTAAAAATATTTCATTAAAATGTTTTAGCCTTTCCTTTCATTTTCTTCAATTTTTGAAAACTGCAATACTTAATATATTTATAATTGAAAATTGATAGGTCTAATCCGATCCGAATACAATAAAGAATATATATGATCTGATCCGATCCGACAACCAGATAAATTATTTGTTATTCAATTCATATTCTATTTGTAGCTTATCAGATAGCTGATTTGATAACTTGATTTATTAAAAATTTGTAATTTTTGTTAAAAATTTCAAAATATAAATTAGAAAAAGTGAGAAAGAGAGACAAGACCAAAAATATGAACAAGAAAAAGAATAAAGATCAAACATTTGATTTTTACTTAAAGGAAAAAATAATAAAAGAGAGAGAAAAAACAATAAAAGAAAGAACATAATTAAAATATGAAGAAAAAGTGAAATAATTAAAACTTTCAAACCTATACATGATAAACTAGCATGTAAGCAATATATATATATATATATATTTTATGAAATGCACACTAATTCTTCATTTGGTAGAAAGGAAGAAAATTGAATGGAAAGTAAAGATGAAAGGATTAATGAGATATCTCTAAGAGAAGAGAATAGATAATATTTTACTTTGTTTGTAATACTGTGAGCTTTTCAAATAATTAAAACGTCATTTTCTTCATTCCATATTTGAAGGAATAAAAATTTGTGAAACAAGAGGAATGATTCATCATTCACTTATCTTTTCTGTCCTTGTCTCCTTGGTACCAAACGAAAAAAAATTTATTTCTTTTTTCCTATCTTCCTCTCATCCCTCTTCTTTCTCTTTTCAGTCAAATGAAGCACAATTGAATGATATAAGATGGAATTGACCATAATCTATATAGATTTGTTAACTAAACAAATTATTGAATTTTGAATCTTTAAGACATTCAATCCATATTTAAGTTATTGAGCATCAAAATCCGATGATCTATTGAGACGTTTGTTAGTATCCCTCCAAATCTTTCTTTCTTCAAAATTTTATACCAAATACAATATGCCCTTCTCCTTCGTTACCTTTCTTTCCTTTTCTTTTCTTTTTTTTCCCATTTCTTTCCATCCAACCAAATTAGACTAGTGTTTTTGAAGAAGAGATATGGTAGATGGACTTTCCTCCTCCCTTCCCTTTCATTTTCCTCTCTGCCAAACGAAGCTAGCTTAGTTGATTAAAATACAATTTAAAGACTTATCATATTTATTCAGTTCGTTTTGGGAAAGAAATTGTGAGAATGAAGTTTTATCTTGTACAACCAGAGTTCCTAAATTTTGTCTTTTTCTTTGGTCTCCTCGTGTATATTTTCGTGGAAAGTTTTTTCTTTCAAAACAAACATAGCTAACGGTCATATCTAACTTTCTCCAACATTCAGAACAGAGCTCGGAAAACATCTCTCTCTCTCTATGCTAAAACTGGCTTGACTGTTAACAATGAATGGTATAAAGATACAACCATAGGTTATCACTCATTTCCACTTCCATTTCATTAACATCAATCATCATCAATATTCATCATTTCCCTCCAACACCTTACCATTTCTTTCTTCATTCTTAACATTTCAATTGTTCAGTACCAGAGACGGGAAAGGTCACATGGGTTCGTATGGAAGGCTTTCGACTCGGGCACTCGAGACCGATGTTCCTGTCATGGTTAAGGTACATCTAACAATTGGCTTTTACTGAAAAAGAGCTTTTACTTGTGTGTTAAAGTATGTATACTTTCTTGGGATTTGTAATTACTGGTTAATACTACATGATCCATTTATGGTTTATAATTTTGGGTGTCCATTTTCTGAGGTTTGTGGCCTGAATTTTTCTTTGGCGGTTGAAAAAAATGTTTTTGACCCGTTTTCTCATGTGGGTGGTGGACCAGTTCTACAATTCTCTTGGTCTGACGTTTAGGGTTTGGGGGGTGTGATGTGAGAACACTGATAGTCGGGGCTGAAACTTGTAATCTCTGAAATTTTACGTAAATCTTTCTATTCTTTGTATGGTTTATATTTATGTTTTTGGTCAATTTCTTGATTGTGTTCTTGGTTCGTGGTATTTGTCACTATTGTTTATTTTATATTTTGAAGTTGAGTGAGATTTATCTGTTCTTTTGCAGTTAGCAGAATTGAATAGGAATGCTAAAGATGCAATGCCACTGGGTCAGGTTTAATTTGCTAATTTGTTTATTTATTCTTATCTTTACCTAATTGGAAGAATTTGATAACTTGTTTATTTATTTGTTTCTTTGTTTTAGTTATTTCCCTTAAACACTCTTCTTTTTCTCGTTCTAGTTTATTGGTAATTTCTCTTGTTAACATCAAGTGCTAAGAACATAGATGGCAATGGGGTGACTTACTGGGACATTAGTACTTTTAGGGTTTGGTTAGAGAGACCTCAGAGAGGGTCTTGAAATCCAAGCTAAATTAGGTAGGAATTGGGTCTGAATGCTGCTTGTTATTTAGTTGTTGTTAACTTGTTCTTTGCTATCATTGTTCATTATGCATATAAGCACATGTAATTCACTTAGATATGAACTTCAAAATTGACAAATAAAGAGGCTGTTCTGCCTTGGCCCTAGTGGTATAGGATGGAATTAGAATGTAATTAATTAAGTTAAAGATAGATATGTTGTGATTAAAATCCAAAATTTTGGTTTGGGTTCAGTTGGGCATCCCAAATCCCATCTTAAATGGTGTCATTCTTAGTTGAGGAAGTCTCTCAAATGGAGAACCAAGATTGCAGAAACACCAATAACAAAAGGAAGAAACCACCACTACTAGCAACAAGGAAGAGATAACTCAGATGATATCCCTCTTACATGCCAGATAGGAAGTATACCTGTCATGTCAATCAAGTCAAATTGTTAAGTGATCTTTATATTTTTGGATATACTGAATGGAATATGAAATGTATCAATAAATAAAACAATTTAATTCATTCTTTTGATTAACTAAGTTTCTATGCCAATCATTTGGGCTACATTTCATTCATTCATGGTACTATGATTTAGGGGGCAGTTTATTGGCAGCCACCTGAGCTGGCTCTTGAGAAGGTTAAACATATAGCATGGGAGCCTTCAACTAGTCGATATGGCACTCACGAAGGTCTTCCAGAACTCAAAGAGGCATTATTAAAGAAGGTAATAATTTGTAGTATGGATGCATTTTGAAAGTGTAAAGGCCAAATTTCTGGTCGATTAGCAGATGCATCAGAACGGGAAATCTTCTTGTTGTTATGAAGGATAAAACAAATCCAAGACTACAGATTATCTATACTGTTCTACTGTATGTGGAAGATCCCTATGTTAAGTTAAGGCCTTGATCGTTTTACGGTGTGCTGTTCTTGATTTCCTGCTGTTTAGCCTTTTCTACCAAACAAAAAAAAACCTGATAGGGAATATGCAAATGATATGTGTCTTTCGTTCTTACTAAATTTATTTCTCTCTCCTCTTCGAACTTTAAATCTGCAGTTGTGCCAGGAGAATAAGTTGATCAAATCTGCTGTCATGGTCACAGCTGGTTCTAATCAGGTGAGTTGGGCAACTTCTTGTTCATTATCTGAGATTTGAATGCTTTTGGATTCTGCGTAGGTCCTGGATTGTTTCTTCACAACTATGCAGAGGGGCAATACTCTTTATATCCATTTCATATACATTGATTAGTATAGACATCATGACTACATGATAAATTCCAGTAGGATAATTAATGGAAAAGTTGGACATAACACAAATAATACTTGCAATTTTTTATTAATATTTTCTGAAACTTTTATATCATAAAAAAACCCTAAATCCTAGGGACTTATAATATGCTAAAGGGATTTTACTGGGAATAGGATGTTATAGTGCTGTTGAAGCCTGAAGGTTCAAATTAGAAATATATACAGGAAACAAGTGATGTCAAGGTCTAGCTGGGAATAAATTCTCTTTATGGGTAAACAGATTCTTTTATGATTATGTTAAAATAGGAGCCCAACTTCATCAAGAAGCTTATGACATGATGAATAAATTATCCTTAAGTTTTTTGTGTTTTGATTTAGATGTTTGTCATATTGCTTATCCATGGCCCACGATTTGTCCCATAGTTGCAGCTTTAGAATCTCTGCTATGAGTGCAACACTTCACCATTGCAATTAGCATAAATGGGAATCTAAATTGTATAAAGGACTCTAAAGAACTAGAATTAACTTTCACTACATAAAGTGCGCATTTGGCAAATATAACTCAGACACACTTTTGCCCCTATGGGACTTGAACCTCTGACCTTTCACTTTGAGAGGTAGAGGAGATACGACTAGATTACAACCCTTGGTGGTCACTTAGTGTGCATTTGATGTATATTACTTCCAATATTTCATTTAAAATGGGTTAAATATCTTAGAACTATATATCTATTCACCAAAATGATGCAAAAAGGAAATTGAAGTTAGTTGGAAAGTTGAAATGACATTCCAAACTTAAAAAACCCTAAAAATCAGAACTAGTCAGGGTCCAATAGATAAAACCTCAGCTCAATTGAGGGTCATATTCACTGTTCAATCTTAGGCATCCTGTCCTTTCTCTCTCCCTCCAGCCCTCAACTATCTTTCTTTTTGGCATTCCTTTGTTTTTGTACCATTTTGATAATATTTTTCATCGCTGATCCTGTATGTATTTTCACTCAAATTTGTTCTTTGGGTGTTGGAGGATGTCAGAAAGAAAATTATGAGAAAGAATACAATAGTTACATATTCATGTTTCAAAACATCGATTTAGTATTTAGTAGGTTTTGGAACACAAATGAATTTGAGTCAGAAGTAACAAAAGCTGTGCCTATGGAACTTAGATTTTCTTACAGACATTTATTATTTTTAAATTTTTTTATTTGAAACAATCATTTATGGTAATTCTAGCTGATGGTGGCACGAACACAATATTATTTCTAGCTGATGAGAAAGAATACAATAGTTACATATTCAAGTTTCAAAACATCGATTTAGTATTTATTAGGTTTTGAAATACAAATGAATTTGAGTCAGAAGTAACAAAAGTTGTGCCTATAGAACTTAGGGCTAGTTTGGTACGCTGGAATGAAATGAAGTGGGAATGGAATGAAGTCAGGAATGAAATGAGAATGAGAATAGAATGGAATGACCATTCTCATTCCAATGTTTGGCTACAGATAGAGAATAATGTAGGAATAAAGTGGTATTAATGAAGAGAGAGAGGATGATTTATATATATTCTAGAGTGAGTTACAAAGAGAGAGATGCATTAATGAAGAGAGAGGGGATGATTTTAATAATAAGTGGGAATGGAATGACCATTCCATGATTCAAGAAGTGGAACGGATTTGTTGGAATGAGCATTCCAAGGGAATGACTTGGAATGGTTATTCCATTTCTAATGTAACACAACAAACGAGAGAAAGAGAATCAAAGGTGAATGACCATTCCATTCCACCTCCATTCCTGCGTATCAAACTAGCCCTTAGATCTTACAGACATTTATTATTTTTAAATTTTTTTATTTGAAAACAAGCATTTATGGTAATTCTAGCTGATGGTGGCACAAACAGTTGTCTACTTCTATGCTTATCAGTTTGGGCTAACCAATTATGTCAATACTCAACCCTCTTTGCTAGGATTTTAAGTGGATTTTTTGGATAACAGGGATTTCTGAATCTGGTGCTTACACTTTGTGATGTTACGGATTCTGTGGTACTGTTTGCTCCGTACTTCTTCAATGCATACATGTCCTTTCAGATGACAGGCATCAAGAACATACTGGTGGGTCCAAGTAATCCCATGACACTTTTGCCAGATGCAGGTTTGGAGTAGAGTATGATACTGCTTAACTTCCACTACTGATCATTCAACTCCATGTCCTCTCTCTCTCTCTCTTAGACTTGGACCTCTACAAGCCTCTTCTTGCGCGGGTATTCATCAGATAGCACATGAATGCCACATCATTAAGTGGTTTTGCATGTCGTCTGATGAAGGTTCAGGCAAAAATTAGGCTTATAGAGGATCGTTGTCCCTTACTGGTGTTGACCTGATTAAGATTCATAGTTTATATAGCTTCATAATTTTCATTAGATTATGGATTGCAATTAGCATTCATGGAAAGAAAAGAAACTCCAACTCGAGACTAAAATGACTATTTGACTTGAGTCAAGTCTCCCATTTTGAAGAAACAGAAATAATGGGAAACATAGGATTCAAACTAAATTTATTTATTTTTCATTGCTCCTTCTTTACCTCATGAAATCAAGTGCCTCTTACAGATTTATAGTTTATTTCCGGAAATCTTCTTGTAGATTGGTTAGAGAAGCTTATGTCAGAAACTAAACCAGTTCCAAAGCTTGTTTCTATTGTGAATCCAGGAAATCCATCAGGAGTCTGCATTCCAGAGTCTCTGCTCAAGGTCTCTCTCTCTCTCTCTATATATATATATGTATGTATGTATCCTAAACTTGCAAACCCACAAATACCCACAACCTTGGTAGTTATCATTTTTCACTTCATTCAGATATCGAGTTTTATAGGTACATATATGATATTGTCTTGTTGATTTTCTTAAAATTGTGTGACAATTTTTCCCCTTGTTTGATTAGAGAATTTCAGATATCTGCAGAAGGGCTGGCTCTTGGCTTGTGGTAGATAATGCATACGAGTAAGTACATAAAGGCTTGCCCCAACATCATGTGAACTAACATATTCTGCTGCCAACACAATTTCACAGAAATTATACTTACAAGTCCATTTGCAAATTGCTTAGATTGACTACATGGCATATATTTGCCATTATTCTTAAAAGCTTCTATAAAGCAGAAGGCTGAATTATCTTTTATCATAACCTCTTCTTCTATCTTATCTCTAGTTATACCGAAACACATTTTCAAATGGTGATCTTCTTGTGAGAGTAAGCGAACCTTACAGAAGTTTACGAGGAAACTACAAATTAGTAATATGGTTGTTATAGCACCTAGATATGAACAATACACTCAGAGACATTAGGACAACTGCAAATTTCAAAGATAAAATTCATCAGTTATGTTGAATAATACAAGTAACAGTGAGTTTTCTTTAGATTTATATTCCGCGTCTTGTTTGCTTGATAAAATCAAGTAGATTGATGTATGCATTAATGGAAAATATGAAAAGTGGGAAAGATATTTAAAAAATAAACATAATAATAAGATTTCATCTGCCATCCTTGGCACAAGGTATTTTGCACCTTAGCCTGATATTGTTATTCAGTATGTATGATATGACATCAAAATCTCAGTTATCAGACCATATATCTTGTTGAAGTCGATGTAATGATATTGCATAATCTTGGGTCTTCATTAACTTATTAGTTACTGTGATTCGCCAATGAAAATTAGGCTGTTTTAGTTTACACTATTTTCAGGGATGCAACAGTTCTTGAATCTAATTGAATAATATATAACTATTGTTGATGCTTGAACTGCATGATACATACTCTGATCATATCATTTTTATCTGTAGGTACTTTGTATATGATGGTTTTAACCATTCTTGTGTGGAGGGGAATCATGTTATTAATCTCTTTTCTTTCTCAAAAGCATATGGTATGATGGGATGGCGAGTTGGATATGTAAGTAGAACCTTCACTTCCATTGATTCATATAATTTCAGTGAATAGTTATACATTTAAACTTTATATAATGAACATCATACTAAATTATATATTTGGCAGGAAGGCTGAATAATTACATATTGAAACTTTACATAATAAACATCATACCAAAATATATATATTTGGCTGGAAGGCTATTGAATACTTACATTTTCTTCCATGCAGATAGCTTACTCATTGGAGGCAGAGGGTCTTCAAACTCAGCTTCTCAAGGTTCAAGATAATGTGGCAATCTGCACTCCAATGATTTCACAGAAAGTGGCTCTCTACTGCTTAGAAGCCGGATGTGAGTGGGTCAGAAGCCAAGTCGAAAGCCTTGCTAAGAACAAAAAACGCCTTGTCGAGGCTCTTTCACCTCTCGGAGAAGATACAGTGAAAGGTGGAGAAGGAGCAATCTACCTATGGGCAAAGCTACCGGACAAATACCCAAATGATTTTGAAGTTGTTTGTTGGTTTGCACGCAGACATGGTGTGTTGCTACTTCCGGGAAGTGCATGTGGTGCACCTGGGTGTGTCCGAATCACATATGGAATGCTGAGAGAGGCAGATTGCGAAATTGCTGCAGATAGACTAAGAAGAGGGTTGGAAGAACTTATCAGAGATGGCATGGTGGAGTAATGGCTCTTACCAGTTTCATTAAATTGCAAGAACCGATTTGCAAGCTCCTCCTCTGCACTTATTTCCTTCTTGTTTGTATTCATAGGAGTTTCGTTTTTAGGTGTCCCAATGGTTGCTTTTGTTTTTGGGATCTGTTGTATGCTCTGTTTTTCCATTTGCTTCATTTTTTTGCCTTTCTTTTCTCATTATGGATTGGTGGCACTGACTTTTTTTTGTTTAATGCTGAACTCTTGTTTTAGTTTTTCTTTGTTAAAGAAAGCTTGATTACCCAGAAAAAAAGAAAAGAGTGCAGCCATAAGAGGAGTAAATCTGTGTACTCTCTCTCTCTCTCTCTCTCTCTCTGTGCACACGCGCTCACCCGGAGCTTTTCTCTCTCTTTGCCAAATCTTGTAGTCATCTGATTACTGTTGAAGAAAGTTTCTCTTATTTTTGTTGCAGAGAAAATAGTGTTAAAAGTAAAGAAGAATGGGATCTAGCCACAAGATTCCCAATTTCGCATGATTTTCTCCTCCTCCTCAGCAACAGAATAGAGTTCCAAGTAAATCTGTCCCCCAAAAGAATCTATTTTATTTTTCAATTTGTCTTCTCAGAAACAAAATGGAGCATGATGAATTTGTTTCAATGGAAAACATGTTGAAAGTTGATCTTCATTTTATAGTTTAAGCTTTCAATTTTCGTTTCTTTCCTTTTCTTCAATTTCCTCGCCATAGAAATGTCACAGGCTTCACTGTTTTCAGTTACTTGGAGAGAGAGAAATAGATAAGAGGCTGAACCAGTAGACAGCTTCAAATTGCCAAGCATACTTGTAAAATACATGGTACAGTGTTCATATAAAATGATAAAATGTAAAAACCAATTACAAATCAGATTATAGTATGTGCACTACAATGACTAACAGATCATGAATACATATATTACATGTATGCATACAAGCAAAGAATATTTGTAATATGTTGTTTCAATTATTTGTTTGGGCAAATTATCAGCTCCAATTGGTCAGTCTCTGATCACTTCTTCCACTGAGGCAATCTTTGAACCACTACCTGTTGCCAATGTTTACAACAATAGAGATCCATTAAAAGAGAAACAAATGCAGAATTTGCATTCATCAGTTCCATGAGTCCATGCTAGAAAGCTGCCAGCATAAATCATTTACAAATTTGCCTGATCTGGACTAAAATCCTCGACTCAATCATTAATCTGGAAAGCGTCGTCTCAAAGTAAAAAAGAAGACCATAGAATTTTGAGGGAGTAGAATTGTTTATTTATTTAGTAATGAGGAACTATTCCAATCAGAAGCCCACTTTGAATTCGAGGCTAAAACATAAAACCCTGATATATGCAATCACCCGCAAACTACTAATATCACTTAAACCAGAACTCGAACTTAAGACAAGTTGATTGAGGGAGTAGAGTAGTTACCAACAAGTATCTATATTTCACTGCTATCACAAAACACACATGGATCTCCAAGGTTTTCAATACAATCTCCAAGATCAACATTTTCCGTACAACCAAAGGGCCTCTAGTCTAATGGTATGATCTCTCCTCCCCAAAGGGGGAGGTTGAGAGTTCCAGTCACACCAGGGAATGTTGCGAAAAAAGGGTGTGTGTTTGCTTTAACTTCAAAAAAAAAAAAATAATAATAATAATAGTAATAATATTCCGGACATCATTTCCCTAGAAATAGAAATAGTTTTCCTCTAGCAACCCATATAGTCTATATTATTATAATTACATTATTCAAAGAATATTCAGCGTACTTAGAAATGTCAGAGAATTGATTAAAGAAGATCAAAATTATAGTAAAATACCTTGCCAGAGTTCTCTTTATTTCCAACAATAGTTTGACAAGCCAGCCTCCAAGATTCTGGTTTCTGTACAATTCAACCAAAGCTCAAAAGATAAGCCAAATTTTGACGAAATGAACTTCCTATGAGAAACATACTAAAATGTAGCTTTAACAGGCTTTCGATTTTCAATTGTACTAATGTTTTTATGACAGAGAATCCATGAATCTAGCATTCAAACACAATAGGTGTGAAAGATGGCTGCTTTCATCAGCAGATCTTTCCACCTTCATTGATCTGAGTAAGCCATAATTAAATTTTCTCAGGGATTTGTCATCACACCGACATGGCCACCTTCATTTCAGTTTTCACCATAAATTTCGTTTCAGAGTATTATAAGAGAGAGGGAGATGGGAAGCTGTACATGCCTTCTTCAGATATCGAAGCTCAGTATTCGTTCTTTCATTCAAGAGATCCTTTCCATCTATAATCTGCACCCCATGAGGGATGATGCATACAATTAGAAAACATAAAAACTGACTACCAATAATGACTTAACTTTCATGTGATGGTTACCAAACAAAGAAGTCCCAAGTTTAGGTGTATACTATCATGTAAAAGCTTTAGTCATAGAGAATTCGAAAAATATGTCGAAACAATTAAGTCAAATTAGTCACAAAATACTAACAAGAGGTAAACACATTTCAATGAAACTCAAATTGGGTGTCAGAATATCCTCTAAAAATGGAGTCATTCCATTCTGATTGACCATCTATTCTTGTTTCTATCTCACCGTTGTGATGTCTCCATGTTCTAGTTCGAAGTTGTCTTTTAAATATTTTGTGATAAACAATGGATATGTTTATCAAATGTATTTGCTTCATAATTTCCTGTTAAACATTTACATTCATGTCAACAAATCAAAAAGTGAAGACATTGTAATGTGGTAGAGAAAGTCGAGTTCAAAGGACAATATTGATATTTTGGGAATCTATTTATTGGGCAAGGCATTTAGACAAACGCCATATCTCTTCTTAATGGTGAAATTTCAGTGGCTCAACCCTCTCTTGGAAAAACTTTGAATATAGTTTTTGCTTAACCATATCCAAAGTGATTCACCATTAACTTACAAATTTAAGTAAACTGAAATAAAATAAAATTAAAACCATACCTCTACAATACAAGTTCCACAGCTTCCACCACCTCCACAGTTCATCACCTTTCCCTGTTGAAAAGGCCAAATCCTACTTTCAATTTAGATATAGACATATATAAACAAGTAAAGGTCATTAATTATCATATGGTGTAAATAGAACTACTCCATTCAGTTGTCCAAAAATTTGAATTTACTTCTTCATTTTAGTTTGGGATAAAGTTACCATCATTGGAAGGGAACTATAATAAATGACACCCAATTAAGAGTGCCCTTTGGAGCATACTCCTAAATTTCCAAATTGTTAATATTTTTATACACTGGGAAGTAAGTTAATTAGATTGATTTTTGTCCTTGGAAAGAGTGAAAGGAGCAAAGTTAAAACATTATTGTCTTCATGTCATATAAAGAAGCCATGAATCACGAAGAAAATAGGAAAACCTTATTGCTATGTTTGGTAGCGTGGAATTGATGCATTGGAATTGGAATTCGAGAAAATTTAATTAAGAGTTAATTTACTGCTTTCAATAATGTTATAACTTCTCTAACACATTCAAATTGCAGCATACTTTGGAAGCTAGTGTTGGATATCTTCAAACATAAGACGGATTTTGGTTGTGACTTATGAGACTATCTGAAGTTGAGGCCCAAATTTTGTCTCAGTTCGAATCGCATTGCAACTTGATCTGACCTTTTTTGTCTTGCGGGGTCATAGACTCAGATTCTAATCTCTATAGTAACTTGTCATATAAGAGTGCTAGAGTTTGTAGTGTGGATATGAGAGCATCTGCATTGGCCTCTGCCGCGTATGCTTGGTTCTATTGATTGTATGCACTTGGAGTGGAAGAATTGCCTAGTAAAGTAGCATGGCACCCACAAGGGACACTCCTATAGGCCTACTCTCATATTTGAGGCAATAGCCTCACAAGATTTGTGGATTTGGCATGCATTCTTTGGAATGCCGGGTCCACACAATGATCTAAATGTGATCCATTCCTCGGTATGCAATAGAATCGTCAATGGCCGATTGCCTCCGGTTAATTTTGTGGTGAATGAGCATCATTATAAAATGGAGTATTACGTATCTAATGGTATATACCCTAAGTGGACAACTTTGATGCAGACCATCCCGCACCTAACTACCGGAAAAGAAAAATACTTTGCTCAAAGACAAGAGACATGCAGGAAAAATGTGGAACGAGTTTTTGGGGTTTTGCAGATCAAGTGTGTAATAACGCAAGGACCAGTGGGAGAAAGAAAACTTATCCCTCATAATGAAAATGTGTATCATCCTTAACAACATGATCATTGAAGATGAGTGTCACATCAATGTTGGAAGATGGACTCCGCCACCAGATGAGACAATTCCGATTTTTACTTTAATCAACACCCATCTATTTTAGCTGCACACGTCTACTCTCGCCAATGCCAGATTCACGAAAAAAAGATAAATACGTGATTGAGGAATGATTTGAAAGAAAATTTATGGAACCGATTTGGTGATGAAAATGTTTAATTTATGTTGCATTTTTATACTTTTAAGATGCTATGAAAAATATGCGGTATGGATGGTAGTTTTAGGGCCTAACAACTATATCGGTAGAGCCAAACACTTTTTTTTTTTTTTAATAAAACAAGGGTTCCAATTTTTTTCCTGGCCCAAGCAGCCCTTAAACAATGGTCAAAGATGGAATTTGACTGTTGGCGTGTGGGCAATGTGCTTGTTTTGTTTTGTTTTTTAAACCCCCTAGTGAATCCACGTCGTTTCACTAGGGCGGAAATTAAAAAAAAAAAAAAAATGGGCGTGGTCTTGCTTCGCGGTTCAGCTCGAGGAATTCCATGAGCCCACAGTGAGGCCCACAATTTCCGCTAGCCCACTGTGGTCTCACAACAGCGAGCCCGATGCACTTGCTCTACGAGAACAAAGGGTTATGAGTTTGAGAATTTGTAATTTCCGTTTTTCTTCCCATAGTAAATCTCTCATCTTCGCAGTGAATCTATCCTGAACTACTTAAATTAAATCTGTGTATTGTGTGGTGCTTGGTTTACATTTTTCTGTGGTTTCTTGATTATGATTTGCCAGACTCACAGTTCATTCCAGCTGTAATGTTTCTTCCATTCGTTGTCCAGAGGACACGACGTCGTGTCAATCATGTACAACTGTACAAGAATACGATAGCCACTTCCCAATTTCCGTTTATTAGAAGAGTTTATTTTTTCTCTCTCTTTCTAACAAGGGGACGATGACGTTTTGAGGAACAGCAGGAGCATAATAGAAAAGAGAATGAGCGAAATTCTAAAGTGCGCAAGGGAGGGGGGGCTAACTTACATAAGTGGCGTAGAGCTCAATCTTGTTATCCAACATGATGTTCCTGAGAAGCTTCTCTCCACTTATCTCCGTAGCTCTCTCCACCGGATATGACCCATCACCTCCTGCTTGAGACTACAAACCAAACAAAATGTTATATATATAAATATATATATATATATATATATAGACGTGTATATACCAAATATAACTATGCTATGCTAGCTTTAATATATGTTTTTACAGCAAATAAAAAAGGAAGTGTATATATTAGAAGCAAGCAAATGTTTAGATGACTACATACATACCCCTATGAATTCGAGCTCAATTTCGGGCTTTTCAGATTCAGATTCCGGTGAGTTCACGGCCAATGAGACTGAGATGCTCCTCCTTTTCCCAATTAATGTAACTGAATTTCTGTAATTTGTGTTTCCTAAGGTGAATTCCGGTGGCCGGAGAGATATGGGGGCAAAATTCATGGCGGCCATTCTCTCTCTCCCTTCACACACAATCTCACTTGTGGAGTCTGGTTTTCATTATATATGTAATATATATAAATTTGTGTATGTATGTGTGTAAATATATATATTTATTTTACCTTACCGAAGAAAAAAAAAATGTATATATATTTTGAGACATAATTTTAGTTTTCTAGAATCAGCAAAAAAGAAATTTGAGAACTTTTTAAATGAATTTTCAAAAAATAAATAAATTTGAAATCACAGTTTTTTTACAATTATTTTATTTTAAATTATACTGAGAAAATCAAACTAACCAAATAATTTTAATAAATAATTATGAAAAATTACTAAATTATTAAAAAGAAAACTTTCCTGACTTGTAAATTACACGTGATACAACTTGTCACGCATGCTGTTCAATTAGCTTTGAGATTTGCTCCGTATTTCAGTAACACTCGCCGCTACAAAAATTACATGTGCACTTTTTCTTGGTAAAATGTTCTAATTGGCCTTTAGTGATCCTTTAAAAAAATAAAATTACCAACATAACCCTTATATTAATTGACCAAAAGAATTTCCCACCCTAAGCCAAATCTCCTCTCTTCCCCTACTTTATATATATAGTAATGATCTCTTACTCACCGGTGAGTAAGAATTTTATCCACATCAAGCTCAGTAATCATTAGATGTGATTGTTAATTTTTTTTTAGTAATTGCCTTTTTTATATTAATCATATCCAACGGTTACTGTGTTTGGTGTGAATAAAATTTTTGCTCACCGGTGAGCAAGAGATCATTACTTTTTCTCTCTCTCTATATATATATACATGAAGAGTAACGATGGACACAATAAAAGTTATTATCGATATGTGTACTCTCATTCTTAGATCAGTGCAAGTGAGATTCACAATTTTACAATCTAATAGATGAGTGATTCACTTTTTCAATTCTATGATAACTTTCATTGAGTCTATTATGATCTTGTTTGGATTGACTTTTGAAAAACGATTTTTCAAGCTTAGAAGTTGTATTCATGAACCATGAGATATATGTATATACAATCAAAATATAGCACTCACAGTTCACTACAGAAATTAAAACTCACAATTTACAAATTTGAACGTATTATAAAGGGAAAATTAACTCTAAGTCCTACTTTTCCTTATAAAGGACAAGTAAGTCCTATAAAAAATTTCACAGCACCAATAAGTCTTACTCTTGAAAAAAAAATTCACTTAAATTCTAAACTACTCAACATTTTTCATATACAACAATTAAAAATTCTATTTAAAAATTAATAAAATATTATATTTTTTATTGAAACAATTTGAATAAATTTTTATCCTTCTGAATTGTTAATGAGGGTAACATATTTGTAGTCATTAGTATACAGTGATTAAATGATTAATAATTACTAATTTAATTATTCAATTAGTAACTTATATACTAATTTAGTTAGTAATTACTAATAGTCTAAAAGGCTGAGTGAAAAGAAAAAGAAGAAATATATTAATATATCATACAATTTATACGGTAGTATATTTAAAACTAATCAATCACAACTGATAACAAAATTAATCATTGTTAGACAATGAAAAGTAGGACAGTGCGCGTTATGCTTTATATAAGTGTATGACTGAGCATAAAGAATCATTAATTAATGTGAATTTGAAATTCACCAAAGAAGGGAATACTAATTAACCTTATCGTTTTGTAATGTCTATTATGGTATATATATATATATATAACTAATTGCTAATAGAAAAAATTTAGACATGTTTAAATAGTCAAATAGAAAATTTTGGTTTACATATCAATTTTTAAATGAAAATTATAATTACAAAATTTTAAATCTAATTTGATAAGGGTATAAGTGAAAAGTTAAGTGGTATGCTATAAAAATTTATTAATTAAAAGTTTCTTAACCAAATGAGTTATTCATGTGATGGTTGGAGTGATACTATTAAATCTTATTAGCTAAGGTTCAATTCTTTAGAGCAACAATCATTTTTTTATATAAATCAAGTTCTTATATACCAACCCAAGGCCAACCATCCAAGGCCGGGAGCCCGACCAAGGGCTGGGCCCAAGAAGAGACCGGCCCGGCCAAGGATAGATCCAAGAAACCTGGCTGGATCTTGGGAACCGGCCAAGGCTGAGCCCAAGAGGATCCGGCCAAGGTCGGGTCCACCAAGGCAAAAAAAAAGAAAAGAAAAAAAATAAGAGACCAAGCCCAAGGAGGCCGAGCACTAAAGGAACTGTCCAAGCTAGCTGCCAGCCCCTACAACCCAACCAGAATAGGCTAAAGAGGTAGAACCGGCCAAGGCCAACTCCTAGAAATCAATCAAAGCTGGTTCCTAGCAATCAACTATCCAATGGACGGGTGATTCGTGTGTGAGTGCGTCTCAAATTATAATTACCACACTTCGCAATAGAACGAATTCCTTGCAGAATAAGGCTATCGAAAGGGGTGTCGACCTCAGAGATTATGGTCTGATGAGTTGGAATACGGAATTAATTGTAATTAAATTTAAGAGAAAAAAATTTTGATTTTTAAACTAATTAAAAAGTAAAATAAAATAAATCAAAGTAAATAGAAAGTGAAGATAATATGAGAGAAATTTAGGGTATTTGACTTCACCATTAACTCCACAATCAATGGTCAATTGAATCAACTATGGGGGATTACATCATGCATAAGTGGTGTCGGTGGCTACAAGCTCACCTTTATCCGTCAAGAAGATAACATATGATTAAGGCTAAGTCATGGATTATCTTCGATTGGCATGTGCCATCTGCCTAACTACTCTAATCTAGGGTGCAGTATGGTTCATCTTCTCTAGGCATAATCAATCAAAGCTTTTAATGATATATTCAGTGATTACCATTGTGTAATAATCGCTCTCATGATAGAGATTGAGTTCAATAACAACAACTAAATATCTAAGATAAGATAAGAAATCATTGAAATTGAATTTACAAGATTTTTATTGCTCAATTCTATAATAAGAATCCTCTAAATTACACAATCTATGTATGTATATAAAGGTCCCTAATAAAATAATTAAACCATTGATACTTTGTTAGGGCTACATCAAAACCCTAGTTGATTCGTGTGTGAGTGTGACTCAAAAATATATCAATTAAAAATTTACACACTTCGCAATAGAACGAATTCCTTGCAGAATAGGGCTATCAAAAGGGGTATCGTACCTCAGGGATTATGGTCTGACGAGTTGGAATACTGAATTAATTCTAATTAAATTTATAAGAAAAGAATTCTGATTTTTAAACTAAATTAATTAAAAAGTAAAATAAGATAAATCAAAGTAAATAAGATAGTGAAGATAATAAGAGAGAAATCTAGGGTGTTTGACTTACCACTAACTCCACAATCAATGGTTAATTGAATCAACTATGGGGAATTATATCATGCATAAGTGGTGTCGGTGGCTACAAGCTCACCTTCATCCGTCAAGAAGATAACATATGATTAAGGCTAAGCCATGGACTATCTTCGATTGGCATGGGCCATCTGCCTAACTACTCTAATCTAGGGTGCAATATGGTTCATCTTCTCTAGGCATAATCCATTAAACCTCTTAATAATATATTCAGTGATTACCATTGTGTAATAATCTTTCTCATGATCATAGAAAACAAGAGAGATTGAGTTCAATAACAACAACTAAATATCTAAGATAAGATAAGAAATCATTGAGATTGAATTTACAAGACTTTTATTGCTCAATTCTATAATAAGAATCCTCTGAATTACACAATCTATGCATATATATAAAGGTCCCCAATAATTAAAACAATCAAACCATTGATGCTTTGTTAGGGCTACATCAAAACCCTAATGGATGAACTAGCCGCTCATGGTAGAAGAAGAAGCTTCAACTGTTGAGGAAGAAGACATCACTTTCTGAATTACGCGTATGACTTCGTTCTCCAATGGCTCTGCAATATGTTTCTGTTCTCTTCTCAGCCCTCTCAGACTCTCCAAGCTCTGTTCTCTCCCTCTAATCTCCCCTCAACTCAGCCTCTTATTCTTCACTTTCTTCCCCAAGAGAATACACCAAAGTCCTAATCCAATTAGGAATAAATTAGGGTTTCCCGCAGCACTAATCAGGTGGGTTTTTTTCCTGCTGACTTCGGCCCAACTTTTGACCCACTAGAAGTCTGATTTACGAAATTTTTGTGAAATACAAAAGTGTGCAGAATCAAATTTCGTTCAACCTTACCTAAAAATTATGTCGATTTGAGGCTCGAAAATAAGACTTCTGGTCCGTTTTCCAAAATGGGATTAAGACTGTATTATGTGCAGATTTGGGCTTCAGGCCCGAAACCTTCTTAAGCAACTGTAATTCTCTTGGATCTCTTTCTTGGACTGAATTGAGTTGAAATAAATGGTGGAGTGAATCTCCTTGATGTAAGCTTCATCTCACCATCTCGGATGTCTTCTTTAAAAGCCCAAAAGCTTAGTTTTAACTGAAATAATCATTAAGGCCCTGAAAATACAGAAAACACTAAAACAAAGTAAAATCACATAATAATCTATCACTAAGAGAATAAAATACATAAGTTAAGAGGATAGAATGCGTAACATTCAACGCCTATCACACCCCCAAACTTACATATTGCTAGTCCCTTAGCAATAGAATAAAACAAAACTAAAACAAAAAAACTACTAAATACTAACTAAACTACCCAACTCCATTTTCGTGGGAGAAACGATTGCATTTAGCATATGCAACAAGCCTTTAAACCCCTAGGTTCCCCCTAGTGGACGAGTATAGTCTCGTGAGGGTTTCCAGAAATGTTACCCACAAACATTCAAAATTCTGTTTCAACATTAATTCAAGAAGAATATTACAATACATAGTTACAAACCTGCATTCAAGAATAATTTCAACTCTCAAATTCCATAATTCAAATCAATGGTCCCCATGCATAATTCAAAACAACATATCTCAAAATAATCAACTCTAGCTCCCTCGTGTAAAGTGAACTAGCAGTCATCTCATGTAGCATAACCAAGCTCTGAATATATTAAGGCACATACCCCTTCAATTCATTAGTTCCCCTTATTGAAATCATACTTCCAAACATGCATACATGACTTTTTCATCATTTTTTTTTCAATTCTCTTTTTTTTTTCTCATTGCTTTATTGGTTGTGCAATGTCTTGATCTATTAAGCTTTTTGAAAGATCCATGTAGCAAGCTTTCAGTCAGTGACTCCCAAACCAGATGGCTTTAGGGCACTAGGCTTTGAGATACCCTGAAGACCTAATTACTCGAATTAATCAGGCTACAAATCAAGACAACCAATGCTCATCTTTTCTCACCCTTTCACTTTTGACGCGAACACTCCGTGCTTCCTGAGGCATAGAGGCCCGGTTACTTATGAAAAAGATCAAATTGATTTGCTTATTCATCACATTTTTTTTTCTTTTCCTTTTCTTTTGAAGTCAAGTAAACACATCATCGGTACTCATTCTCAAGAGATACTAGTTAATATCAAGCATATGTAACTCAATAACTTAAAACCACAGTCTATACCCCATAAGACTATGTTAGTGTGTCTGTGCATGTAAGGAAACTAAAATTAATCACTCCAAAACATGTTATTGCAAACCATGATTAAAACCACATAATTTAAACCACAATTTCCAAAAATTTAAAACATACTCAAAAATTGCAAGTTAAGCACCTATATAAGGTATTAATCCTTTGAATAATATCAAAACATTCTATCTAAAAATAAAACAAAATAAAATAAAATAAACAAACTAAGAAAATAAAATAAAATAAAATCCTAATACAAAAAGAATTTCACACAAATTTCCCCCATATGCAATAAAGCACAAAAATAGGCATCGCCTCACCCCCAAACTTAAACTATACATTGTCCTCAATGTACACCCAATGAAAGCATAGAGAAGAGTAAGAACGATGTTACCAGAAATTCAGAGTAGTGGAAAGAAAATAGAGTACATCATTAGCATGAAGGCAATGCAAGCACACCCCCCCAAACTTGGATGTTAAAACCTGTCAAAACAAGCCACTATACCCCAAAGATCAAGTGAAAAAGTATGGGTGAAAATAAATATGAAAGAGAAAATCCTAAAAAAAACATTTTTTTTTCATTTTGTTTTTTTTTTTTTTATAAAAAAAAATCTAACTACAGAAGGAAAAATAAAATTAAAAAGAAAAATAAAAACTAAAAAATAAAATAAAATACAAAAAATGGTTACCTTCCTGTCAAGGATGTGGTGGTGACTGAGCATCCGGATCCAAGTTTGCTTGACGCATCAGTGCATGCATCATCCTCCTCATCTCTAGTTGCTCTTGGCGAGTGTCACGAAAGTGATCCGCCATCTCAGTTCTCATTGCACCAAACTGTGTGGATACCTCTGTCTGTAGGGTGCCAAACTGGGCCGTCAACCCAGTAATCTGCCCCTCTAAATACTGATAATCATGGCCACCAGCCTGTGCATGCACCTCCTCTTCCTCAGCCTCCATCTCCTCTGGATCTTCCACCGGTGGTGGTATATCTATATTCTCTCCTCCCTGGGCCAAACGAGATACCTCACCAGGCGCCGCTATGACTCTCTGATGTATATGTGATCGGCTCAAATTCCAATCATGCGTGCCATAATGAAGATCACGTGGAAAGGCAAGCTCGTCCTCATGGACTGCATACCCCTGTGCCACAAACAACTGGTGAATAATAGTAGGGAATGGAAACTCCCAGTCACTTGCACTGTCTGGTGCCTTGGCCACAACTTTGGAATAGAATTTCTCCATCTGGCCCCAGACAATCTGTGGGAATGACAGCCAATGCCCAAAATGTAGTAACCCTTGTGGACGGGTGTGAGTGGGCGGGTGCATAGACAGACACTGGGCTGAGCTACCACATTGACAGGGTACAAGGTGCTCAATCCCACATCGCCTGGGTGTGGAAAAGGGGATGTGCTTATATGTAGTATGTTCTCTTCAAATGGTATGAGGCCTTTTGGGGTTAACCCAAGAGCAAAACCGTGCGAGCTCAGGCCCAAAGCGGACAATATCATACCATGTGTTGGAGCGGGGTATTACAGTTGGTATCAGAGCCTGAACCCAGCCGGAAGTAAGTGTGCCGACGAGGGCGTCGGGCCTCGTAGGGGGGTGGATTGTAGTAACCCTTGTGGACGGGTGTGAGTGGGCGGGTGCATAGACAGACACTGGGCTGAGCTACCACACTGACAGGGTATAAGGTGCTCAATCCCACATCACCTGGGTGTGGAAAAGGGGATGTGCTTATATGTAGTATGTTCTCTTCAAATGGTATGAGGCCTTTTGGAGTAAAACCCAAGAGCAAAATCGTGCGGGCTCAGGCCCAAAGCGGATAATATCATACCATGTGTTGGAGCGGGGTATTACACAAAATGTATGGTATATAAGGCTCTGAGGAACTCTTGACGTCTTTCAGTTTTATGTCCATTTGGACATACATTCTTGAGTAGAACAGCGTCAATAAACCATAAATGATTTGGCATTGAAGACTTTGAAGCTGCATTCCTTTTCGGCCCGAAAAATTGGATGGCACACAAACGTGCAACCACATTACCCACTGACAACTCATCGGGTAGAAGAGTATAGATAAGAGATAAATCATCTGGGCACTCATGAGGACAACTCATGGCAATGGCAATGGATGACATGTCCATCCGAACTATTGTTCCATCTACAGAAGAAGTAAGCACATCCCGCTCATCAGGTGTTGGCATTAAGTTCTGATAAAATACCTTGACAAGCTTCGGGTAAATAGTATATGAAAGTGGAACAAAAATGGATGCCGACCGACGACGACGGATGTCGAAAATCCCCCATCGTGTCTCGGGAAATATACCATAAAGTTCGGCTATGTCAAACGTGATTTCAAAGTTCAACGCCCTTGGATGCCATCTCTCTTGAATACCTTCTCGGCGAGATCGTGAAGAACCTGTGGTCAGATCATGCCTCGCTCGGCGTGGATTACGTGAACTTGAAGCACCTTGGCGACTTGCTCTCTTTGGTGCCATAGAAGTAGAAAAAGTGTGGTTGAGGAATTAAATCGAACACTTGGTGTGTACAATTAATTTGTAACCTTCAACCTCCTTTTTTCGGCAATTTTTCCACCCAAATTGAACAAGTGAATGCACCAAATTGATCCCCCAAACTTGGTCTTCAAAAGCCCTCAAAAAGAATTGAACAATTTCTTCAAAGAAAATCTTCACTTACTTTGATGTTGAACTTGAAAAAGTGAGAACTTCCTTTGAGAACTAGTGAATTTTGATCCAATTTGATGTTGAAGTTGATGATCAATGTTGAATTCTTGTTTAATAATCACCAATTGAAGAAAATAATCTTTCGGATGATGTAGGACTTAAATTGGAGTTCAAAGAGGCTTAGGATGCATGGAGTAGCTTTAGAATTGGAGAAGGAGTCTTTATATAGAAGATAGTCTCGGCCAGCCCACAAAACACCTTGGGCGATCGATCCCCCAAAGGATGGGCGATCGATCACCCACCTGCTGGTGGGGATCCTTGAGAAAAATACATGGGGCGATCGATCCCCCTTGGCTGGGGCGATCGATCCCCCCCTGGATGCCTGTTGGACCTCCATCGCCCAAGGTCGACCGAGACTTGATATTTTTGAGTCTCCATCACCCAAGGTCGACCGAGAGCACTATTTTTCACCCGTCTTGAGTCCAAATACCTCGGTACACCTCTTGGCATCCTCCGGAAGCAAATTATACATCAAAAACTCAAAGAAAAAACATTAAAACGCAACTAGAATTGAAGAAAAACTTAAGAAAACTAGAACTAAAAATTAAAATCAAAGAAAACTAAAGGAAATAAAGTATAGAAATACATACAGAACCTACAATTTATCGTCCATAGGAGACGATTGACTCTCCGAAGGGATTAAGTCGGATAGACGGGATCCGTTAAGTCAACGGACTCTACGTCTCTTTTCGGCACACATCCTTCCACACAATGCTTCAACCTTTGGCCATTAACTTTCATCAAACCAATTCCACACAATTGCTTATCCGGGAATGAGTCTCGAATAGGTAATGCATCGATCACCGGCTCAAACTCGATTCGAGATAAATGATCCGCAACCACATTCTCCGTCCCCTTTTTGTCTTTTATCTCCAAATCAAATTCTTGTAGCAATAAAATCCACCGAATAAGATATGGTTTGGTTTCTTTCTTTGCCAATAAGTGTCTCAATGCTGCATGATCAGAGTAGACAACCACCTTGGACCCCAATAAATAAGAACGAAACTTGTCCAAGGCAAATACTACAGCCAGAAGCTCTTTCTCTGTGGTTGTATAATTGAGTTAGGCATCAGAGAGAGTCTTACTAGCGTAGTAGATGGCATATGGCCGTTTCTCTACTCTTTGTCCCAACACGGCTCCCACTGCATAATCAGAGGCATCACACATAATTTCAAAAGGTAGAGCCCATTTTGGCGATTGCATAATTGGTGCAGAGGATAACAGAGACCGAAGCTTTTCAAAAGCTTTCACACAATCTTCATCAAAGATAAAGGGAACATCTTTAGATAACAATTGGCACAATGGTCGAGCAACTTTACTGAAATCCTTGATAAATTTTCTATAGAACCCAGCATGGCCTAAGAAAGATCGAACTTGCCTTACCGAAGTTGGATGAGGCAGCGTTGCAATTAAATCTATCTTCGCTTTATCAACTTCAATACCTCTTTTTGAAACAATATGGCCCAATACAATACCCTCTTTTACCATGAAATGGCTTTTCTCCCAGCTAAGTACCAAATTCCGCTCTCGGCACCTTTGAAGTACAAGTGATAAATTGCTCAAACAGTGTTCAAAGGACGATCCAAAAACAGAGAAGTCATCCATGAACACCTCCAAGAATTTTTCCACCATGTCAGAAAAGATGGTCATCATACACCTCTGGAATGTAGCCGGAGCATTACATAATCCAAAAGGCATACGACGATAAGCAAAAGTACCAAAGGGACAAGTGAAAGTGGTCTTCTCTTGATCTTCTGGATCCATAGCCACTTGGTTATAACCAGAGTAGCCATCCAGAAAGCAATAATAGCTCTGACCAGCTAACCTTTCAAGTATTTGATCAATGAATGGAAGAGGGAAGTGATCTTTCTTTGTCATAGAGTTGAGCTTTCTGTAATCAATGCAAACACGCTAACCTGTGGCAGTACGTTATGGAACAAGCTCTCCCATAGAGTTAGGGACAATGGTTAGGCCAGACTTCTTAGGAACCACTTGTGTCGGACTCACCCATGTGCTGTCAGAAATTGGATAAATGATTCATGCATCAAGTAACTTGACAACCTCTTTCTTTACCACCTCTTTCATGTTGGGGTTCAGTCGCCTCTGTGCCTCTCTAGTTGGCTTACATCCTTCTTCCAAATAGATTTTGTGCATGCAAACTGAGGGATCAATGCCCTTAAGATCAGCAACACTCCATCCAATTGCTTCACGATGTTGGTATAAAACCTCTACTAAGCTCTTCTCTTGAATATCTGTCAGATCAGAGGTAATTATAATAGGAAGAGTTTTCTGTGCCCCCAAAAATATATACTTTAATTTGTCAGGCAAAGGCTTCAACTCTAATTCTGGAGGGGACTCCAATGAAGGCACTAAGGGAGTGCTAGAGAGAGAAGGTAGTGGCTCAATTGGAATTCTCCAAGGTGGAGTATTCTGAATAGCATCCACTTCCAGCATAGAATGCACTTCTTCACACAACCCTTCATCATTAATGTTCTCAAAGTCATAAAGTGACTTACATACCTCCAGGGAGTTTCGAGATATAGAGGATGAAACAAATTCCTTTACACATTCATCAATATCATCCATGCAGAACACATCACTCTGATCTGGAGGATGTTGGATAACATTGAACACATTAAGCTTGACATTCATGTTGCCAAATGAAATATCCATGATCCCTGACATACAGTTTATGCAAGCATCAGTAGTAGCTAAGAAAGATCGACCAAGGATCACTGGAATGTGCCTCTTCGGATTATGAACTGGCTCAGTGTCAAGTACAATGAAATCAACAGGAAAGTAGAACTTGTCCACTTTAATGAGCACATCTTCTATGATTCCTCAGGGCTGCTTTGTTGATCTGTCTGCAAATTGCAATACCACCGAGGTAGGCTTCAATTCTCCCAAGCCCAACTGTAAGTAAACTGAATAGGGTAGCAAATTCACATTTGCACCCAAATCAAGAAGAGCTTTATCAACATGATGCTCCCCCAATGATACATGAGATAGTTGGAGCACCAGGATCTTTGTACTTGGGAGGAGTACACTGCTGGATTATTGAACTTACTTGTTGTGGCAGCACCACTTTCTTTGGCACATGGCTTTTAGAACGCCTTTTCTGAGTGCACAAGTCCTTCAAAAATTTTGCATAAGGAGGAATTTGCTTGATGGCATCAAGGAGTGGCAAATTAATCTTCACTTATCGAAACACCTCCATCATGTCATGCAACTTGTCCCCTTACTTCCCCACTTTAGATGCTTCTAGGAAACGTTGTGGGAAAGGAGCCTTGGGCTCATAAAGAATTTCAGCACTTGGACTTGTGATCACTTTTTCTTCTTCTTTCTTCTCACCCACCTTATTGTCAATTATTTTCCCACTCCTCAAAGTGGTAATGGCTTGAACTTGCTCATGGTGTGGGTTACTTGTGGAAGCTTGCATCCCTCTTGGATTAGAAATTGGTTGACTAGGGAGCTTCCCTTCTTCTCTTCTACTCAATGAAGTAGCAAGCTGTCCAAACTGAGATTCCAGTTTAGCAATGGATTGAGAATGCGAGTGCACTAGCTGAACTGTAGATTGTACTGTTGCTGCAGTAGCTTGCACTGTCTCTATGAGAGAATCAAGTTTGTCAAATTTAGACAAGGTAAGCGTCAGCTTGTCTTCAATAGCAGAAATTCTTTGGGCCATAGGACTTTGTGTTTGATATTGCTGTTGAGGCACAAAAGTCCTAGGTTGATATGATGGTTGCATTGCTGCCCCTTGATTACTGTAAGAAAAATCAGGATGATTCCTCCATGTGGGATTGTAAATATTACCTCGTGGAGGATTCATTGGTCTAGTGAAAGTAGCTTGAACTTGCTCTTGTTGAACATCAGAAAATTGCCCCATTGAAGGACAATTGCTCACATTATGCATAGGACTAGAGCAAAACTCACAAGGGCCTAGCAATGTAGAATTTGAAGCAGAAGGAGTTTGATTGGCAGCCATAATTGCTGCTACCTTCTGTGCAATTAAATCAATGTCAGTTGGCATAGCTTTTGAAGCACCAACCTTATAAATTCCATCAGTCTTCCTTGTAGTGGCATGTTTGCTAGAACGAGTAGAGGACACATGTTGTAGAGAGTTGTCACTAAGATTTTCAAATAAGGTCCATGCCTCTTCTTCACTCTTCAACATAAAAGTACCTCCACACGACGCATCAATCATCTGTCTGTTGGCTTCTGTGAGCCCTTCATGAAAACTCTGCACTAGTTGCCACTAAGGAACTTGATGATGGGGACACTTCCTAAGAAGGTCCTTGAATCTTTCCCATGTCTCATAAAATTGTTCCCCCTTATGTTGGGAGAAACCAGTGATAGCACGTCTGAACTGATTGGTCTTCCCTATCGGAAAATACTTCTTGAGAAACTCATGTTGCATATGAGTCCAAGTCGTGATAGAACCAGCCGGTAGAGAGTTAAACCAATACTTTGCTTTGTCTTTCAGAGAGAAGGGAAAAAGTCTCATTCTGAAAGCATCTTCAGAGAAGTTGTGAATTTTTGTAGTTGAGCACACTTCAATGAATTCATCTAGATGCTTGTAAGGGTCTTCTTGAGTCAGCCCAAAATAAGATGGCAGCATCTGAATAATGCTGGACTTGATCTCATAATTCTGTGATGTGACATTAGGCAGTTGAAAACCTGCTGGTGAGGTATATGTCTCAGGAACATAGTAGTCCCTAAGCAATCTAGCTTTTTCTCCATCAGCATTAGGAATAAGGTTGTTATTCCTCTCTTCTGCCATGTCTTCAATTGTTTCTTCCTCTTGCACAATGGTATCAACAGGGATGTTCCTCTGTTGTCTAAGAGTACGTTCAGGCTCAGGATCAAGAGGTATCAAAAGATCAGCTACAGAACGACGACCTTACATATATTTACCAAAAGCACCTGAAAAGAAAACAAAAACAAAATTAAAAATAAAATATAAAAATTTTCTAAACTAAAAATCCAATTAAAACTAATTCTGTAAAATCCAATCAATCAAATAGATAATCCCCGGCAACGACGCCAAAAATTGATTCGTGTGTGAGTGTGACTCAAAAATATATCAATTAAAAATTTCCACACTTCGCAATAGAACGAATTCCTTGCAGAATAGGGCTATCGAAAGGGGTATCGTAACTCAGGGATTATGGTCTGACGAGTTGGAATACTGAATTAATTCTAATTAAATTTATAAGAAAAGAATTCTAATTTTTAAACTAAATTAATTAAAAAGTAAAATAAGATAAATCAAAGTAAATAAGATAGTGAAGATAATAAGAGAGAAATCTAGGGTGCTTGACTTACCACTAACTCCACAATCAATGGTCAATTGAATCAACTATGGGGAATTACATCATGCATAAGTGGTGTCGGTGGCTACAAGCTCACCTTCATCCGTCAAGAAGATAACATATGATTAAGGCTAAGCCATGGACTATCTTCGATTGGCATGGGCCATCTGCCTAACTACTCTAATCTAGGGTGCAGTATGGTTCATCTTCTCTAGGCATAATTCATCAAAGCTCTTAACAATATATTCAGTGATTACCATTGTGTAATAATCTCTCTCATGATCACAGAAAACAAGAGAGATTGAGTTCAATAACAACAACTAAATATCTAAGACAAGATAAGAAATCATTGAAACTGAATTTACAAGACTTTTATTGCTCAATTCTATAATAAGAATCCTCTAAATTACACAATCTATGCATGTATATAAAGGTCCCCAATAATTAAAACAATCAAACCATTGATGCTTTGTTAGGGCTACATCAAAACCATTGATACGAAAATAATGTAGATTTGAGGCTCAAAAATAAAACTTCTGATCCGTTTTCCAAAACGGGATTAAGACTGTATTATGTGCAGATTTGGGCTTCAGGCCCGAAACCTTCTTAAGCAACTGTAATTCTCTTGGACCTCTTTCTTGGACTGAATTGAGTTGAAATAAATGGTTGAGTGAATCTCCTTGATGTAAGATTCATCTCACCATCTCGGATGTCTTCTTTAAAAGTCCAAAAGCTTGGTTTTAACTGAAATAATCATTAAGGCCCTGAAAATACAGAAAACACTAAAACAAAGTAAAATCACATAATAATCTATCACTAAGAGAATAAAATACATAAGTTAAGAGGTTAGAATGCGTAACATTCAACGCCTATCACTAGTGGATGAACTAACCGCTCATGGTAAAAGAAGAAGCTTCAACGGTTGAGGAAGAAGGCATCATCTTCTTGAATTATGCGTATGACTTCGTTATCCAAGGCTCTGCAAAGTATGTCTTCTGTTCTGTCCAAAGCTCTCTTAGATTCTCCAACCTCTCTAATCTCCCCTCACTCAGCCTCTAATTCTTCACTTTATGCCCCAAGAGAATACACCAAAGTCCTAATCTAATTAGGAATTAATTAGGTTTTCCCGCAGCACTAATCAGGTGGGTTTTTCCTGCTGACGTTCGGCCTAACTTTTGACTCACTAGAAGTCCAATTCACGGAATTTTTGTGAAATACAAAAGTGTGCAGAATTGAATTTAATTTACTTATACAAAAATTAAGTCGATTTGAGGCTCAAAAATAACACTTCTGGTCCATTTTCCAAAATGGGATTAAGACTATATTATGCGCAGATTTGGGCTTCAGGCCCAAAACCTTTTTAAGCAGCTGTAATTCTCTTAGACTAATTCCATGGGCTGATTTGAGTTGAAATAAATGGTTGAATGGATCTCCTTGATGTAGGCTTCATCTAATCATCTTGGATGTCTTCTTTAAAAGCCCAAAATCATGATTTTAACTGAAATAATCATTAAGGCCCTAAAAATACAGAAAACACTAAAACAAAGTAAAATAACAAAATAATCTATCACTACGAGAGTAAAATACACAAGTTAAGAGGCTAGAATGCGTAACATTCAACGACGATCAACGGGCCCTATCCTATCCAAAGGACAAGCCCTATCCAAGGGACGGGCCCTATCCTATCCAAAGAATAAGTCTTATCCAAGGGACTGAACCTATCCTATCCAAAGGACGGGCCCTATCTTATCTAATGGATAGGCACTATCCTATCCAAAGTACGGGTCCTAGCCAAAGGACAGTCTCTTAAAAAAAATAGATTGGTCTTTAGAGGTCATAAGTTCGGGGCCCACTGACTGGTTGGGGTGGAGGATCAGCAAAATTCCATAGGTTGAGGGTCCATTTTTACAGCCCAATGGGCTAATTGAGGTGTTCCTAAGGTCTGACAAGTGATCGTCACAAATAGGTGGCATCTGATAGAGTATTTGACTTCAATTATAAAACGTATGATGTGGCAATTGTGATTTGCATGACGTGGGTGAGAGATAAAATTTGACCAGGACTTTTCCATCTCTAGATAAGTCTGGGGACTGAAGAGCCAGTCTCCTACTAGGACACGTTTCCATTTGACCGCTATAAATACAAAGATGGTCCATATACCAGGTACACAATGAATACCCTCTAAAGTGCCTTTCTAGCTTTAAGAAGCCTTTTCGATATCTGACTTGATCGTCAGAGTACAGTCGGCCGGTACCACGCCAATGTCCTTTCGACTACCCTACTCTTGTCTTTTTACAGGTTGGCATTTGATCGGTTCAGGGAGAATTTCTACTTCATCATATATATATATATATATATATATATATATATATATCCCTTGTCATGCCCCATTCTCTACAGAAGTGTGAGAGAATGATATCAAAGCTTTATGTTCGAATACCTCTGAACATTGGGTGGAGGTTTGGACCTCAACTTACTTTGGGAGTTTAAGTGAAATAAGAATTAATTATTTTCTTTTTGATTGAGTAATAATTATCACCTTTGGCTATATGAACTTTTTCCAGCTTTGTTAGAGGACTTCATTAATACAATGGTTACTTATCATAGACACCTTTAAAGGCATTAGATCTTCGGGGTTTAGGTGCATTAGAGATATGATGTGAAATTTATTGAAAGTTTAGGTTTAGACCTAGAATTATTTGGAAGCCCATCAAAGTTTAGGAAATGAAGTTATTGAAAATTTAACTCCATTGGAGTAAAGAGAAATGACTATTTTTTACCTATAAAATAGTGAACTATAAGGAGGATGAACTTCAATATTGAAAGGTTCCTAGTAATTAGGTAGAATGACCTTTTAAAGGCTTTAACTTATGGTGGTCCAATCTTGGGTGGACCAACTTCATCCTCCTACATGTGGTCCAGTGAAATACTGACACCTGTTTAAAAATTTAAAAATTAAAATGGGTCAAACTCAGTAGGTTAACAAATAGGTAATAATCTCTCTTTAACATTAATTAACAAAAATTTCTCTCTCATCTCATGTTCTTTCTCGTATTTCTTTCTCTATATCTGCAACATATCATGATTCTCTCTCTCTCACTCATCTCTCTCTATATCTGCTACCAGATCTGCAGCAAATCTCCTTACCTAACCCAACCTCCGTACAATACTCTAATCGCCGCTCCACTCTCCGCCACCACCGCTGAGAAACCCTAATTTCCATATATATACACATATATGTATTTGCAACAATAACAGAAATATATATTGCCCGAAGCAGAGAGAAATACATGAAAGGAACCCCATTATTTGCAAGTTGAATCCAATTTTTTTTTTCATTCAATTTTATCTCCATTATCAAGCAAAAAGAAGTTTATGACTGAAATTTTAGATGAAACTGAATTTATTTTAAAGAGATCTATCTTCTTGGTTTTGTATTTATGTACCTTTTTTGAGAGTCATTCCTTATTATTTCTTGGACACTTGGTGTGTGTATATATATATATATATATATATATATATATATTTATTTATTTATTTATATTACCTGAAACAGAGAGAGAATCAAAGATTTCGATGGTTTTGCTTAAGACGAAGGGGATTATAAATGGGTCTATTGGGTTAGCCTATTAAAAAATGGATCTAATTTATTTTTAAATTTCTTTATTTTTTTTATATTTTTAGGACACTTGTCAAATTTTTGTTGGGCCACGTCAGGAGGGAGAACGAAGTTCATCCACCCAAGGTTGGACCCAAGTATTGTCCTTAACTTATTCGGGATGTATTGACCAGTGTGTGAGTTGTGAAATAACAACTTTTGATTGATTATCAATTATTTAAAGGTTTTGGCACAAGATTGTATACATTCTAAATTAATGGTTAATTATAGGCTATAGTTAAATGAATATTGATGTTATCTTTGAAGAGGCACCAGATAAACTCTTATGCTGCATTTGGTACGCATGAATGGAATGAGAATGAGAATGAGAATGGAATGGAAGTGGATTTACCATTATCATTCTATTTGTAAATATGAAATGAGGTGGGAATGAAATAAATTTTAAATCAAATTCTCCAAAATATCCCTCTTAGTGACAAATAAATTAAACCAACAAATATGAGGTGGTGGTGGTGAGGTGTGGTGGTGGTGGTGGGGAAGGAAGGTGGTGATGTGGAGGAAGGTGGCAATATGGGGTTGGTGGTGGTGGAAAGTGGCGGTGTGGAGGTGGTGGAGTGGTGTGGTGGGGGTGGCGATGGAGGAAGTGGTGATATGACAGTGGTGTGGTAAGGGTGGTGGTGGAGTGGTGTGGGGGGTGGGGGTGGGAGTAGGGGTGGAGGAAGGTGGTGATGTGAAAGTGGTGGCAGTGGTGCGGTAGAGGTGGTGGCATCGATGTGCAGGTGGTGTGGTGGGGGTGATGATGGAGGAAGGTGGCGGTGGTGCGGTAGGTGTGACACCCCCTAATTTCCATGCAAAAGTTGGCCAGGATTATATACAAAAATTAAGAAATACCAACACATGATAATAAACAAGCATATAGTACAAGGTGGAATAAAGAAGGAATTTATTCATAGAAAGAAAATCTAATAAGTAATAAATCCCGAACCATAAATCTCCATAGCTTTTTCATAATTTAATTCAGAGTATATACCAAAATCCTCAATTAAATACAACTCGGGAATCTAGTAACTCACTATATTTAAAACTGAAAAATAAACCGTAGTCTAATAAACTGAAAAATAAAATAGAATCAAATCCTTACTCTAAAGAGACTGGAATATAATGTAGACACGTGAATATAAGAAGAATCTCAAACTCAACTCTGTGGCTGGAACTGCCTATGACCTAAAATATCAACAAAGAGTGGGTTAATCCCACAAGCAAGTCCTCTCTACTACATCCTAATTAGATAATCGATAAACCAATCATCTTACATCCAAACAACCTAAACTATATAATAAATACATAAATTCCATGCTTATAACACAATTGATGAACAATTTTACATAATAACAAACAATAATAAAATATAATTATAAAAAAACAATCTTGACATATCGTATATATATTGGTGAGACTAGTTATTAGTTAGCTCCCAATTTCTTATGACAATCCTGACATGCCATGTATATATATTGGTAAGACTGCTTATTAGCTAGCTCCTAATTTCGTATGACAATCCTGACATGCCATGTATATATATTGGTGAGACTGCTTATTAGCTAACTCTCAATTCCGTATAGCAATCTTGATATGGCGTGCATATATATACTAGCGAGACTGCTTATTAGCTAGCTCTCAAATCCGTATGGCAATCTTGATATGCTGTGTATATATATATATATATATATTAGTGAGACTGCTTATTAGCTAGCTCCCAATTTCGTATGGCAATCCTGACATGGTGCACTCTTAAGCCCTCTAAAGGAAAAAGAGTATGTCAAATTGTTATCTAAATACAGAGACATATTTTCCTAAACCTACAAAGAAATGTCAGGTCTTGAGCCTAAGATTGCAGTCTATAACTTCACAGTTAAGCATGACACACGTCCAATCAAGTAATCTCAACGTTTCTTCATGCCTGATCTTATCCCAAAGATTGAGAAAGAAATCAACAAACAAATCGATGTAGGCTTTATTCGAGAGGTTAAATATCCAACATGGATTTCAAGTATTGTCCTAGTTAAAAATAAAAAAATGGACAAATACGAGTTTGTGTAGACTTCCGTGACCTGAACTCTGTATGCCTAAAAAAGACTTCCCTATTCCTATTACTTAACTCATGACGGATGCAACAATGGGACATGAGGCTCTTTTTTTCATGGATTGCTTCTCTAGTTATAATCAAATAAGAATATCGCCAAAAGATGAAGAGTTAACTGCGTTCCGCACTCCAAAGGAGATTTATTGCTACAAGGTTATGCTTTTTGGACTTTGGACTTAAGAATGCCGGTGCTACTTATCAACGGGCCATTAATTTTTTTTTTGATGATATGCTTCATAAAATTGTAGAATGTTATGTTGATGACTTAATTGTCAAAACCAAGGAAAGAATGACTCATCTCAAAGATCTTCGCATAGTTTTTGAACGATTAAGAAAGTTTCAACTAAAAATTAATCCTCTCAAATGTGCATTTGGCATCATATCAAGAAATTTTCTTGGGTATATGGTTTGACATCGTGGCATTGAAGTCGACCCTTCAAAGATTGATGCCATTCAAAAAATGCCACCACTTAAAAATTTACGTGAATTACGAAGTCTTAAAGTACAACTTTCTTTCATTCATCAGTTCATTTTAAATTTGACTGGACGATGTCAACCATTTAACCGACTTATGAAGAAAGATGCTCCATTTATATGGGACCAGACTTTCCAAAATGCTTTAGACAACATCATGAAATACTTGCTTAATCCCCCGGTGTTGAGAGCTCCTATCCCTTGAAAGGTACTTATATTATACATTGCTGCTTAAGAAGAATCGCTCAGGGCTCTTCTTGCATAAAACAATGAGGAGAACAATGAAAAGGCTCTATACTATTTGAGTCAGAGACTGACTATAACAGAGTTCAAATACCCTTCAATTGAGAAGACTTATCTTGCATTAGTTATTACTTCCCAAAAATTGAGACATTATTTTTTGGCTCACATAGGTTGCCACCCTCAAGTATGTCATGTCAAGACTTGTTTTTTTTGGCTGACTTGCAAAGTGGTCGATTTTGTTCAATGAATTTGAAATCTTGTATGTTCCATGTAAATCAGTTAAAGGACAAGCCCTTGCTGATTTCTTAGCTGACCATCCCATACCAGTTGATTGGAAAATTTCAAAGGACTTTCCTAACGAGGAAGTGTTCCTTATTGATATCACTCCCCAATGGATGATGTTTTTTGATGGCACGACACATTCTGAAGGAGCTTGGGTGGGTGTGGTATTTGTCTTTCCATAAAGGCAAATTCTTCTATACGCATTTTTATTTCCAGAAAATTGTTTGAATAATGTTGCTGAATATCAAGCTATGATAATTGGTTTTCAAATGGCAAATGAAATGAAAATTCTAGACATTGAAATTTATGGGGATTCTAAGTTAGTGATCAACCAACTTCTCAAGGATTACGAAGTCAAAATAGACAACTTGATCCTATATTCTCTGTATGCTTCTAATCTACTTATTAGATTGGATAGCGTTGTCTTAGAACATATTCCAAGGGAAGAAAATCATTTGGCTGATGCACTAGCTAACTTGGCAACCATAATGGCATTAGGGGAGGATGAGCTAATTACCATCCCAGTATGTCAATGATGGGTACTACCACAGTTACTTGAAGGCCAATTAGAAGAAATAAATGCAATCTCTATTTCGATTGTTAAGATTGAAGATTAGAGATGACCTATGATCAATTACTTGGAACATGGGAAGCTTCTTGAAGTTTCTCATCATAGAACTGAGATACGTCGAAGAGCTCTCCGATTCATCTTTATACATTGTTTTGACGTTCATACGAAGGTCTTTTCCTTCGTTGTCTGGGAGAAGAAGAAGCACATTCAGGGGTCTGCGAGGTTCATCAGTCAAGTCCTAAGCTTTACTTTTGAGTAAAGAGAATGGGATACTATTGTCCAACCATGGTCAAAGATTGTATGGATTACATTAAAAGATGTCAGGCCTGTTAATTCCATGCCAATTTCATACACCAGCCACCTGAGGAGCCACCTGAGGTGTTGCACCCTACAATTGTGTCTTGGCCATTTGATGCATTGGGACTAGACGTAGTTGGACCTTTCTTGAAATCATCTAAAGGTCATTTATATATCCTTACGACAACTGATTATTTTTCAAAGTGGGCTGAAGCCATCCTTGTCAAGGAAGTGAAAAAAGAGATGGTGACAGACTTCATCAAAGGGAACATTATCTTCCGGTATGGTGTTCCTCATCATATCATAACTGACAATGGATTACCTTTCAAAAATAGTCTGATGGCAAATTTATGTGAAAGATTTGGTTTCAAGCAACATAAGTCTTTAATGTACAATGCGCCAGCAAATGGACAAGTAGAAACTTTCAATAAAACTCTTTATGATTTACTAAAAAATGTAGTCTCTAAATCCAAAAAGGTCTGGTATGAAAGAATGGGAGAGGCTCTTTGGGTATATCAAACAACATATCATACTCTAACCCAAACAACATCGTATTCTCTTGTTTATGGTGTTGAAGCAGTTCTCCCACTTGAGCAACAAATTCCTTCTTTGAGGATTGCCATACAAGAAGGACTGACAAATGAAGAAATTTTCAAATTGCATCTTCAAGAGTTAGAGGCGTTAGATGAAATAAGACTTGAAACTCAACAACAATTGGAGTGTTACTAAGCTCGAATCTCAAGTGCCTTCAACAAAAGGGTTCGTCCTTGATCCTTTCAAGTTGGTGACTTGGTACTTGCAGTGCGAAGGCCCATTATCACCAGCCATCGTATGGGTAACAAATTTACATCGAAATGGGATGGACCATATATGGTGCGAGAAGTTTACACCAATGGCGCCTACAAGATTATTAATGAAGATGGGGTTAGAGTTGGGCCTATCAATGCCAAATTCCTAAAGCGATACTACCCATGAATAATTAAATGTTTGCTTCTGATTGCATGAGAACGACTAAATAAATAAAACTCTTTGTTTTGCCAAAAAATGATTCTTTTATTATTAAAATGGAAGACATGACAATTCTGTAAGATTTTGTTGAATGCGTAACATAAAATCATTGATAACATAACACTATATAAAAAAAAGAAATTAAGATAGCTAAGCTAGCTCCAGGATATTGTCTTGCTCTTTCTTCAACAACTTCTCTAAAGTGCTTACAATACCACAATCATGACCAGGGATGATAGGAATCTCTTCGATTACATTATTTTCTTTTTGGATGCTAGCAATGACATTTTTCCTCTGAGAGATTTGTGAATTAGCCTAAAAAATTGAAGCTTCACGCTTCTTAATTTGAACAAGTAAAATCTCTAACTCTTTTTTATCATTGAGAAGATCTGAACATGTGTCATATCTGTACTATTTGAAAAAAGGGCCTCATTAAGGCATGAATCGATCTAAGCCAAGCGTTGGGAGTGCACTTCTTCAGTCAAGACCTGGGCATACCTCAAATTAACATCATTGTATTCTTCTGCACTCTGTAAATATGAGTTAACCCTCTCCTGAAACTCTGAACAATCCACGGGAAGTGAGAAAATTTAATCAAAAATTTCTCTAACTCTTGATCTAAGTAATGGAACTTTAGAAAACTCCGTCCTCTTTAGCATCCTCTTGAGGTTGTTTCCCAATGCTAAGGATGATTGACGATTGATTCCAGAAATCATACTCGTCATATCATAAGCAGGTGCCTCAGAAGACGTGGCTTGGTGTGATTCTTGAATATTCACTTGGGGTATTACTACTATCTTCCCATGTGCCTAACCTTAAGTCCCATGTCCAATAGAAAAATCATGAGGATGAGGATCTACCAATGCTTTTTTAGAACCTTGAAGGGAAGACTTGACATCTACAAAAGAATATGGAGTGCTCCCTTTTCTGATTGCCAACTCCAAAGAGGAAGGTCCTTTGACAAACTCTTCCCCAACAACATACTTTACAGCAAGACTAGGCTCCTTTACCATCATTTCATCATCATTAACCTTCAAAAAAAAAGGGGGGGGGGAACATATTGGTTTGTAGTCTGAAATGGTGTTAAACCACTAGGAACCCTATCAAAGTAATTCGTAAAATCAGGGAGGATGTTCTTTGCTAAGGAAGTATGATCTACATTATCCACTACATGCTTCTAATTGCGATCATAATCACCTCTCATTCCCTTAATTATACTCGCCATAGTTCAGGGATGTCGCAGTAAGTTATGAGGAACATTTTCACCGGTGCAAGATTAAAAGGTAGCATTTGAGGTTTGCTTAACAGACTCATCTATAGTGTGCTCATCAATCATACCTCTTTTACACTTGTTTGGCTTACTATTGGGATATACATGACACCCTAAAACTTTTGACTTCTTAACATTTGAATCTTTGTGTACCTTAGACCACTAATCGACATAGTCTTTGGTAACTAAAAAATATTTGAAATTTGTAGTCTTGGTCATACAATCAATGCATAAATTAAATCGTTCCCAAATTAAGATACAATATACAACATTGAAAGACATGTTAGTATTACGTCACTTCCCCGGAATGGTGTTTAGCCGTTCATGATCAGAGGTCTGAGCTTGAACGATGATGAAATTGCCATCTTCTCGCTTGTAATCGTCATGAATCGCCTATGTCTCTCTTTCTTTGTTTCTCTCTCTCCTCCCTCGATACCCTTGTTCCTCTTCTTTTCTTTATTTAACTTTGCGAAATAGTACCAACGGGACACCTGGCATTCCAGGGGCGCATCTGCTTCTATAGAGGGCACACTTGGGCCCTTGGGAGTGGCACCTGTGCCCCATATGTGCATTTGCGCCCATAGAGGGCGCATTTGCACCCTTTGGGGTGTACGTACGCAAATGGGGCAGAAAGGTGCTTTAAACGTCTGTTTCAGGAAAATTTCGTGAAATATGAACAGTTCCAAAATTGAATTTCCATCAACTAACATAAAGTTTGAGCCATTTTGATAATCAAATATAAAGTTATGGCAAGAATACCAAAATGGGTTCAGCACTTTCTAGACCTGAATTGGCCCAGTCTTCAATGTGAATAGACCCATGCTCATTTTCTTCATTTAAACTCATTTTTAGCCCAGTTATTTAGTTCATTTAACTTGGAACTTCAATATAAACATATCTCATGGGTCAAGCTTCATCTCCCTACTAAAATAGCACAATCTGTAGCCCGATTGCACCATTATTAATCAAAATTACCCTTAATCACCTGAAATCATAAAAAGATTAAAATTATTAATAAAAATATTAAATAAATATTACTAAGACACTAATTCATATAATTTTAGGGGCATTGAATGCACAACATTCACTTCTTATCACACCCCCAAACTTACATATTATTAGTCCCTTAGTAATATAGAACTAAAAATAAAATTAAACAACTAAACTACTTCCCTTTTCTTGGGAGATCCGGTTGCATTTAGCATATGCAACAACCCTTTTAAACCCCTAGGTTACCCCTAGTGGACGAGTGTATTCTCGTGAGGGTTTCCAAAGATGTTATGCAAAAATTCATGTTTCAAATATTGATCAAGAAGAAGGCTACAAAATGCAGTTAAAAGACCTGCATTCAAGAATACTTTCAAATCCCAAAATCCTATAATTGAAAACAATGGTTTAGACACACAATTTACATCAATACATCTCAAAGCAGCCAACTCTAGTCCCCTCGTGAAAAGTGAACTAACATTCATCTATGTGGTTTAACCCGGCTCTGAATGATCAATTATAAATCACTTCAATTCATTGGATCTCCTTATTGAATTTATCACTCAAAACATTAACACATGCAATTTTTTTTTTATCTTTTTTTTTTATGGTTGTGTAATGCCCAAGTTTATTAGGCTTTCGAATTAATCCATGTAACAAGCTTTCAGCTAGTGACTCCCAAACCAAATGGCTTTAGGCCACTAGGTTTCAAGATACCCCAACGGACCTAATAATTCGAACCAAAACGGCCACAAACCACTGACTAACCAATGACAGAAAAGGTTCCAACCCTTCACTTTTCACTCGAACACTCACTACTTACTAAGGCAAGAGGCCAGGTTGCTTAAAAATACTCAACTTACTTTTTTTTTTTACAAGTGTAGCATGCTTAAAATGTTTATTCTCAAGGGATACCAACTTATATTCAGCACATATAACTAATAATTCAAAGCCAAGTACATACCCCACCAACTCTGCTAGTGTGCATGTGAATTGTGAAAAGAACTAGAGTCAATTACTCCAAGTCATGTCAATGCAAATAACGATTTAAACCACTACATTCAAACCAAAGTTTCTAAAAATTTTACACATACTCTACAATTGCAAGTCAAGAACCTACATAAAGTATTAAACTCTTGATTGGTGTTAAAACATCTAAACTGAAAACAAAACAACCTAAAATAAAAAAATAAAAAATAAACAAAAGTGTTCTTCCTTAACCCCAAACTTAAATCACACATTGTCCTCAATGTATATCAAAAAATATAAAACATATGATAAGTGATAGAACAATATTACCGTGGTGGTAGAATTGTCAAAATTTGGCAAAGCATTCACATGAATAAGGGCTGGCCATCCCCCCAAACTTGGATGCAAGAACCTGTCATTAAAAAATACAACTACACAACTACACACCACGCATATTAAAAGGAAAAAAAATAATAAAAAAAATGCAACAAAATGAAAAACAAACACAAATAATAATTAAAATGAAGAAAAATCAACTCAAACAAAAGAAAAAATAAATAAAAATAAATGAAAAGAAAAACACACACTTCCTAACTACTACTTTTGATGGAAGGTTCACCCTATACCACATCTCTTGAGGAGATCTAAGAGTGTCTCGCCTATTTTGCCCTCATTTTCTTGTGTAGGAATCCAAACAATTTTTAGGCGCCTCTTATCTATATCAATGTGAGTTTTTAAGAAAAATGAATCAATCGAATAAAATTCGACCAATTCAAGAAAACATAACCATTTAACTTATTCTTGACTAATTTTCTCATTCATATCTAATTTGTCACTACTCAAGTCAAAAATAAAGGTAAAGGTGGACTCTCATTAGGACATAAGTGATCACACTTAAGTTCTTCATGTAAAGTTTTGGAGTCCGGTATGAGTAATGGTTCCACAAAGGGGGCATGGTCTAACTTAATTAGTTGTATGAGTTCAATATTGGTCACGGGCTAACTTGGAAGTTCCTCTTAATCGTCACAATTCAAAGCATTGGCTATTTGCTTGATTTGAACTTCTAGCCTAACTATGGATTACGAATGTGAATTTAACAATTTAGTTTGTTCCTTAAGTTTGCCAGTGCAGCCAAAACTTTGTCCTCAAATTCCAGGCTATAAGTATTTGAATATGAGCCATTCTCGGGTATAGAGAAATTTGTATTTGCATGTCCCTGTAAAAAATTAGAACATTGTCCCACAATAGGACATTCTCTCACATGATGATAAGGACTATAGCAACATACACATAACTCCCGTGGTCTGAAAAAGTAAGTAGGAGTAAGAACACGACCAACGGTCATAAATTGTTCCAACTTCCATGTTAATGCATCCAATTAGGTGGACACATTCATTGAATTTTGATATCCAAAATCCACATCACAACCAAATTGATCAAAACATGCCTTCGAATGATACTCATACTCAAATGACATGTTTTCAAAAATTAATTTTTTAAAAAAAATTAAAAGAAACTAACAATCCTAAACATAACTGCATGAATTAAAATACAAAAACTTACAAGAGGTCCTGAAATTTTAACTTCTTTCCACTTGTGTACTAGCTCTTGTACCTAAATTCAAACATACAAAACACCTAAAACAAATTAAAAACAAAATATATACGAGTCCTAAATTATAATTAAACAAGACTTAATCTTTAAACTTAACAACATAATCATGATCGCAGTCCCCGGCAACGGCGCCATTTTTTTTGATGTGCAAAACACGATAAAATATTATGTAACAGTGTCTTTGTTGTTTTACACTTCGACAAAAGAGAATTTATAAAAACCAACAAATACTCTACTAAAATTAGTAAAGTAGTGAGTAGGGGTCGAACCCATAGAGATTGCGTTGGTTTCGTTGTTAAGCTATCAAGATCTTGTCTAATTTAATTCAAAAAGAATTTTTTTTTTTTTAATTCTAAGGTGTTGAAATTAAATGACATGAAATAACAACATAAATAAATGAAGGACATTGGAGAGAGGGTCCTGGGAATTGACTTCACCGCTAACCTTCGGACAATGACAAACTGTACTAATTTAGGACTTCTAATCTATGCATTTAGAAAGGAATGGTTACAAGCCTAATTCAATTCAATTAAGAGGATTCGTTCAACATACAATTAAGCATAACTCGTCTTCGCTTAGCATGGCCTATTTATCTGACTACAGATTACAAATTAAACTAACTAAAGATGTGATAGCCCATCTTCACTTAGTACGAATTATCAAAACTCTAAATTAAACGATCAGTAAAAATTATTGTATAACCTATCTTAACAAAATCACAGAAGTTGAAAAGAACCAAACCCAAATCATTTCAAACATACGTTCATTCTACAAGAACAGGAGTAAATACGCAATGAAATAATCCATTTCAAATTAAAATTAATAGCACAACTATTATTTATGTCTTGGTCATATAATCAATGCATAAATTAAATCGTCCCCAAATTAAGATACAATATACAACATTGAAAGATAGGTTAGGGTCACGTAATTTCCTCGGAATGGTGTTTAGCCGGTCATGATCGAAGGTTGAGGTGTTAGCAATTATTAAATCACCATCTTCTCACCCGTAATTGCCACAAGTCGTGTATGTCTATCTCTCTGTGTTTCTCTCTCTCCTCCCTTGATACCCTAATTCCTCTTCTTTTCTTTATTTAATTTTGTGAAACAGCACCAACGGGACACCTGGCATCCCAGGGGCACATCTGCACCCATAGAGGGCACACTTGCACCTTTGGGAGTGGCACCTGCACCCCATATGCGTATCTACGCCCATAGAGGGCGCATTTGCGCCCTTTAGGGTGCATTTACCCTAATGAGGCAAAAAGGTGCTTTAAATGTCTGTTTCAGGAAAATTTCATGAAATATGAAAAGTTTTGAAATTGAATTTCCATCAACTAAACAAAGTTTGGGCCATTTTGACAATTGAATATAGAGTTATGGCAAGAATATCAAAATGGGTTCAACACTTTCTAAACCTAAATTGGCCCAGTCTTCAATGTGAATAGGCCCATACTCATTTTCTTCATTTAAACTTATTTTCAGCCCAGTTCTTTAGTCCATTTAACTTGGATCTTTAATATAAACATATTTCACGGGTCAAGCTTCATCTCCCTACTAAAATAGCAACATCTATATCCCGATTGCACCATTATTAATCAGAATTACCCTTAATCACCTGAAATCATAAAAAGATTGAAATTATTAATAAAAATATTAAATAAATATTACTAAGACACTAATTCATATAATTTTAGAGGCATTGAATGTGCAACATTCATTTCTTATCAGCGGGCATCTTAGACTTGTTGGGCAAAGGACAGTTTATTACCCCAACGGAGAAAGGGAGGTTGGTTTGCTGAACCAGATCCTTCACTATAGAAGGGCCTTTCCCCTTTATGGCGTGAGCCATGCTCTCTACCTTGGCTCTGAGGTCATGTATCTCTATATCCTAATAAGCAGCCTCCCTCGAATGCCTTGAGTCTCCATGAGCATGGGTCCTAAACCCCGAATCCCCTTAGGCACGAGTTCTCTTTGCGGGACTATGTGAATTAGATTCGTCCCTTCTCAATCGCTTATCACTTGGCTCTAGGCCACGTCATATGCCAAAACTCTACATTCTTGCCCTGTGTCATCCCCTTCTAGATTAACTGACCTAAGGTGACTCTGTGATGGCATCGGTGCCATAGGAGGAAGGCACTACATGATTGCCATATTTTGCTAGAGTACTTAGGCCAAAGTTTGATGCAAGTTCTGAACATAGTATTCTAACACTACAACTTGCTTTGGTCATTTGGGATTCTGGGGCGTGCCTCAGGGAAGTCTCTTTGACCAAGGGGCTACATGTCTCCTTCTCCTACTAATGGCAAGTTGTGATCGGTAGGGTTTGGGATGACAAACAGATTGTGGCTGGCAAGGGGATCCTGTCCAGCTAGAGGATTGTGATAGGCAGGGGGATCCTGTTTAACTAGAGGATTATGACCTGTAAGGGGATCCTATCCGGCCGTAGTCTCTAGCCCAGATCGTAAGTGCATCATGCTTCATATGTGATTGTGTAGAACAATCAAGTTTGTGATCATTTCCCACAAATGGCGCCAACCGATGAAACATAAATCCACCCCGAACTAGTCAAATGCCAACTTGTAAAAAGACAAGAGTAGGGTAGTTAGAAGGACGCTGGCTTGGTGTCGGCCAACTATACTATGATGATCAAGTCAGATATCAAAAAGGCTTGTTCAAGCTAGAAAGGCACTTTAGAAGGTATTAATTGCGTACCTGGTACATGGATCATCTCTGTATTTATAGTAGTTAAATGAGAACGTGTCCTGTAAGAGACTGACTCTTCAATTCACCAGACTCATCTGGGGGAGATCATTCCTAGTCAAAGTATACTTTTTGTCCACATCACGTAGTCTTTAACTTTCACGCTTATACGTCTCATAATTGGAGTCAAATACTCTATCAAAAATAATTATGACTATTCATGTATATGTGTGAATGTGACACTTATGTGTTTGATAAATTGTCTTGGAAACATGTTTAAGTAAAAAGTATGATTTAATTGCCAATATATGAATTATATGAAAATGTGGAAAATGTGTTACATGTACAATGTGATTGCATGTGGTGCTTAATTGGAAAAATTGTGTAAGCATGATCATTAAATGCTATCTTGTTTTTCAATTACATATATATAGATTTCCATAAGCATGTATAATTTCATCTTCATTATTGAGTAAACATGTGGTGAGGGTGGTGAGCTCAATTGGGTGGTAAAGTCCTCTTGAGGAGTGGTGAGGTAATCCGGTAAAGGGAACCCTTGTGGGTAATACGGTAAAGGAACCCAATGTAGTGATCCGGTAAAGGAGCTTCGGTTAGAATGGAATGGGATACTCCCTAAAATGGAGTCCTATGATGAGGTAAACCGATCAAGGAACCTCGGTTAAGTGTATTGGATGACTCTGGGTAGCGGAGTCTAATGGATTTGTGGTGAGCATGATGGAGTTCTATATATCAGGTTGCATTGTAAATTACTTATGATATGGTTATGCTATACGGATATTCGCTTAACATATTTAAATGCAAATATATATTTATGTGGTATTCACGAAATTTACAGAATTATATTTTAAACATTCTTATTGAGCATGTGGTTGCTCATCTCATGAGGATTAACTCTTTTTAGGAAATAGGAAGGAAGTGGTGAAGTCTTCCCAACAGTAGAGTTGGCGTAGAGCGGTATCAATTTCATTTAAAGACTTAATTTACTTTATTTGAATGCATGTCCAGATTATGGACTATATACATGTGACAAATATATAATGACCATATATGTTTCGAGAACATGTTTTATTTATGTTTTATGGTTGTATACTTTTAATATGTTTTAAGCATGTGTTGTTTATGACTTATGATTTCATACATTGTAAGCATGGCAGAATGCTAGATATTTAAATGATGATCCATTCATTAATGTTCATTTTCACATCTTTAAGCTAGTAAAAATGGTTACGTTGATATATATGTGATATATGATGTGTATATGTGTTAAGGAGAGACATTGGACCGAAAATGACCAAAGTCTTGAGCTGCAGGAAATTCTACAGGAGAGGATTTCGATTGTGTGAAACTCCTGTTCCCATGATTGAAATTTTTGATCGTGTGAAACTTCAGTTTCGATTGTGAAAAAAATTGCAAGTGTGAGGCCCCGAATGTTGAAAACTTTCAATAGGACTATGATCATACGAAATAATAGGTTTTTGATCAATCAAAAATCTATTATTTCGATTGTGCAAAATTTCAATTGTGCGAAATGGCACTTTCAATTGTGCAAAATATTGCAGGAACTAGATAACTAGAAGGGACTTTGTTCATGTATGATGTCATTAAAGGGTACCCATAGTAGACTAGTATTGATTATACATGCTTGTAAATAGGGTGGTAATGGTTTTGTAAATACTTCCGCTGAGTTTTGAGATTTCATTATAGATTGTTGATCTTTATGTCGTAATCGGTAAAGGGTGAAAAATATCAATGATGTAAAGACTTTCGCTGTATGTGATGATCTCGGTGGGCCGAGTATGCACCGAGGGTGATGTTGGTAGTAGTTTTCCATGGTTTCTCGGGTCGTGAAATGATTATTAGGCAGTCATGACACCTCACTACTCGGAGTTTGGGCTCAGACCAGGGGAGTCCCAACGGTTCGAATTTTGGGGCATGACATAACTGATCCCCTACAAAAAATAGGCCTTGAGCCCAATCAAGCTAAGGTCTTTAACGACCGATCGCTTATTAAAGCTAAGGTAATAAACAACCGATCACTTATAAAAGAGGCCTTACACCCATTAGAGCTAAAGTCTTGAATGACCGATCGTTTATACAAATAAAGAGGTCTTAAGCCCACTCAAGGAGAGGTCTAAAGCGACCGATTGGTTACAAAATAAGCGATGAGCCCATCAAAGCCAAGGTCCGAATGACCAATCACTCACAAACTAGGCGTTGAGCCCATTAGAGTAAAGGTCAAAATGACCGAACACTTATAGGAAAAGTAGCCAGCAGTATAAGCCAATCGCTTGGAAAAGTCCCATGCTGAACTCCTAAATAAAGAAGGATAAAACGTTAAGAGCCGAACGCCGATCGTTCATACAAAAATCTCAACTGATAAACAGAGTTAAGAAAAAGTTTTTGTTCTGCTAAATAAGGCTAAAGGCCCAACCTACCAAGGCATTTTCTTGTTCATGAATTATTAAGTGTAGAAGTATCAAATAGAATCAAAACAAGACGTTTGAAGTAACTAAAGCACATAACAAATTATATTTTGAAACAAAATGTTAATTACCAAAGAAGGGATAAAAATGCAGCTATCCTTTAAAAAAAGAGCTCTAATTGAGCAATACAAAAAAGGAGGAAAAAAATTACAAAGGTCAAACATGGTGAGCTGCCCCATCCTCCTTGTTGAAATCCTGATCGAAGAAATCAACGATCAGAGTGCCCTTCCTAGCTTGCGATGGCACTTCTGATGTGATCTGATTAGATAGAAGAGGAAGTGGAGAAGGAATAGCAACCGGAGCAGACGGAGCTAGAGCCGAACAAAATCTCTTCAAAAAATTAACAAACTTCCATTTAGCTTCACTAGCCTCAGGAATGCCATATTCACCGGATGGCTCAATCCCCTGATCAGCATCAAACTCATCAGGACCCTAATAGTCACGTTCAGTCTCAAGCTTCCCTCCCTATTCGAAGCCATACCGGAAGCCATCAATGATCTTCAAAGTTGAAATCTTCAAAAACTGCTGATACATCTTAAGTCCTCTAGACTTGTAGACCTACAGTATAGCCTGGAGCTCAACAGCCTTCTGCTTGACCTCCAAGGCCTTCTGGTCAAAATGAAGAATAGTCATTTTCTTCTCAATAAATAAGTTGGTGAGAGATTTCACCTCCCCCTCAAGGCTTTCGACCTTGTGTCTGCTCAGCCGTTCGACCTCCAAAGTCTTGTAGAGAGAGATAGTCATATAAGTGCTCTGCGTCACCACAAGTCAAGCAAAGTTAGGAAATAAATATAATAATAATAATTAAAACAAAAAGAATAAACAAAGAGAGTAAAAGAGATAGTGGAACGAACCTCCATAATATGAATAGGCGCATTGGCAATGAGCTCATCCCTGTCAGCTCCTTGTTGGTAGAGCTTATACCTGGGAAGCCAGATCCTATAGGCTAGAGCCTCTGTAACATCATGGTCAAGGGCAGCACAATCCCCCACCATCAAGAATGAGCTATCAGACTTCCTCAAGTTTGGAGCCCACCTTCGGTCAAGCCCACGAATGGCTCATCAGTAGCACTACTAGCAAGATCGATCAGGATTAGAGCAGAAAAGAAGGAGCTCTGACCCTTCATGGCATTTTGCCAGCAATTTTTGGCACTTGGGTGCAGAATGAGCACTAGAAGAAGTCCTCTTCCGAGGAAAAAAAGGTACAGCAGACTTGTTCTTGTCTTGCTTAGCCTTAGACCTCCCCTCAGTATTTTTGGTCATAGGCTGGCCAGAGGTGGAAAATCCTCTCTTAGTCTTAGGCTTAGGCATCTCCATTCTTGAATCTGAAGAGTCTGAATCAGCGTACAGGGAGGAAGACACAACAAAAGTATTACAAGTGAGAGCTTGAAGTTAGCGAGGTGATAAGAACTTCTTTACGGAAGGACGGATGTCCCAAACCTTCTCTTTTAAAAACTCAACCTAATCAGTTGCAAGAAAAAAAGAAACATAATAAAGTTACGTAATAAAAATAAAGAAAAAAAATGAATGTTAAAAGTTCCCTGGGGCATCTAAGGAGAAACTTGTCGGACTGAAAGAAGGAAAGAACCACAACATCACTAAAAGCACAAAGAAAAGGAAAGAACCACAGCATCACCAAAAGCACTGGGGATAGGGAAGCGCTGAATAGCCCTAACATTTCAGGCTCCCTTCACCAGAACATGTTTCTCTTTCCACAACTTATCAGAAGTAGGAGTGTAAAAACAAATCTTTTTGTCCTTGTTTGGGAATAGATGATAACGGTTATCCTCTAATTTAACTCGGTGGAGATAATAACAGAACAAAAGGTCATTCAAACCTAAGTTCAGTTTATACACACGATTCAAAGAAAACAAGCAAGAAACAATGTGAAAGAAGTTAGGGTTTAAATGAAGTGGCGCACACTTCAGTTTAAAAAGAATAAAGTTGTAGAAATGATGAAGAGGGAATCTGAAGGTTTTTAAGTGAGAAGCCAAAAAAAGGATTTCGCCTTTTCCAACTTTTCACCAGCACTGTAGTCAGAATCTAAGGGGTAACCCTCGAGTTTGACATCACTGGAGATACGACATTCCTCCCTAATCCTCTCAACATTTACCAACTGCTTAGTCACCGGAGTAACGACCACACCTTGATTGGATGTGACTACTCCCCCAATATTAGCATTGGGTGGGCAGTTTTGACAATTTGGAGAGATGAACTAGACATTGTAACATCGTGATTATTAGAAAGGGTACGATCACTATCACTAGAAGACATCATAAAGGAGAAAAAGATGTAAGTTAAGAAATAAAAACTGACCTGCAAACACAAATCGGTACCAAGAAGCTCAAAAGAAATGAATCAGAAAGAAAAGATATTTAGTTGCAAAAGATTTGTGGCTAAAAATAATAAACTATCAAGTCAAAAAATACAAAGGTAGCATAAAATGGTCACTTACATGCTCCGCACCGTTTTTGGTACCTCAGCATTAATGAGGGACCTCGATACAAGCAATGGAATGATAAAAATGCCTATATAAATTCCCTCCAGATTTCGCTAAACTTGTACCGAAGAGAATTTGGGGGCAAAGTGTAGGGGAAAATCCCCCAACTATTCGCATGGGCCAACTGATACGTGAATGGGCCAAGCCCAAAAGGATTTGAGCTCAAGGATCAGCAGAAGCCCCAGAAAATTATCTCAAAAGTAAGAATGGGCCTAGTCGCCCCTTTATAAGGCCAAAGTGTCCCAACTTAGACAAAAGTCTAAACTCTATTAGGAATCTGTATCCTTGAGAGAAAAGATAGTTGTAAAGAAGAAAATTTAAGTCCTAAAAGGATTTAAATTTCAACTTGTATAAATATTCAAAAAAGATGAATGAAAAGGGATCATCGAATCCTAACCTCTCTTTTTCTGAAAAAATATTGCGTTTTTGAAATTATTGGGTGTGTGCATTGAATTTATTAACAGAAATTAGCTAATCAATTTTTTGTTCTAACAGTGATGTACAGTTGTTTATTGATATTGAAATTTTGATATATGGTAGTATATTGATTGATGAGAATATGGAGCTTTGTTTGACATAACTTGGTGAAGAATTGAATTTTCTATGATTTTTCAAAGTTACGTGAGGCTGGTTGTGGGCTATTTGACACAACAGATTTTTTGCAACAGTTTTGGTAAGAACTAATCTATTTTGGGAGGTTTTCATGGATTTTAATTTTTGATATTATGATAGTATATGTTAGCTTTCAAATGGGTTTGACCTTGCATAATTTGGACTTATATCTTATTTTTGGTGAATTTTCTAAACAAAGGTATACTTGTTGTGAAAAAATTATTTAATTAGGTTCTGAAATTTGTTATTGTTTTAGCAAATATCTGATTTAGTTAGTCAAGTTTTCTATTAGACCCATATACTTACTCTAAAGTACTAATTGCTAGGTTTCTTCGGGCGTTGGTTTTACACTATTTGAACTAATACTCGATTTTTATGAATTTTTAAAGACAATGGGTTTGTGTTAAGAATCTTTGCAATAGTCAGTCTTTTGGGTGATTTTCTTATACAGTTGTAGTTTGATCTTACATATGAAATTTGACCTGTTAAAACTACTCTCTAAGATTTTACTTGACCATTTTTATTTTAAGTATTTGATTTCTCACGAATTTTATGAAATGAGAAGGATTTGCACTTGATATATTATGAATTTCTAATGTAAGTGTGTGATTATGGATGAACAATGGTTTATTCATGGATATTGTGTATAGCCTCCTATGTGGCGTATAGTTTTGGTTCCCAACTGTGTATGGGCATGGATGAAATAGGTAGAGTAAGAGTTTCCCTTAGGTTGCAAAACCTTAAATAGCCCGGGCTTGAGTGTGGGGGTGTTCACAGTCCTGGGGTGTAAGCCCCCAAAGCGCGAAGGATGAGGGCAATGGTCCTAGGGGGAAGGCCCATAAAAAATGGATACACATTGTTGGATTCGCTATAGTATTTGGTATATTGAGATTTCTTATACTTAATATAGTAACCTATCTCCTGATGTTGTTTTTGGAAACAATTTGAGTTTGAAAATGGAGTTTGGATTGCGGATTGTTTGAAATGATATTTTTTTCTGCAATTTATAGCAAAAGAAAGTTCATTTTTACGAAAATGATTAAACTATTTTCAAGAAATCCTTGGAACATACTAGGTTCTTCGAGCTCATCCATTTTTCTAAAACTTTTCAAGTGCTAGCGATGGTGAATAGGCTCCGGTGCAAGTGTAAGGCTAACTTTAGGCAACTTTGTTATAGAAGTGGTATTCAAATGGAAGCTACGAACTATTTTGTGTATAATATCCATGTTTTTTAGACCTTAACTGATGTTGTAATGTTAAAGTGTCATGACATAGGCATCAGTGGATCTTTCCTTTGTAACATGTAAAGTGGATCTTTTTGTTATACTGTAGACACTTGACCCTAAATGGTATATTGGTTGTGAGTTGTGATCACCTAGCATGCTTTATTATTGATGCCAAACAAGCTAGATTAGATTATAATGATCATGATTTGAGATGTGTGTGATTATCTCATGCTTTTGCAGGGAACGGGGCATGACATACCTAATTGAATTGACAAAACATATTCATATCACAAATATATATATATATATATATATATATATATATATATATCAATACTTGTGTCTGTGTGTATATATACATGTGTGTAGAAGATTAGAAGGTAGAAAGAGTGACTGAGTCAATATAGTAGGGGTGGGAGATGACAGAGGCGAGTAGTTAATGGGTGTAATAATTATGGGCTTTTAGGTAATTTAGTAACATTAAATATTTTATATTAGAAATCAATTAAATATTAAGGGACAATTTAGACATTTCACATATTTTTTTAATGGAAAAGCTAACGGGGTGTTTATATAAAAAGTTTGCCCAGTTGTATGTATGTATAATTAAGGCAAATCTCAGGAGATGTCACTATAATTTACCTTATTTTTAATAGAGACAACCACTCACGTGAAACAAAGTTATTAGAAACAACTTTAAAAGGTCGAATTCATGTGATTGAACAATTCATATAGAATTAAAGTAAGAATGATAATATGGTTAAATACATTGACGTCCCATGAGGTTTGGCTTAATTGCACATGGATGAAACTTTTTAAAAATCTTGCACTCTATTCCCCTGACTTTGGTCACTTATTACAAATACCCCCCTCTGTCCAAAAAAGTCATTAATTCCATAAAAAATTTGGCATGTATTGACCAAAATACCTACTAACCTGTGTTATAAGACATTAATAACCTTATGATGACATGATATTACATGAAAGAACTTAATTTTACGAACACAAGTACCTTGTGTTACAAATACACCCTTTCTCTCTAATCTCTATATGCGGCCCCTCTCTCTCCACGTGCTTACTGTCCAAGTCATCTCATCATCACTTTCAAGTTCAAAACATACACATACATACATAAAATATATGGGATGCATATGAATCTAAGATAAAACTTGATCTACCATCTACAAACTCATATTACTCTTTGTTTTTTAATCTAAATCCATAAAATCCAAAAATTATAGAAAGAGACATGAAACTTGATCTACCATCTACCCCCTCATCAGATATTCTCAAACCTCCCTCTCCATTAGATCATCATCTTGCCGATCTATGTGCAAATTCTTCGACCACATACCCATCTCATCATCCGTCATACTCCTCATCTCTACCCGATTAGACTTCCATGTGTCCACCAGTCTCACCATCCGCATTTTCGGTGACCCATTTTGCGATTCCTCTACAATGAGCGTCGACAAAAAATCTGGTTCCAATGACAATTTTGAGGAAACTGAAATGGCCTCCATCGCTGTTGGTAGTGGAGGCTTCGACACCGTTGTAGTTGAGATTGGTTCAATTTTTATTCAGAATTTGGAAAAGAAAGTTCTAATCTTGAAGGAGAGACAAAGACTCTTTACAAAGAAGCCCTAATTTTCATAAATGCACCACCAATCTTGAACTCCATCTATGCCGATAACCCAAACAAACCATAAACAACCCCCACCATCGACACCCAATGAAACCATAAACAAACCTCCACTATCAACAAAGGAACATATATATCTTGGAAATTAGTGTTTATTTGATTGATTTGTTTCTAGGCTAATTTAACCTGGCAACAAATCGATGTCGAGAGGAAAGAACACCCACAGTGCTCAGCTTTACAGCGAGAGATCATCAATGGTAACTCTTGTCCTCACGATGCTTCTCGAATTAACTATAGTTTTTTTAATGCTTCTCACTCTTGGAATCCTCTCTCTTCCCATCAGCTCTATCGATCAATGAGCGCATCAAGTTCAGTCGCAAGGCTAGTACAGTGTATGAATCACATCCATTATCGATTGATGATGTTAGGTGATCAACAATCAAAGTGCTCGGTTGTGATTTATAGTGAGCGAATGAGAGAGAGAGATTGGGTTAACTTCTAATATTTTCGTATATTCTAACTTTTGGAAGATTTCTCTCTGTATTTCTGAATATAAGTGTATATATAAACAAACAAACACATATATGTAACTTCTAAAATTAGACTTGTTTGAAATATATATATATACATATATATGTATAGTTAGAGGGTATGCAATAGGGTACAAGAGATGTTTATATATTATATGGGCAATTTGGTCATTTAACATGAGCATATATTTTAGCTTTTTAAAAATTTAAAACTTTGAGGTATTATGGTAAAATCATTCCAAAAGTTAACTTTCGTTAGGCTAATTCTATTAGAGGGGACGTCAGTGTAAGATTTTCAAAAAAAAATCATCCGAGTGTGATTAGGCCAAACCTTAGGAGAAGTTATTGTATTTAACCAATGATAATAATGACAAGAAATAACACAAACTAAAATATAATTAAATAATACATGCTTAAATCTATTTTTTCAGAGAATTCAATTAAGAAAATTCCATTTGGTTTATGGTACTGTAATTATTTAAGAAATGGTAAATTACACTCACACCTTCCAAGGTTTCCTCTAATTAATCACGGGTGGTGAAAATGGGCTTAATTACACTGTCCTCCCCTCATGTTACAAGCGTGTTAACTATGACCCCTTTGTTAAAACTGTCGGAAAATTTTAATGCCATGACAAAATTACCATTTCTAGTAACTAAAAAGACATTAATAGTTTTTTAAGATTGATAAAATTACAATGATATATAAATCCATGGACCAGTGTACCCTTGGGATATATGTATTTTGAAGAGGGAACATTGTGTGCATTGTGACCCCACCACCAACAACATCAGCTCCCACCATTCAAAAACAACATCAGTTCCCTTGCCATCTTCTAGATGAGCTCTCCAGCCAAATTTCGGCCGTTGTCAACGACATCCTATAATCAAAAACTAATGTTTCACAAACTCCCAAACCTCATCGAACCCTTCACTCCAACTGCTGCCAAACTCTCTGTCCTCGCAGAGATCAGATTCCCATGGAATAACCTTTATGGACCTATCCCTTTATATATAGACTTGTAATTCCGATCACATTCTCTATCTTCTTTAACAAAAAAAAGATGGAGGAATTTAATACTAATACCACACTAGAATGTATCAGGGAATAGATTGTCGATCATAAGCTTCTTACTGTTTGTAATTCTTTACGTAATTTCTTAATTTTTTTATAAAATTACTACACATTTGTGTGTGTGTCTCTCTCTCGCTCTCTCTCTATATATATATGGTCTGGTGTTGATGTGGATTTATTTTTGATTTGACTGTAAAAAGGGTGCCTATGGCTAAATGGAATAACGGGATCAATCTCTTACCATTGGTATCAACCCGCCATTAAAACCAGCTCAGTCCACATTTTTGTAGCTTTATATATATATATAATATCTTTGATATTCAAGGAGTACTCTTTCATGGATGTTTAGATTATGTTTTATTTGATTACTTGAAACAACTTAAGATCAAGAAACGATTAAAAGGCAAATAAATTTAAGTTGTGTTTGAATTTGTGAGTTTTAAATGTGGAGGATTTTAGCTAGATATTACCTACATTTAGCTAATTGTGGAGGAAGCGATTTTGGAGCCATAGCTACTTTCGAAATTGAAAACGGAGGTCAAAAGGGTACGTTAAGTGACCTAGGGGTGTTTCAGTTATTTCGCATCGAAAGATATTATAAATATCTAGAGGGACTGAGATATAGCCATTTTTACACAGCTTTATCTCTCTAACTCTCCCACTTCATTTCTCTCACTTCTCTTTACATTTCAAAAAGGTTAGGCCTTGATTTGAAAGTCCCGAAGGAGGATAAATTACTTCACTCGTTGAGGGCTATGCATTGGACCGAACAAAGTCCACTTTTGGCAAGATAAAAAGGGCTGGAATTTTTGGAACTTGACTTTTAAGTTTGAGATTTGAGGTAGGAGTGTGAATCATTTCCCTATTTTGATTCTATATGTCACATAATTGTGATATGAAATATTTGTGAACTCGTCCATGCAATGATTGACTTGTGTGGTGAAATTATTATTGTATAGCATATTCTAGAAGGAGTTATGTGATATGCATATGCTAAATGCTATATTTGAGTTCATGTTGAGTCTTATGCACAATTACATCATAATTGAGAGTTGACCTAATTTGTGAGATAAATGCATGAAATGAGATTTTTTTTTAAAATGCATTGGTTGTGATTTTCATGAAATGAATAATTTTCATTGTGACAAGCTTGAGGTGAATTTGTTATGCATAGACTTGATATATGTCATACATTGAGAAAATTTGGTGAAAATCTTGATTTTGTACATTTATGTGATAAATGTGCATTATGTGAAATTTGTGATTTTTGGGGCATGTGTGAGAATTAAGAAGGGTCCAAAACCCTAATTTGTAAAGCCCAAAACTTGACCAAGTGGGTGTCGCTTCCGTCAGGTTAGTAACCCGTATAACGTAAGTAGAGTTTGTGGTTTAGAAGAAACCCTTACTATGGAATTGTGATAATCTGAAGTCCCTAGTTGAAGTGATTTTTGGGTATACGTGGATTGAGTTTATTTGAGAGTTATGATTCCTTATAAACTGTATTTATGTTGAAGTGTGAGACATTATGCATTATTTCAAAAATATAAATGTTTTGAGTATGAGAAACCATTGAGGCATGGCACATAGACACTTAGAGATTTCATGTGCATTCATGCATGGCTGCCTGAGTCGAGGTGCAGTTGGGTGGATCATTTCTATTAAGCGTAGTTGTATGCTCACCCTCTTCCCCCAAACTCCTTTTCAGATAAAGCTCCAATGAAGGATGAGGCCTGATTGGTTTAGAGATTCGAGTGGACTTTTGACTTTCTTTTAAATCATATGTGTATAGACGTCTATGCCAGCTTAAAGCATGTGGACTAGTTTTTTTAGAAATGTTGTATTTACATTTGATTTATCTTGATGTATGTAGATCTCAAATGTAATTGCCATATGTGGTTTATATATAACTTTTGGGCAATACAATGTATGGTGCATAGTTGAATTTCAATGTATATGTGTTATGAATTAAATCAATTAGAGATTCAATTTACTTGTGTGGACTATGTGAAGTATGTTGTGGATCGTTTCTATGTTTTGCATAGTATAAGGGATGTATGCATGTTGTGGATTGAGAATTTGATAAGTAGAATGTTGATTGTAGTCATTTCAAGGTTTTGAGGTTATAATATTTTGAGTGATTACGATGCATCGTAATCCCCATTACGATGCATCGTGATACGGTGACGCATCGTAAACCCAATTACGATCCATTTTAAGGAGTTGAGTGTTTTGAGTGGGATTCTAGGAGATTTAATAAGATGTTACACATCTTCAGCGATGCATCAAAGTAGGCATTTCGATATATCATAATTAGGTTAGGATTTGGGTTGGAATTCCAATAAATTTTGCAGGATGTTACGCAACTTGTGCTATGTATGATAACTAACATTACAATACATCATAATGTGTGGCTAGGTGGGACAATGAGATAGAATTGGAGAATTAAGAAACGTCATGTAATGGATCCATTGGAGTTAGTTGAGTCTGCAATGTACGTGTATACGTGCGTTCATGCAATTTAAGCTTCTGCGGTGATGTACATGGATGGACATTCCATTAGGCTTTAATGGACAACATCACCTCCGGTTCCATGTGTGGGGCCCATAATAGGTTATTGAGGTTGAGACATACGTAGGTAAACGTGTGTAAGTGATTACACTTTCGCATTAATTTAGTAATGAGTGGTATTGATGTTTGACTTTCACCTTATTTCCCTCACTCTTAACCGGGTGTCAGAAATTGAAGCGTAACAACTTAGTATCAGAGCATGATATCAAGAGTAATCGTGATTTGGAGTGTAGGTGTTTGACTTAATCACCCTCGATTTTCAGGAGTCAGAAATCGGGGCATGACGAGTTCATTGGCCAATCCTGTTGTAAAGGATGTACTCAAAATCCATTTTTTTACGGAAGATCAATGGGAGTTTTAGAAGGTTTGAGGGCTCCAGTTTTGTGGTCTATTTGGGGGAGGGGCCCCAGCTTTATATGAAGGATAAAAGTGTCATTTTACAAGATATATTTTTTAATTTTATAAACTGAAGGCCATAAATGACATTTTATATAATTTTTAACCTCCTTTAGTTGTTTAACGTCAATAAAGGGTGTCATTGTAATTTGCAATAAAGGCTTACTTTAACCACAAGGGTAATACGCAAGAATGGAATGAAATGCAACTAAGAATGAGAATGAGAATGGAATGGAATGTTCATTCTTATTCTATTGTTTGGTTGCAAATATGAAATAAGATAAGAATGAAATAAATTTTAAATCAAATTCTCTTAAGTACTCCTTCTAGTGACAAATAAATTAACCAATAATAGTATGGTGATGGAGGAAGGTGGCTATGTGGAGGTGGTGGCGACAGTGTGGTGGTGGAGGTGGTGGGGGTGGGGGTGGAAGTGGAGGAAGTGGTGATGTGAAGGTGGTAGCGGTGGAGGAAGGTGGTGATATGGAGGTGGTGGAGTGGTGTGGTAGGGGTGGTGGTGGTGGTGGAGGAAGGTGGTGATGTAACGGTGGTGGTAGTGGTGTGGTTGGGTGGTGGTGGAGGAAGGTAGCGATGTGACGGTGGTGCGATGAGAGTGGTGGTGGCAGTAGTGTGGTCAGGGTGGCAGTGGTGGTGGTGGTAGTGGAGGTGGTGGCGATGTGATGTGGCGACGACGGCGATGGTGGTGGAGGAAGTTGGTAATATGGAGGTGGTGGTGTGGTGGAGTAAAAAGGTGGCAATGTGGAGGTAATGGCGGTGGGGTGGTGGAGGTGATGGCGTTGGGGGTGGAGCCAGTGGTAGTGGTGGTGGTGGTGGAAGTGGTGGTGGAGGTGAAGGATTTTTTGGTAATATAAATTTTTTTTAATATTTTATTTTAGCAGTTTTAATATATATTTTAAAATCTTATTGGGAATGGAATGCCTATTTCATATGTTTAACTATAGAATGTGTTTTATTCTTGAAAATAAATTTTCATTCAAAGAAAATGACTACTCTCACCTTAAAATTTACACCAAACAAATGAATGGTTGGAAAGAGTGTTCTATTCTATTTCATTTTATTCACAAAGGAATAGTTGGAATGAATATTTCATTCTATTTCATTCCTGCGTACCAAACGCAACATACAGTGTCAGTGTAATTTACCATTAAAAAAGAAGAAGTATGTAATGAAATGACAGAGATACCCTTTCAGCTCAAAGAAGTCGAAGCCTATTTTTCTCTCTCCTCGCCGGCCACCACACCAGCGACAGTGTCACACCACACCATCTCTCTCTCTCTCTCTGTGTGCGCAGTCGACTTTCGATACAAAAGTCATTTACAGAAATCTTTAGAGAGATAAAAAGAGCATAAGAAGCTGACTTCATGCACAATCGGGAACGTTTTTATCTCTCTCTCTAAACTATCCATCATCTTTTTACCTCTCTCTCTCTCTCTCTCTCTAACGTACAGGAAATGAATACCCTATCTTCCTCCCACAGACATCGTTCCTTTCTCTCTCTAACTCTCCTCCTCCGAGCCCGCACGAACCCTAATCATAATTTTCGACGACCCATTCAGAATTACAGACTCTTCTCCGACCAATCATGGCTCTCCGTTCCCGGTAACCCCCTCATCAAGTGGCCCCAACTGTCCAACCCCAAACCCAACTCCTCTCCACCTCTCTCTTCCTCTTCCCAACCTCCCCAAAACCCTAACCCTGACCCTAATTTTAATCATAATGACTTCACCACCATTCGTGACCTCCTCACAAACCCTAGCCTCGCACCCGGTCCAGCTCTCGAAATGGCATTGGACAGGACCGCAATTGAACCGTGTTCATCTCTGTTGGAAGCAATTTTCGACCATTTCGATTCGTCTCCAAAACCCTTGTTCAGTCTTTTCGTCTGGGCTGAGAAGCAACCCGGATACAGATCCTCTGTGACCCTATTCAATTCCATGATCAATGTCCTTGCCAAGGCGAGGGAGTTCGATTCTGCTTGGTCTCTGTTGCTCGATCGGCTTGGCACCAACAAGGGACCTGATATGCATACATTCACAATTCTTATTAGACGGTATGCTCGTGCAGGTATACTTCTATCCGTGATGCATAGATTTGTATTTTACATGTTGCGTTTAATTCAAATATGATACCATGTGGGTTGATTGAGGCTATGACCTTAGATAATGGAGACATAGGATTAATGAAGCTGACCCAAGTAGTTGGAAAAAGACTTTGTTCTGTTGTAGTATGTAGCATGTACTTGTACATGTATGTTACATATCAGCAATGAGAACATTTTACATTTATTTAAACCGAATTAATTTAGAGAAATGCTTCATTACATTTGCTGACAACCATAAAAGTATTTTTAATTTGATGAACTCTTGCATATTTATGCCACTACCTGCAATTCAAAGATTTGAATTTGAATTTGAATTGCATGTATTCTTTATTCAACCTGTTGATCAGATAACATGACTTTTTGTTATGCTCGCTAACAGAAGTCCATACAGGCATACACTGTTTTGAACATTTGATTTTTCATTTAATTTGGATCTCAATTGTGGCTTGGATACATTATGATTTTCCTTGGCTGTGCAGGTATGCCTCTACCTGCATTCAAGACATTTGAATTTGCATGTACTTTAAGCTCGATTTTTTGTTCAGATTCAAAACTGAATTTGTTTGAAATTTTATTGGACTCCCTTTGTAAGGAGGGGAAAGTTAAGGTTGCTTCAGAATATTTTGATAAGAAAAGGGGTTCTGACCAAACTTGGATTCCTTCTGTTCGGGTTTATAATATACTGTTGAATGGCTGGTTTCGATCGAGAAAGCTTAAACGGGCAGAACAGCTTTGGTTGGAAATGAAAAAGGAGAATGTGAAACCTAGTGTTGTAACTTATGGTACCCTTGTTGAAGGGTATTGTCGGATGCGTCGTGTTGAGATGGCAATTGAATTGGTGGGGGAGATGAAGAGAGAAAGAATTGAACCCAATGCGATCGTGTATAATCCAATAATTGATGCATTAGCAGAAGCAGGAAGGTTTAAGGAGGCATCAGGGATGATGGAACGGTTTTCAGTTTTGGAATCAGGTCCCACCGTTTCTACCTATAATTCTCTAGTGAAGGGTTTTTGCAAGGCAGGGGATCTTGTAGGGGCTAGTAAGATCCTTAAGATGATGATCAGTAGAGGGTTTGTACCTACTCCCACAACTTACAATTACTTCTTTAGGTACTTCTCAAAGTTTGGGAAGATTGAGGAGGGAATGAATCTATATTCCAAGATGGTAGAATCTGGGTACACCCCTGATCGGCTCACTTACCATCTATTAATAAAGATGCTGTGTGAGCAGGAGAGATTGAACTTAGCAATGCAAGTTAGCGAGGAAATGAGAGCCAGGGGATGTGATTTGGACTTGGCTTCAAGCACCATGTTGATCCATTTGCTGTGCAAGATGCATAGATTTGAAGAAGCTTTTGGAGAGTTTGAGGACATGATCCGGAGGGGAATTGTTCCTCAGTACCTTACATATCAGAGAATGAATGACGAGCTAAAGAAACAGGGAATGAATGAAATGGTGTGGAAATTAAGGGATATGATGGCCCATGTCCCTCACTCAACGGAGTTGCCAGATACATATTGTGTAGATAGAGATGAATCACGTGCAAGGAGAACATCTATAATTAGTAGAGCAGAAGTTATGTCAGATATTTTAAAGACATGTAAAGATCCAAGGGAGCTTGTGAAGCGTAGAAGTGCACCTGAGACTTCTATATCGAGTGCAAATCAGTTGATAGAAAATATCAGGAGAAGAAATAACTTGACATGAAGCTCTGCAATTTTGAAATTTGTGATCAACACAAGTGGAAGTCATTCTATATGCTTTTCCAATTGGATGGACTTCAGGTTAATTGTGAAAACTTGATGGGAACCTGTTATGGGTTTCTATTTCATGTGCTCAACACATAGTTACATAAAAGGCTGGGCCTTCCTTTGCTGGATGCTGGGAGGAGAAGAAAATAGACCTGGCATTCGATATTATTTTTGCACAGCATGCTGCTCTCAGATTTGAGCTTGTGTCCCAATGATTTATCAATCCGGGCTTTTACCATTATACCAAGCATCCTTGGAACTCACACAGAGTTAAATAGTTCATACAACTAAAATGACTGACATGTGAAATTTATTGGGAAGGGGACACATTAGAAGTGCAAAACTGGGTTGTGGAGGAGACGAAGAGAAGATTCAATGGAGGATAGTCGTGGAAAAATTGATAAAATGTTTACTGCTAAATATAAGGTTTTGGAGTGCACTTGGAGAGGCGCTTCACGAGACCAAGTGGTACCTTTTTGTATTTTTAATTCTTAGAGCCAAAAGTGAAGGCGTGATTGAATCTTCATTCTCAGCTATATTGAGCAACAATATGTAGCAGGTTCAGGTGAGATTCTCAACTAGTGAAATTCTTTTATATGTCTAATTGTTTGTTTCCTTGTGATAAACTTTCAAAATGAATTGCTGCGTGCTTATGTGGCTGGTATGATTTCTTTGAATCATTTGTACATTATTAATGATTCTCCAATTGCTGATTATCAAATAGCAGAATGTTTATTTTCAATTTTAGAGTTGGTGTCCCTTCCCAATTTATTATTCATGGTTAGTCCTCATTTGTTGGCCTGCCTTTTAGTCTGTGCCTCATTCCAACTTGTATGACTTTTACATCTTATAATCCCAATAAATGATTTCACCTATGGAAATGTTGAAAGCCGAGAATAATAGTTTGACTTTTCAGTTATCAAAAAAAAAAAAAATGTTTGACTTTTCAGTTCAGTTATGGTCCTTATGGATTTACTTCTTCTACATCAGAGTCTTGGACATTTTTGGAAGTCTCTACAATCAAATAACTTCTCACTTTCTTATTTCTTGGTGCATCTTAATGTTTCTCAGATTCAGTCAAGTCTCTCCAATCTTAAGGATTTGCAACTATAACAGTTTCTATCATTACTGAATTTAACATTGTTTATGGTGCGCACTATGACTCATGCGATCAAAAAATTGATGCTGCTTTTGATAACATTTTCTCTTCTACATAATTCTGTTTCCATAACTCTTATGACTTACGGGTTCTGACTAGTAATCAAATAAGATTACATATGAAAGTACAGTCTCTATAAAACTTTCCATTTGTTTTAAACTTGTAATCTAAGCTTTGGCTTTGGGGTTAGGGCTTGATGGGTTTTGCATTTTTCTCAACATTGCCTAATCCAAACTCAGCGTTGGTGTTGGCATTACATGACCAGTAGTGTAGAGACCTGGAACTTATTTTATTATATACAGGCTTAATTGTGAGATTTTATGGAGAATATGTGTATGTATAATTGTGATCTCATTAGTACACAGTTTAGTTCGGGTGTGGGCCCGGGAGTGGGTTGACTTGGAACCCTTTTAAACTCCTCTTTTTTTTTTTTTTTTCTAGGTAAGTAGAACCACACACGCACATTGCCTCCACTGAGGCTCGAACCAGAACCTCCCTTTGGGAAGCCAGGGCCTTTATGCCGCTCGATTAATTGGTCTTTGGCAACTGTTTTAAACTCCTTGAGATGAGGTAGGTTAGTGATTAGTAGGAAATTGTCTCGTGGACTTATATAAAAGAATAGTAGAGTTGAGTGTTTGGGAGTAAGGAGCAATTATGCCAAATGGGCTAAGTTGGCGATTATGGGAGACAAAAAAAATATATAAGAGAAGGGAAGATAGGAAAATTTCATTTAAGTTAGTGATTATGGGAGACATAAAAACTATATAAGAGAAGGGAAGATAGGAAAATTTCATTTCATTCTCTCTTTTCTCTCTTTATATGTGTGTGTAAGTTCTCTCTTTCTCTCTCTCTCGACATTGGATCTCCAACTTCTCTCTTAGATCTACAACAACGGAGGAGGATTTTGCTAAGGGTCCTAGAACAAAAGTTGTTCTCTTCAATGTGCTTTACACATCTACGGTTCAAAAATTCCGATTTGGAGAAGTTTTGGAACTTGGACAAAGCAGGTCTTGTTTGTGAGGTAGGCATTCTCTAACCATATTATTTATTAATACTCCTCTTAACATCTAAGTATATTTTCCTTTGTAAAGAGCATGTAAATAGGAGTTATAATATGATTCCTTCTCCTATTGTGGTGTGTTTTGATTTGGTTTCAAGTTGTGTCTAGTTTGAAAATCAATGTGGGCAAGAGTGTGTTGGTTCTGGTAGGAGAGGTTGCGGAGATTCATGCGTTAGCTGACCGCTTTGGTTGCGATGTTGGTTCGTTTCCTATTTCTTATTTGGCCTTGCCCATGGGTTCGTCCTCAAGGAGGGAGGGTGGGTGAGTGGGATCTTGTGGTCGAGTGCTTTGAGAGGAGGCTTGCAGGTTGGAAGAAACGGTACCTTTCAAAGGGGGGAAGGGTCACGTTGATGAAGAACACCTCGTCTAGCCTTCCTGCATACTTCCTCTTTATCTTTCAGATTCATGTTTCGGTGGCTAAGAGGATCGAGAGACTTAAACGAAAATTTTTGTGGGGTGGTATGGGGGAGGAGTTTAAATACCATCTCGTTAGTTGGGAGCAAGTCTGTAGGCTGATTTAGATGGGTGGTTTGGGGATTAGGAACAAGGGGATTAGGAGCAAGGTGCCTTTCAATAAGGCCCTTTTGGGGAAGTGGTTGTGGAGATTTGGAGTGGAGAGGCAGAGACTCTGGAGGAGAGTTATTTTGTATAGGTTTGGGGAGAGGAGGGGTGGTTGGTGTTCTTCAGTGGTTAGGATCACCGGAGGGGTAGGTGTTTGGAAGTTCATAAGAAGGGGTTGGGATGAATTTTTCAAACACATCAGATCCAAGGCCCAAGATGGTAGGGGTATACGGTTCTGGATGGACATTTGGTGCGGGGATAGACCGTTTGATGTCACTTTCTTAGACTCTTTCAAATTGATGCGGATAAACATACCTCAGTTACCCACTGTTATAGGCTTGATAGCGGGAGGATGACTTGGGATGTGCGCTTTGTGAAACATGTTCAGGACTGGGAGGTGGAGGGCGCAATTGGGTTCCTGGAGCTGTTGTATCGTCAGGTTGTGGATGGTAGCAAGTCCAATTCTTGGGTCTGGGTTCCTGGGGAAGTTTAGTGTTCGCTCTTTCTACAGGAAGGACATTTAGTGCGGGGATAGACCGCTTGATGTCACTTTCCTAGACTCTTTCAGATTGCTGCGGATAGACATGCCTTAGTTACCGACTGTTATCGGCTTGATAGCGGGAGGTCGACTTGGGATGTGCGCTTTGTGAGACATGTTCAGGACTGGGAGGTGGAGGGCGCCATTGGGTTCCTGGAGCTGCTATATCGTGAGATAGTGGATGGTAGCAAGTCTGATTCTTGGGTCTGGGTGCCTTCTTCCCGGGGGGAGTTTAGTGTTTGCTCTTTCTACAGGAGGCTCTCGGATGTCCCAAGGCATGTGTTCCTGTGGAGGGCGATTTGGCGAACAAAGGCACCTCTCAAGGGAGAAATTATTGGGTGGTCCTAGTCTGCCATGTCAATAAGCTTATTTGGTGCACTACACCAATCAACTCATGACACTATGCTACAATGTCAGAGAGTTATATAAGTTACCACGTCAACATAAACAGGTGAAAGAATTTAATGGACATTTTCTCTCTTTTGGTTTCGTTGTCCACATTCTCTCTCTTATGTTTCATTTTTCTTGCACTGTGTGCCGAAATTATTACTTTGTAGTTCAAAATTTGAATTCAAAATTATTAATTTCAAAAATCTACTTTGAAACAAAATCACCAATGCCTCAAATCTCTCTTCATCAACAAAACCCCTATCATTTCTCACCGGAGGTCTTCTCTCTCTATTCCACTCCCCCTCGTGCATACTCCCGTCAGTCCACAGATATTTTCCCGATCCGTCTAGTGCATTTCTTGAGAAGTTTTTGGTCTCTCAACATTGAAGAGAGATTTCTTGACGGCGGTGTTGATGGTGGTGGGGGTGACTGCGGGTTGTAGCTTGGGATTGACTATGGTCGATGTGGAAAACAGGTGGAACCAACAATGGTTCAGTTTCTGTCTTCCTCTCTCTCTAGAAACCTCTCTTCTTCTGGCTTGAGGTAGATGGCTTTGCTTCTTGTCCTTCAATGGTGGGTCTGTAGTTTAGTTTCTCCCAGAATTCTCAGTCATTATTGTTGTTTTTGAACAAATATTTTCTAAGCCTTTAACCTCTCAATTGGGGAATTCAATTTTATCGTGTTATGTTCCATGGCATTTGAAGGTAAAATTGCCTTTTATGATTTTAGTCATCGTAGAAAAAATAAAATAGGTAGTTGAAAGAATGTTGAATTGTGCAGTGCCTTGGAATCTGAAAATCTTGTTTTTTGGTTACAATATTTTTCTTGGTTTGTATTAAATTCTGTGGTTGTATCTGTTTTTCGTAACTTTTTTTTTTCTTTACATGAAAAGTTTGCTTTTATTTCTTGTGCCTTATTCTAGGTAGCTAAATGTGTTAAGCTATTTCCTATCCAATAATTCTTTTAAAACTATACGTACCTCAGAATTCAAATTTTATGCAATGGGAGAAAGTTAGTCTTTTACCGGTGAAACATTATTGATTTTTATGAATTTGACAACCATAGATAGTTACCAAATTGTGTTAAAATTGACTTTCTCAAGACCCAAAACCCAGTTTAAGTATAAAAGACGGCTTAAACAAAAACACTGTTGCTCAACATGGTACTTACCTAGATCTTACGAATATCCTCTTGGTCCAATATTTCATTTTTGGTTATGAAATATCGGACCAAGAGGATATTCTCTACGAAGTTTCTAGTGAAGATGAATCCTCAGATGAAGATTACGTTTTTATGAGGAATACTTCTAGTAATAACGAAAACACCATAAAACTTGGTGACATAATTAGTGAAGAAATTTCCTTCACTTATGAACAATTAGAACAAATGCAAATAATAAAAAAGAAAGAAATCTACAAGATCTCCCCTTTTTCTAAATTTAATCCATTTTCTCCTTGAGTATTCCAACAGTTTAGTGGTAATACATTAGCAAAATGCACTGCTGATGAAACAGTTGAACTAGCAATTTTTGACAAACAGAAGATTGAAAGATGGAAAAAGAAATATCCAGAAATTTGATATGCGCACACAGGAGTCATTCAAATAAAAATAACATCCTTATATAGACAATGACAAGACATCCCAATTCTTGTAATGGTTATGGATAATCGATTCAATAACCCATCAAAAGCTATAATTGGTGGAATTCAATCCAATTTAGTCTATCAAGTAGTCAGGTTCAACATCAAACCAATCTATTTTGTATCTATTAACGATCTCACAATAGAGAAAGCTATTCGGATAGTGTCAAAATATCGACTTAAATGAACAAACGTAGGATTTGTCTATTGAGTGGAAAACAATCCATGAACTAACCAAAATGACAGAAATGTCAATTACGCCCCTTGACAAAAAGCTAGTTGAAATATTTGAACCTAGACCCTATGATTCAGTCATTCAATATAGGTTAATCAACTAGTCAGATCTTGAGCTACCAAAACAATGGTTGTTTCAAAATATTACTGAAAAACTAGTAAATTGAAATTCAAGCTTCAGGGATAAATTTGTACGTCACAAATTCTAACACAGAAGAGCTTGAACCAGAAAAGCTTGTCAGAAAAAATCTCGATGAAAAATGAATTTTCGCAAAATTCTAATTGGCAAAATTTTTCTAGAATTAGTCTCCAAAATACCAATAAAGAAATAAATTTTAGAGAACCAAGACTACCAGTTATTACTCCACCTAGATTTTCGAAAAAAATGTTGATTTATTAGGAACTCCAATTCTACTCGGTTCATCAACAAAACACCATATTAATTCTGCATTAATATATCATTTCCAACTCGGAGAAGAAATAATTTTTGCTCTAAAACATGGAAAAATAAACACACCTATTTAATGGGTATATTTAAGTTTCAAGGTTATGAGCCATATAATCTCAGTGTTCTAGTAGATATAGCTGCTGCAAATGGAATGCCTTGTCCGAAGAAAAGTGGCAAAAAATGAAACATCTGGTTCCTGTCATAGGAATTAATGATACCGAAACATTAATTCAATATAAAGCAAAAAATATTGCTATTTGGTTAACAGAGAAAATTTGTTATACCAAAAATATCGTGTTTCTCAAATATGTATGGTGATTTCCTATTAGGAAATAATTTTCTTAGTACTTGCCTGCCGATGCATATTTATCAAAATTCAATTGCGTTAACTCTGAAAGAAGAGTTAATTTATATACCATTATTAGATAAATATACTTATCTTTGTGATAAAGATTTCAAACCGACAAAAAGGAATGAAATACACAGTATTGCAAAGAGTCATTGGCTTTTTAAAATACTTGAACCACAATTTAGTGAAAACCCACTAAGTTGATGGTCCCAAAGCCCTCGGTATTGTACTCCTTAATTAAACAAATTGGATATTATCATTCGGGTAAAACCAATGATTTACCTAAGACAAGATATTGAAGAATTTGATAAACAAATCAAAAGTATTCTCAATATGGGACTAATTGAAAGCACAACTAGTCCACATTCAAGCCCTGCTTTTATGGTAAGAAACCATAATGAGCAAGTGAGGAAACAACATCACACGGTTATAAATTATAAACGCCTCAATCAATATCTAGAATTTAATGGCTATTTTATTCCTCAAAAAGACGTCCTTATTAACCAAATAAGAGATGCAATTTTTTTTTAGCAAATTTGATTGCAAATCTGATTTCTGGCAAATAAAATTAACAAATATCTCTAAGCCATTAAATGCTTTAAGTACACCAGGTCATTACCAATGGAATGTTATGCCTTTTGGTCTCAACACGACTCCACAAAATTTTCAAAGATGGATGGATAAGATTTTTAATTACTATAAAAAATTTTGTGTAATATATATAGATGATATTCTCCTCTTTTCAAAATCAAAAGAAGAACACATGAATCATCTTAAATTTTTTTGTAAAATTGTCCAAAAACATGGCATAATTTTATCACCAAAGAAAATTGATCTAGAACAAACTAAGATCAATTTTCTCGATCTTGAAATTACTTCTTTTGGATTAGAACTTCAGGAGCATATTATTTCTAAAGTCCGCAATTTTTCTAATGAACTTACTGATAAAACAGTTACAAAGTTTTTTAGGACTTTTAAATTATGGGCGTACTTTGATTAAAAATCTCTCCCAGAAGGAGATCCCACTTCTTCAAAAACTTCAAAAACAGAAGGCTTTTGAATGGACTAAAGAAGATAATGTTTCGGATGTTTATTTTCCACAAACAGGAGATAAATTAATCTTTGAAATAGACGCATTAGATTTATGTTGGGGATGTGTCTTAAAAGTAATACGAAAAGACGTATAGCCAGATTCAACTGATGAATCACATCATTTGATTCGTCCTCTTAAAAAACTAATTCCCAAAAAACTGCAAAAAGAAGAATTAATTTGTGGATATAATTTTGGAAAATTTAAAACAAACGAGCAGAATTATATTATTTTTAGAAAAGAACTTTTAGCTATAAAGTTAGCCTTAGCAGCATACCGGAGGAAAACATAAGTCCCAAAAAGAAAAATAAAGCAAAAAGAAAAAGAATAAATTCTTCGAAGAGGCATCCTTGGAGCTAGGTTTTTCTGATATAGACAACATTTGGAGAACGGATGACTAGAACAGATCGGTAAAGGCCTTACTCTATTCCTTGTCAGCGACCTAGTGCTTTGTTGATTCCCACACCCTACGTGATTGACAAAGGAAGGCTCACTCATCAACTTGCAAAACGAGAATATATATGTACAACACCACCAACGGAAAACATAACAAGGAAAGAAAAGTATGACGTCGATCTATACGTTAGTTTTACGAAAAACAGGACCTTTCAAACCAATTGCTTGAAGCGTTTTCATATTTATTTGGCTCCAGAAATTTTTATTATTAGAACAGATAATCATTCTGTTAAAGATTTTCTTATAAATAAAAGAAATTGTTTAGAGGGTCGTTGCCTTAAATGGTATAATGCGATTTCTCTTTACTCTTTTGAAATAGAACATCTCAAAGGAACTAATAATTTCCTTGTAGATTTTCTTAGCAGAATTATTTTGACCTGTATACTTCATCCTTTAAAGATGGATAGAGATAAAGGAAAGCATCCTCAAAAATCAGATTAGGTCACGATCACTAAAAAAGCAGCTTAACCTACCACAAATACACCACCGACATTTATAAACCAATACTTTGTCATTTTTGCCGGATTTCAACCAGGAATCTATGTAACTTGGAATGAATGTTATACTCAAGTAAACAAATACTATGGTGCATGTTTTAAAGCCTATGACACCTCTAATGACGCTAACCAAGCTTTTTCTAAAGTTGGAATAACCGCTAAAAACCTTTTTCAAAACACAAACCACACCACTGTTCCTGATTTCTTTAATCCAAGAATACCTTTCGAAATTTATTAAAGTCTTAATGGAGGAGGGAAATTCCATGTTACAGATTAAAGAAAAGGATTTTGCCAATTTTTAAGCTCGTTAGCTAAACAAATAGCTTATCAGTTGGAAAAAATAGATTCGTTCAAAAATTTGTCTCAACATTGTAAAACACATTGATTGGGAAAAAGAAATTTCACTCTAAACAATTAGTTGGTTTTTGCAACTGGCAGAACTAATTAATAATAATTTTTCAGCACCACTCTATGAGAAAATCAAGCTAATTTGTCTTCTTGAAAAGGCAAAAAGTACTTTCCCTGATCATGTTTTTAAAACAATTCATGCATTGGTCCAAGATCACATTTCTATAGTTGAGGGCTTTTATCTATCAAACCATGAATTCATCAATAAATTTGATGATGTACCCGAACTCGGCCTTGGAATCCATCTTCTTTGGTCACAAGAAATCCTTGATTGGGGAATAGCTAACAGAGTTATTATCCAATCACATTACCCATTACCCAGTCACATGACCCATTACCCAGATCCATGGTTTCAGCAATGATCAAATCCATGATCTTAAAAGTTACCTAACACTGAATTTGTAATAGAACCCTCACCATCTAGCTTTCCAATACAATTGGATGGCATGAGAATAGAAAGTTCTTTCAGCTATATCAAATTTGGTATCTGAAAGTTGCTGAAAATTGTGAATGTGATCAAAAATCATTGATCAACTCTCTAGAACTTGCTAACTAAGTGGGTCCCATTGCAATTGCAACAAAAAACATTCTTAACCTAACAGAAGCAATTCTCGGAAGTGCATGTCCACCTTTCATGATAACAGATGGAAGACAAATTTTTGTCACAAATCTTAGCATTGATTTCCCAGGGTTAAATAAATGGTTGATGCTCAAGCACTTCTCAAAAATATTGTTGATTTTACAATGGATCATCTATAATATATTTTATATGATGCAATAATGAACGACCATTTCTCCAAAAATCAATATGCACAAAGTCCAGTTTCCTCTCCACCATTAGATGAATATGAACTCCATAATCTCATCAATACCATGGAAGACTAAAAACGGCTTAATCCTCCACCAACTAATTGCATGGCTATCCAGCACACGACGGAGGACAAGACGACAAATAATGAATAGTTTTTTTACAAAAAGTGAATAGTATTTTTTGCAAAAAATTCAAAAAGTACACAGTAACCTGTTAACTCAATGGGACATGTCTACAATTTATGGTCTCATTTTCCCTCTATATAAGGAGGACCTTCAAGAAGAGAAGGAGAGGAGAATCCATTGGTAGTATTCCACAATCTTTGTAATGTTCTACTATCACTCCACAATCACTTGTAGTAATATTCCACTATCTCTACTATCGGTATCCACTATCATCTATATGTATTCCACAACCACTTCAATTGTAGAGAGTACGATGACTTTCTTGTAGTAAATGGTATTAGAGCATTATAACGAAGATGAAGCCTGAATAGTAAGTTTTTCTGTATTATTATTTTGTTGTAACTTTTCTCTTAATCTTTAATATATACATCTTTACTACTATTTTTGTTTCATTACTCATTTCTAAATATCTCATACGCTTGCATACTTGTTTTATTTATCTGTTTGTCCGTTGAGTTTGAGAGACGTTTGGACGCTGTTAGGTGTTTTATAAAACTCCTAAAGGCGCGAGAGGTCTTAAGAACCATTAGGAATCTAGTATGGCAGAAGATAAGGAACTAGAATGCATATGCTTTTGGTTAGGAAAAGATATATCGAAATATAATCATATTGTTCATATAAAATCTAGCGAAGAACACGATTTAAATAAGATTAGTTCTAGTATTAATACTCTTATAGATATAGTTTCTATTTGGAATAAAAAAAATTACAGAAACATCAAAATTCTACATCTCAAATGATAGAAAGTTCGTTTGATTGCATAACAAATGCAATAGAAAAACTCGATAACAAAATTGAATATTTACAAAGCATAATAGATCTTTCTGAAATAACAGAAAGAAGTCTTAACACTTAAATAGCTTACTTGAGACACTCAAGAAGGTTAAGAAAGAAAAACTTGAAAAATTGTATCTAGAACAAACACTTCTGGTTACAAAAAATCTTTATTATGGAACAGAAGAAACACTGATGTTTCACAAAAAAGATACTGAAAAAAGATTTAATAAAAATGAATTTGATAATATTGTGGAAATATTAAATTATTGGATAGAATTATATAAAGATCCGTAGTTAAAAATAACAGATCGAGATTAAATTCTTTAACAAATAAGAAACACATCTTTACAATATGAAGAATTTTACAACACTTTAATTATCAAGTAAACCTAATATCTGATACAGAAGAAAATGAGGAATTAGTCAATAAAATAACTAATAATTCTGAAAGTGAATCTTCCTCTTCCGACGATGAATCTTCATTTACAAAATACGATGAAGAAATAGAAGTAGAAAAACCTTCAACTTCAAATACTAAATCTTCTAAGAGAAAAGAGCAATGAACCACTACAAGGGGCATAAGTCATCGTACTCTCCCTACAAGTGAAGTGGTTGTGGAGTACATATAAATGATATATAGATGATAGTGGATACTGATAGTGGAGATAGTTGAATATTACTACAAGTGATAGTGGAATATTACAAAGATTGTGAAACACTACCAATGGATTCTCCTCCCCTTCTTTTCTTCAAGGTTCTCCTTATATAGAGGGAAAAAGGGACCATAAACTGTATACATGTCCCGTTGAGTTAACAAGTTAATGTGTACGTTTTGATTTTTTTGCCAAAAAGTACTATTCACTTTTTGTAAAAAATTATTCATCATTTATTGCCTTGTCCTCTGTCGGGTGCTGGATAGTCGTAGAGTCAGTTGGTGGAGGATTAAGCCATTTTTAGTCTTCCATGACACTGATGAGGTTATGGAGTTCATATTTATCTAATGGTGGAGAGGAAAATGGACTTTATGCATATTGATCTTTGGAGAAATGGTCGTCCATTATTGCATCATTTAAAATGTCTTCTAAAAGATTAATTATTTTAAAATCAACAATATTTTTGAGAAGTGCTTGAGCATCAACCATTTGTTTAACCGTATACTCTTGGAAGTCAATGTTAAGATTTGTGACAAAAATTCGTCTTCCATTTGTTATCATCAAAGGTGGACATGCACTTTCGAAAATTGCTTCATTTGCTTCCTTTAGATTAAGAATGTTTTTTGTTGCAATTGCAATGAGACTCACTTGGTTAGCGAGTTCTAGAGAGTTATTATCCAGTCACATTACCTAAATCCATGGTTTCAAGCAATGATCAAATCCATGATCTTAAAAGTTACCAAACACTGGATTTGTAATAGAACCCTAACGATCTGGCTTTCCAGTACAATCGGATGGTGTGACAATTCTGTTGAGAAACAAGCCCCCAATCACGAATTACCAAATATTACGATGTGTTGAAAAGTAAACAAGCACGAAGAAATTTGTAAGAACACACCAAGAATTATACGTGGTTCGGCTAAATAAGCCTACGTTCACGGAGAGTCCAACTTCACTATATAGATTGTAACAGTACAAGTGGAAGAATTGTATAAAGAGTACGCTCAACTCTCAACCCTTATACACCTAATCTCACTAAAAAAAAAATCACAAATTCTAAACGAAAATTCTCTTTCTAAGTGTCCTCTTAATAGCAATGAGAGTATTACCTCTACGCAAGAGTTATCCTCTCAAAACAATGAGAGTAATCTCTCAAATACAATGAGAGTATTGCCTTTTTCTTCTCAATTGTCTCAATCTATAACATATGTAACTATTTATAGAGCCCAAAATTCAATTCCTTGGTGTACAATTTCTTAGAGACCAAGACTTGCCTAACAAGTACTTTCCTTCTTTGAGACCAGGACGTTCCTACTAAAAAATTACCTAATAAGATACAACTCTATAATAGAAACCTAATCATAATAGGAATTTGAGCCAACATAACAAATACAAAGTTCTTTCAGCCATATCAAATTTGATATTTGAAAGTAACTGAAAATTGTGAATTTGATCAAAAACCTTTGTGTACACATTTCTCGTAGTACCTGGAGATCTTTTTCTTATTGCAACTTTCTGATACTTGAATTTTAGCTTGGTTATATCTACTACATAATGCCTAATTTATTGTTCCTTGTAATTTGTACTTGTTGGCTTTTGTAGGTGGCATCCCTGTCATCAAATTCAAGAATTTAGCCCCATCATTAAATCATAATTGTTGATGAGGAAGTACATTGCCCAGGTTAAGTACCATAATTTGACAGTCAAGTGCCCCTAGTTGATTGAAGTTGGGGATGAATTTACTTGCAATGCAAATCCTGAAGAATTTGAAAAGAGTCATATTGTCTTCTTTATGATTGGTTTTTTCAGGTTGTCATCTTATTATGAGTCTTGGATGTAAGTTAATCAATATGTGATTCATTTCAAGATTTCAATTGGTATGTAATGTATTTTGGTATATAAGAGACTTCTAGAAATTTATGTAATTTTGTAATTTAATGTGTGTGACATGACATGTGAATTTATTCAATTTTATGTTTCGTATCAAATTTGGCATGTTATATCATTTTTTTAGGGCAAGAGAAAAAAATCCATTTATAAAGATAGAAATTAGTTACATATGACTATAATCTAGTCCAAGTCCTGTAGCTCACTTGGTAATTCCCTTTTCTTTTTTCTATACAGTGGAGAGTGGTATGCAGTATCAGCCCCAACCTACCAAACTCCATAGCACCTAGATGTAAAGTTAAGGCTTGAAGGTGTATAAGTATCAAGAGAAAATTTAGGTCAGAGCAGGCTCATATCAGTGTCTGAAAAATAAAACTTTGGCTATTCAGACTGTTAACATGGTAACCAATTCCCTGTCTAGATTTTGCCAAAATAGTTGAATGTACATAAAGCTATTCAAGCCTTCCATCTCTCTCAAGGTTTAATAATTACATACAAATATATACATAGATATACATATACATACATAGATATACATATACATATATATATATATATCTGCACGCACTCATCAACTTTTTCATTCTATTCAAATGTTACCATCTTATTTTGGGCTGACTGATGAGAATCCGTACAAGCACTTAGATGACTTTGTAGAAATTTGCTCATTAACAAAAATTCATAACTTCTTAGAAGATGCTTTCCGAATGCGACTCTTTCTATTTTCTTTGAAAGAAAAGGCCAAGTATTGGTTCAAATATCTACCGACGAGTTTTATCACTACATGGACTCAAATGCAAAATGAGTTTTGAAGAAATATTTTTCGATAGGGAGGACCAATCAATTCAGACGAGCTATCACTGGTTTCTCTCAATTTGAGGGGGAACAATTTTATGAGACATGGGAGAGATTCAAGGACCTTCTTAGGAAGTGTCCTCATCATCAAGTTCCAATGTGACAGTTAGTGCAGTGTTTCTATGAAGGGCTAACAGAAGATAACAGATAGATGGTGGATGCATCATGTGGGGGTGCTTTTATGTTAAAAAGTGAAGACGAAGCATGGACTTTATTCGAGAATCTCAGTGACAATTCTTTGCAACATGTGTCTTCATCTCGTTCGAGCAAACCATCTAATACAAGGAGGACAGATGATATTTTTATGATTGGTTCTGCATATGCTATGCCTACCATTGTAGATGTTGTGGCACAGAGAGTGGTGCAACTCATGGTGGCTGGTCAAGTTCCTAATCCATCTTCATATCCTCCTATGTTTGAACCATGTGATTTTTGCTCAAGTCCTATGCACCATGTGAATAATTGTCCTTCATTTGGGCAATTTTTTGATCTTCCACAAGAGCAAGGGGCAGCAATTCAGCCCACTTTTCAACCTTAGAACTATGTTCCTCCACAATCATATCAAGAACAAGTTCCTATACCACCGAGGTATTCAGCTCTTGAGGACAAGATGACGATTGTCCTAGCAAAACTTGAGAAGTTTGACTCTATTGTAGAGATATGTCTATCATGGAACGCCGTCATCCTCTCTTTGTAAATTCGTGAACTTTCATAAGCATCACGTCTGAATTCTTTCAATTCATTTAATTGCAACTTTCTCTCTTCTCCAGCTCTTTTTGCATCAAAATTGAATTTTTGAATCACCCACCTAGCCCAATCTGATTTATTTTATGCTATTTAGTTCCCTCTTCAAAACTTACATGCTCCCACTCAGAAATTGCAAGCTTTGGGACTCTCTTGACTCTCCTACATCAACCAACATTCTAAAATTTATACTTGGTGATTACATTGATTGAAGAGTGTCCATGATCATTATCATCAACATTAAATCCAACTTGTTCATATCAAATTCTCATTGAAGCTCCAACTTTCTCAAGTTTCTTCTTCAAAGGAGGTGTGGTTTATTTTTGCAAAATTGGTTAGATTTCTTTGAGGGGTTTTGAAGTACAAGTTTGGGGGAGGACATTGCGCATTGATTGTGGACTATTTGGTTGATTTTGATGCTCCGCCGCCACCGTTTTCCCATTGATTTTTCGGAGGTAACTATCTTTTGTATTTTTGGTTGTATTTTTATTTTTATTTTCTTCTTTTCTTTTCTTTATTTTATTTTTCATTTTTTTTATTTTTAGTTTAAAAAAAAATTATGTTTCATATTTATTTTCACCCATATTATTTCAGTTGATCGTTGGGGGTATAGTGGTTTGTTTTGACAGGTTATAACATCCAAGTTTGGGGGTGTGCTTGCATTGCCTTCATACAACTTGGTGTGCTCTATTTTTTTGCCACTACTTCTCTGGATTTCTGGTATTCCCGTTCTTACCCTTCTTTATGCTTTTATTGGGTGTACATTGTGGACAATGTACAGTTTAAGTTTGGAGGTGAGACGATTCCTTTTTATGTGCTTTATTGCAATATGGGGGGAAAATTTTTGTGAAATTCTTTTGTTTTAGAATTTTTATTTATTTTCTTTTTATAGTTTTTTTTAATATTCTTTTCTTTTGTTTTTGGATAAAATGTTTTGACATTTTTCAAGGGATTAATACCTTATGTAGGTGCATAACTTGCAGTTTTTGAGTATGTTTTGAATTTTTAAAACTGTAGTTTAAATTAAGTGTTTTTAATCATTGTTTTCATTGATATGCCTTGGGGTGATTGGTTTTAGTTTTCTCACATACACAAACACACTAGCATAATCTTGTGAGGTATAAACTTATGCTCTGAGTTATTGTGTTACATATGTTTGATATTAATTAGCATCTCTTGAGAATGAGTACCGATAATATGTTTTACTTGACTTCAATGAAAAAGAAAAAAAAAGACAAAGAAAAATGTGATGAATAGCAAATCAATTTGATCATTTTCATGAGTAACCGGGCCTCTATGCCTCAGGAACACAGAGTGTTCGTGTCAAAAGTGAAAGGGTGAGAAAAGATGAGCATTAATTGTCTTGATTTGTAGCCTGAATGATTGACTGATTCAAGTAATTAGGTTCTTCGGGGTGTCTTAACGCCTAGTGCCCTAAAGCCATCTGGTTTGGGAGTCACTGACTGAAAACTTGCTACATAGATCTTTCAGAAAGCTTAATTGGTCAAGACATTGCATAATCGATAAAGCAATGAAAAAAAAGGGAAAAAGTCATGTATTCATGTTTGGAAGTATGATTTCAATAAGGGGAGTTAGTGAGTTGAAGGGGTATGTGCCTTAATACAATTGGAGCTGGGTTATGCTACATGAGATGACTGATAGTTCACTTTTTACGAGGGAACTAGAGTTGGTTATTTTGAGATATGTTGATGTGAATTATGTGTGGGGACCATTGCTTTGAATTATGAAATTTGAAAATTTGAAATTATTCTTGAATGTAAGTTTGTAACTATGTGTTGTAATCTTCTTCTTGATTAATATTGAAACAGAATTTTGAATGTTTGTGGGTAACATTTTTGGAAACCCTCACAAGACTATAACTCGTCCACTAGGGGGAATCTAGGAGTTTAAAGGCTTGTTACATATGCTAAATGCAATCGTTTCTCCCACGAAAGTGGAGTTGAGTAGTTTAGTTAGTATTTGTTAGTTTCCTTTGTTTTAGTTTTGTTTTATTCTATTGCTAAGGGACTAGCAATATGTAAGTTTGGGAGTGTGATCGGTGTTGAATGTTGCGCATTGTAGTCTCTTAACTTGCGTATTTTATTCTCTTAGTGATAGATTATTTTGTGATTTTACTTTGTTTTAGTTTTTTCTGTATTTTTAGGGTCTTGATGATTATTTCAGTTAAAATTATGATTTTGAGCTTTTAAAGATTGCATACAAGAGGGTTAGATGAAGCCTACATCTAAGGGATCCAGTCAACTCTTTATTTCAACTCAAATCAGCCCAAGAAAGAGGTCCAAGAGAATTATAACTACTGAAGGGTATTTCAGGCCTAAAGTCCAATTTTGCGCGTAATACAGTTTTAATCCCATTTTGAAAAATAGCCTGAAACTCTTATTTCCGAGGGTCGAATTGACTTAATTCCCTCAAAAGTTGAACGAAATTCAATTCTGGACACTTTTGTATTTCATGTAAATTTCGTGAATCGGACTTTTACTGGGTCAAAACTTGAGCCGAAAGTCAGTAGAAAAACCCACCTAATTAGGGGTTGCGGGAAATCCTAATTGTCTCCTAATTAGGTGGGGACTGTTCATATTCTCTTGGCTATTAAAAGTGACGAATTGGGGCTGTATTGAGGAGGCTTGGCAGCAGATTTGAAGAGCTTTTGGAGTGGAAAATCATTGGAGAACAAGGCGTATCAATACTTTCATAGAGATGATGTCTTCTTCCTCAACCGTTGAAGCTTCTTCTTCTACTATGAGCGGCTAGTTCAGCCACTAGGGTTTTGATGTAGCCCTAACTAAACATCATTGGTTTGATTGTTCTAATTATTGGGGATTTTTGTATTCATTCATAGATTATGTGATTTAGAGGATTCTTCTTATAGAATTGAGCAATAAAAGTCTTATAAATTCAGTTTCAATGATTTCTTATCTTGTCTTAGATACTTGATTATTGTTATTAAACTCAATCTCTCTTATTTTTTGTGATCATGAGAGTGATTATTACAAAATAGTTTCCATTGAATATATCATTAAAAGTGTTGACCCAAAGATTTTAACCTAAGGGTAATCTCGTAATTTTGACGATAACAAACCATTAATGGTGTTAATTACTAACATCTTTTTGAGTGATTGACTAGATTGATCATATATATTCAAAGGAGCTTTCATCTCATGTGTATATCAATGAAGAAGGAATTTGCACCTCAAACTTGAAGAATTATGCAAAACAAAGAAGCATTGGGGTATATAGAATATGGTGAGAGCTTAGGTATTTTTGTAAAGCTAAATTTGATTTACCTGTTTGAAGCTCAATGTCTAAAATTGAATCTTAAACCACATGCATCATATTTCTAATTTTTCATGAGTGGCTCTTAGCTTTTGAAATTAATTTTTGAGCTCATGGATGCCTTAACTAAGTTGCCTTTCAAATGATTCCAAAATCAGTCGACTTAGTGGAATTATAAAGTCGACTCTTTTAGGCAGTGCAAAAATGGCATTTCTAGAATAGCAAGATAGAAGACTATATCAAATCGTATAGAAGACTATCTTTCTATTTTAGTTTATGAACTTTTGTGAAAATGGCTTTTCTAGAGTAGTAAGATAGAAGACTATCTCAAATCATATAGAAGACTATCTTTCTATTTTAGTTTGTGCCTTTATGAAAATGTCATTTCTAGAGCACTAAGATAGAAGACTTTCTCAAAACATATAGAAGACTTTCTTTCTATTTTAGTTTATGAGATTTGATAAAATAGTCGCCTTATGCATTAGAGAAAGTCGACTCTTTTGGGCAGCATGAATCTGACTCTTTGAAGGCTCAAACAAAGTCGACTGCTTCAAGCAGAAAGTCGACTGCTTTTCCCCAGATTCAAAATTAAACGGCTAGTTGGTGCATTTAATGTCTTCACCCACCTTCCAACAGCTATTTTAGTGAGAGTGACTATATATACATCTCTTGTTCTGCATTTAAACACACAACTACTAGAGATACAAGCATTAAACATACGATTCACTCTTCTCACTCTCATTCAATTAAGTCTTGAGCTTCAAACTTGAGAATCAGATACAGCTATAGTTGTGAGCTTTCATTTGAGAATTTTATCTTTGAGAGATACAACATTTGTACTTCAAATCCTCTTATCATTCATTGTAAAGGGTTGGTTGAACCCTAGAAGACTAAGTGGAGGACTTCACTTAGCAAGAGAAAGGAGGAGCTTGTTAGCTTCATTGTAAAGGTTTGCTCTCCACCCGAAAGGAGAAGCCGTAGTGGATTTGGAAAATCTCAAGAGGGATCTTGAGTCGTGGAGTAGGAGATTCCGAACCACGCTACATCTTGAGTCACTTGCGTTTGATTTTCTCTATCTCTAGCTCATTTTCATTGTGCAATTTATTTATTGTCTTGATCTATTATTTGCATAATTTTATTTGCTTATTGTAATTTAAATTTGTGGAGAAAACATCATAGTTTGCCATTGACCCCTATTCACCCCCCCCTCTAGGGTCAATTCTTGGGTAACAATTGGTATCAGAGCTTGGACTCTTGAATAGGACTTAATCGTCTTAGAGTTTGATCATGGCAAACATGCAAGGACCATCTCATGTTGAAGGCCAATCCAACAATAGACCACCTTGGTTTGATGGAACCGACTATAGCTATTGGAAACCTAGAATGATATGGTTTCTTCAATCTATTGACTACCAAGTTTGGGAAGTTGTTCGTGACGGACCCTTAGTTCCCTTAAAAATCGTAGAAGGTCTAAGAGTTCCAAAGGACTTGAATGAATATAATGACAATGACCGAAAACTTGTTCAAGTCAATGCCAAAGCCGTTACAAATTTGTATTGTGCCTTGAGCAAATCCGAATTCAATAGAATTTCGGCTTGTAAGTCCGCCAAAGAGATTTGGGACAAACTAGAAGTGACTTATGAAGGCACTAAGCAAGTTAGAGCCACCAAAGTGAGCATGTTAATTCGTGAGTATGAGCTCTTTAAGATGGAACCAAATGAAACCATTGGTGAGATGTTTACTCGATTCACTAACATTATTAATAGTTTATCTCATCTTGGTAGGAATTACTCTACTTCCGACAATGTGGAGAAAATTCTTTGGTGTTTACCCACAAGTTGGGATGCTAAGGCTACCGCTATCTCGGAAGCAAAAGATCTCGATGCATTGAGTCTTGAAGACCTCATGGGATCTCTCATGACTTATGAAATCAAGATGAAAAACCGTCAAGAAAAGCCCGAGCATAAGAAGAGCATGGCTTTAAAGACTTCAATTCAAGATGTCAATGAGGAAGATAATAAAGATGTTAGCGATGATGAAGATGAACTTGCTCTCATCTCCAACAAGTTCAAAAAATTCATGAGGAAAGAGCATCTCTTCAAAAAGAGACCTTTCAAGAGAAATGAGTCCAAAGGCGAGTCAAGCAAAAAGGAACCACCTATTTGCTATTATTGCGGAAAGCCGGGTCATTTCAAAATCGATTGCCTCAAGTACAAAAGAGATAAAGAAAATAAGCAAAAGAAAAAGGCAATGAAGGCAACATGGGATGATTCTGACTCAAGTGATTCGGATTGTGATGATGACGAAGTTGCCAACCTTTGCCTCATGGCAATTGAGGATGAGGTAGATTCTAATCTTGAACTTTCAATTGAGTCTTCCTTTTCTTATAATGAGTTGCAAGATGCTTTTGAAGATTTGCATAAAGAACTTGAAAAGGTTATTTTGAAAAATTCATCTCTTAAACAAAAAATCTCATCTCTTTCACTAGAACTTTCTAAAGCTCAAAATGAAAACATTTTATTGAAAAAGGAAAAAGATTCTTCTTCACTTGAGCTTTCTAAAGTTCAAATGGAAAATGATTCTTTCAAGAAAGAAAGAGATACATTTTCAAAAGAGACTTTCTCAATTGATCTTCAAATTGAAAATGAAAATTTGAAGAAAGTTGTTGAGGATCAAATTGAGATTCTTGCAAAATTCACCAAGGGGAGAAAGAATTTAACTATTCTCCTTGGAAGGCAAAGGGATGTTTTTGACAAAGAAGGAATTGGATATAATCCATATGATAAACAAAAGTCTTTGATCAAAAAACCCTCTTTTAAGAATGATAAGCTAAAACCTTTGAGGCACTTCTTTGTCAAAAGCTCTCAACTTAACTTTTTTGGTTCTATATGCAATCTTTGTAGAAGAGATGAACATAAAATCTTTTCTTGCCCTTTTAGAAAAAGAAAGTTGACAAAAATGATTTGGGTTCCAAAAGGAACATTTCCTATGATTGCTAACCCAATTGGACCCAAAATGGTTTGGGTACCAAAAGGAGTCACTTAAGCTTGCCTTGTAGGTATGCTTGAAATCCTCTTCTAGTTCCAAGGACAAATGGTTTCTTGATAGCGGTTGTTCAAGACACATGACGGGAGATCGCTCCAAATTCTCTTCTCTCAAGCCTTATGATGGAGGAAACGTCACTTTTGGAGACAACTCTAAAGGTAAAATTGTTGGCGTTGGGACCATAGGTATATCTTCTTCCTTATCTATTGACAATGTGCTTCTTGTTAATGGTCTTAAGCATAACTTGTTTAGCATTAGCCAACTATGTGATAAGGGTTTTAATGTTGCATTTAAATCGGATCATTGCATAGTTGAAAAAGATGGCCGTCAAATTTTTGTTGCATATAGAAATGGTAACTTGTACACTATCCTTCTTTGTGACTTGCTTGATCAAAATGTTAAATGCTTTGTTTCCTCTAGTGATAATAGTTGGTTGTGGCATAGAAGACTAGGACATGCAAGCATGGACTTGATCTCAAGATTGTCCAAAAATGACTTAGTCAAAGGCCTCCCAAAGACTAAGTTTGTCAAGGACAAAACTTGTAGTGCTTGCCAATTAGGCAAACAAATCAAGTCTTCCTTCAAGAGGAAAAAGGATATCACTACAACAAGACCATTAGAATTGCTTCATATGGATCTCTTCGGTCCGGATATAATTGCTAGCTTAGGAGGAAAGTTTTATGCATTTGTGATTGTAGATGACTTCACTAGGCTTACTTGGGTATTCTTTCTTGCTCATAAGAATGAAACACACGTCATTTTCTCTAAGTTTTGTAGAAAAGTCCAAAACGAGAAAGAATGTAAGATTAAGAGCATTAGAAGTGATAGAGGTAGAGAATTTGATAACCGAGACATTGAGAAATTTTGTGATGATAATGGTTACGATCACAACTTTTCCGCTCCTAGAACTCCTCAACAAAACGGGGTTGTTGAGAGGAAAAATAGATCCCTCCAAGAGATGGCTAGAACAATGCTCAATGAACATAAGTTGCCTAGATATTTTTGGGCCGAGGCCGTTAGTACTTCTTGCTATGTTATAAATAGAGTCATCATTAGAAAGAAGCTTGATAAGACTCCATATGAGCTTTGGAATGGTCATAAGCCAAATATAGGTTATTTCAAAGTTTTTGGGTGTAAATGTTTTGTGTTGAATGACAAGGACAATTTAGGAAAATTCGATGCTAAATCCGATGAAGGGGTTTTCCTAGGATATTCATCCAAAAGCAAAGCCTATAGAGTTTTCAACAAAAGAACATTAATAGTAGAAGAATCAATACATGTAGTATTTGATGAATCTCCTATCCCTTCCCCTAGACAAAATTTGGATGATGAAGTGATTGAACTTGAAAAGAATGTTGATGGATTTACGTTAGTTGAAAAACCAAAAGAGTCCACCATTGATGAGTCACAAGAAAATGCTTCTAAGGAGGAAATCATCCAAAATGACATTCATGGCTCACTTCCAAAAGATCAAAGAGTCATTCCCTATCATCCACTTGACCAAGTTATAGGTGATCGTTCTAAAGGAGTGAGTACTAGATCATCTCTTAGAGATATGTGTGATCATTTAGCCTTTGTGTCTCAAATAGAGCCAAAGAACATCCATGAGGCCGAAAATGATGAGTCATGGATTTTAGCTATGCAAGAAAAACTAAACCAATTTGAGAGGAATCAAGTTTGGAATTTAGTTCCTAGACCCAAAGATCAAACCGTCATAGGAACCAAATGGGTTTATAGAAATAAGAAGGATGAGTCGGGTGTTATAATTAGAAATAAGGCTAGATTAGTTGCTCAAGGTTTCAACCAAGAAGAAGGAATTGACTATGAGGAAACCTTTGCACCCGTTGCTAGACTAGAAGCAATTAGGATGTTACTTGCATTTGCATCTCATAAGAACTTCAAGCTATATCAAATGGATGTAAAAAGTGCATTCTTGAATGGCTTCATAGAAGAAGAAGTCTATGTAGAACAACCACCGGGCTTTGAAAGTCATGATCTTCCAAACCATGTTTTTAAATTATCTAAAGCCTTATATGGTTTGAAACAAGCTCCTAGAGCTTGGTATGAAAGATTGAGTGGTTTTCTTCTAGAAAATGATTTTATTAGAGGGAAAATTGACATCACTCTTTTTACAAAAATCATTGATAAGAATTTATTGATCATTCAAGTTTACGTTGATGATATCATTTTTGGATCAACAAATGAGATGTTATGCAAAGAATTTGCCTCAAGCATGCAAAACGAATTTGAAATGAGCATGATGGGTGAACTTAACTTTTTTCTAGGATTGCAAATCAAACAATCATTGGATGGTATATTCATTTGCCAATCTAAATATGTTAAAGATTTGCTAAAGAAATTTGGCTTGGAGGATGCCAAACATGCAAAAACTCCTATGAGTAATGCCTCTAAACTTGATAAGGATGAAAAAGGGAAAGATGTTGATATCAAGAGATATAGAGGTATGATTGGAAGTCTTTTGTACTTAACGGCAAGTAGACCGGACATCATGTTTAGTGTTTGCTTATGTGCAAGATTCCAATCATGTCCCAAAGAATCCCATTTAAGTGCTGTTAAACGAATTTTTAAATATTTGAGTAGCACTATTGATTTGGGACTTTGGTTTCCTAGGGATACATCCTTTGATCTCATAAGTTATTCGGATGCTGATTTTGCCGGATGCAAAATAGATAGAAAAAGCACTAGTGGTACCTGTCATTTTCTTGGACACTCTCTTGTATCTTGGTCAAGCAAGAAACAAAATTCTGTAGCTTTGTCAACAGCAGAAGCCGAATATGTGGCAGCCGGAAGTTGTTGTGCTCAAACTCTTTATATCAAACAACAACTTGAAGATTTTGGACTTACATTTGATCACATACCTATTAGATGTGATAATACAAGTGCTATTTGTATTTCCAAAAATCCTATACAACACTCAAGAACAAAGCATATTGAAATTAGACATCATTTCTTGAGAGATCATGTGTCCAAAGGAGATATAGAGCTTATTTTTGTCAATACAGAAAACCAATTAGCTGATATTTTTACCAAGCCCCTCCAAGAAGATAGGTTCTGTTCTATTAGAAGAGAAATAGGCATGACCAGAGCAAGTGAGATTGAATTGATTTGAGTTTCCAGGAAAAAGTCGACTCTTCCTTTATTTAAAGTCGACTATTTTTGACAGAGCCTTTTTTGGACTTCAAGCAAGGATAATCAGTCGACTTTCAGTGCTTAAAAAGTCGACTCCTTAAGCTCCTTCGTTTTATTTATTTATTTTCTTTTCCTTTCTTTCTTTTCTCTTTCTTTCTTTTATTTATTTATTTTGGAAAGTCGACTCTTCCATTTGTTAAAGTCGCCTATCTTTGGCAGAATGTTTTTGGCTTTTAAGAAAGAAAAGAAAGTCGACTTCCCTAACTGGACAAGTCGACTGTGCTTTTTAATTTTTTTTTAATTAATTTTTTTTTAATTGTTTTTCACCTCCCAAAACAGCCGACTCCCTCAAGAGAGAAAGTCGACTCTCCTATGATCCTATCCCTTCGGTTTTCATTAAAAAGTCGACTTTCTACATTCTTCCAGTCGACTTTCTTTGTGGATTGTTTAAATTTTTTTTTATTTCAAAGTCAATTTTTTCTAACAATTTTCAAAGTCTTCTTTATAATTCTCTTATGGCTGTCAACTTTATCTTATCAACATCAGATGGGTAGGTCTTATTCTCTTTCATTTTTGAAATTGACTCTAAAAGAAAAGGTGCAAAAGGATGTTGATACAGCATATAACACACAGCCGACTCTCTCAAAAGAGAAAGTCGACTTTCCCTTTTCCAAAAGCAGACTTTTCTACTTCTTTTAGTCTCCTTTCTCTGTTGCTTGTTTAAGTCATTTTTTTTATTTATTTCTTTTCCCATCTCCTTTTATTGCTCAGTCGACTTAGGGCTTGCTCTCTTCCTCACGCCTCTATGCAATTACCTGTCTATATTGCCTAATCTGAACCAGTGACCCACTGATGGTAAAATTTTCAAAATTATTTCTTTCTTTTTAATCATCATCTTGGGGGTTCGTTACTTTTCTCTTCACCAATTTCACCAATCTGTTCTGTATTTTTCTTTGGGGTAAAAACTATCATCCTGCATTTTCTCTCTTGCACGGAGCATCATGCCTCCAAGAACTATGGGAGGACGATCCACCGTCGGAAAACAGAACCTCACCGCGGCAGAATCCCGTGATCGGCAAACCAAGCGCCGCCATGACCAGCTCGTTCCGGCATCGGCTCCACCACCACCTATAGCGACTGCACCCACATCATCTTCTCTCTCTCTTTTTCGTGATCCTTCATTTCAAACACGGTACAAACGCAAATTCCTTCACCGTGCTGTTGAACGAGGTAAAGTTGTCTCACCCAGTATCTGTGCTGAAAATCATTTAAATACATTTGTATTTTTTGACAAAATTGGTTGGGGACAATTTGTTGCAATTGACACATTCCATTATCCAAGACTTATTAAGCTTTTCTATGCTCATTTGGAGCAAGATGAAAGAGAGAAAAATGTTATGCACTCATATGTCAAAGGAAAAGAAATTGACTTCACCAAGTCTACACTGAGAGAAATTTTTGACATTCCTAAAGGTGATTTTCAGTACTACTCTACAAATGATTGGGCATTGTATCCTGACTTTGAACCCATATATGCCCTAAGACAAATGTGTGGTGACCCCTCCATTTCTACAAAAGCTAATATTAAAGCCAATCAGCTCACTCTTGAAGCTAGGTTGCTTCATACCATTATAGGGTACAACATTTTACCCAAATCTGGCAGCCGAACAGATGTTACCTATATGGAAGCCTTCATTATCTGGTGTTTGCTGAATGAAAAGAAGTTAGACCTTGCCCATCTCATCTTCTTCCACATGAAAGAGTGTATAAAGAGGGACAGATCCCATCTTGTCTATGCTCTTCCCCTCACCAAGGTTTTTGAGTATTTTGGAGTTCCTATTGCCATTGAAACCATAATGCGTCCTGTGGCTAAAATTGATCGACTTGATGACTCTACACTCAAAAGAATGAAATTCAAGCAAAATGATCAAGGTTTTTGGTACAAGCCGGCTGGCCAAGTTGATGACGATGCAGATACAGAAGAAGGCAGTGATAATGATCCTATGAATGAGGATGAACTACCAGATGATGAGACACCTCTTCTACTACCTCCCACTGATCCTTCTGTGCTTCATCAAGTTCTTTCTAGACTCGAAAGCATTGATACTCGTTTGGGCAATATGGAAAGACTTGAAGGAAGGGTTGACAGGATTGAGGGACAAGTTAATCACCTTGAAAGGGAAATACATGAAGGATTTGAAAAGATGAGCATCGGTTTCAATGCCTATCAAGCTCAGCTAAATGCACTTGAGGAAATCAAAAGGCATTTTGGCATTTCTCCACCACCACCAGCTCCTTAGCAGATAAGTTACTCCTTTTTGATGACGACAAAGGGGGAGAAATTCTTGATGTGATGTTTGATATGTCCCTTGTCTCATTATGTTATGCATATGCTTTATGGACAAATTATATGACTAGTCACTTTACTTTAAGCTTTTTTAATGAATGATGTCTAGATGCATGCTTCTTTAAAAATTATCTTTTCCTCCAAAGTTTCCTGCTTATATGTTTGTTATTGGTATCCAATGAATTCAATGATGAATGTATAATGATTAATGCATATAATGCATTATGAATACTATGAGAACTCATTTATAAAATATTATTTCATTGTGTTGAGGAGGATGGGATTTTGATATTGGCTTATTGGATGTGGTGAATGTCTCTAAATGTTTATGCCTAAAATCTGCTTCCACGTGATATTTTAAGCATGCTAAACCTTCTTATAAGTGTGGTATGAAAGCATATTAATAGGGGGAGACTCACTATGCTTATTCATTTTATTTAAATCAATTTTCTGAAGCATGATCATATGGAAAGATGTTATGTTTATCAATTTATTGATCATATTGTTCATCTTGGGCATATCGATAGGGGGAGCATTTTATAATGCACTCTATATTTTATTTGAACACATCAATGTTTTGTCATCATCAAAAAGGGGGAGATTGTTGACCCAAAGATTTTAACCTAAGGGTAATCTCGTAATTTTGACGATAACAAACCATTAATGGTGTTAATTACTAACATCTTTTTGAGTGATTGACTAGATTGATCATATATATTCAAAGGAGCTTTCATCTCATGTGTATATCAATGAAGAAGGAATTTGCACCTCAAACTTGAAGAATTATGCAAAACAAAGAAGCATTGGGGTATATAGAATATGGTGAGAGCTTAGGTATTTTTGTAAAGCTAAATTTGATTTACCTGTTTGAAGCTCAATGTCTAAAATTGAATCTTAAACCACATGCATCATATTTCTAATTTTTCATGAGTGGCTCTTAGCTTTTGAAATTAATTTTTGAGCTCATGGATGCCTTAACTAAGTTGCCTTTCAAATGATTCCAAAATCAGTCGACTTAGTGGAATTATAAAGTCGACTCTTTTAGGCAGTGCAAAAATGGCATTTCTAGAATAGCAAGATAGAAGACTATATCAAATCGTATAGAAGACTATCTTTCTATTTTAGTTTATGAACTTTTGTGAAAATGGCTTTTCTAGAGTAGTAAGATAGAAGACTATCTCAAATCATATAGAAGACTATCTTTCTATTTTAGTTTGTGCCTTTATGAAAATGTCATTTCTAGAGCACTAAGATAGAAGACTTTCTCAAAACATATAGAAGACTTTCTTTCTATTTTAGTTTATGAGATTTGATAAAATAGTCGCCTTATGCATTAGAGAAAGTCGACTCTTTTGGGCAGCATGAATCTGACTCTTTGAAGGCTCAAACAAAGTCGACTGCTTCAAGCAGAAAGTCGACTGCTTTTCCCCAGATTCAAAATTAAACGGCTAGTTGGTGCATTTAATGTCTTCACCCACCTTCCAACAGCTATTTTAGTGAGAGTGACTATATATACATCTCTTGTTCTGCATTTAAATACACAACTACCAGAGATACAAGCATTAAACATACGATTCACTCTTCTCACTCTCATTCAATTAAGTCTTGAGCTTCAAACTTGAGAATCAGATACAGCTATAGTTGTGAGCTTTCATTTGAGAATTTTATCTTTGAGAGATACAACATTTGTACTTCAAATCCTCTTATCATTCATTGTAAAGGGTTGGTTGAACCCTAGAAGACTAAGTGGAGGACTTCACTTAGCAAGAGAAAGGAGGAGCTTGTTAGCTTCATTGTAAAGGTTTGCTCTCCACCCGAAAGGAGAAGCCGTAGTGGATTTGGAAAATCTCAAGAGGGATCTTGAGTCGTGGAGTAGGAGATTCCAAACCACGCTACATCTTGAGTCACTTGCGTTTGATTTTCTCTATCTCTAGCTCCTTTTCATTGTGCAATTTATTTATTGTCTTGATCTATTATTTGCATAATTTTATTTGCTTATTGTAATTTAAATTTGTGGAGAAAACATCATAGTTTGCCATTGACCCCTATTCACCCCCCCCTCTAGGGTCAATTCTTGGGTAACAAAAAGCTTTGATGGATTATGCCTAGGGAAGATGAACCATACTGCACCCTAGAGTAGAGTAGTTAGGCAGATGACTCATGCCAATCGAAGATAGTCCATGACTTAGCCTTAATTATATGTTATCTTCTTGACGGATGGAGGTGAGCTTGTAGCCACCGACACCACTTATGCATGATATAATTCCCCATAATTAATTCAATTGACCATTGATTGTGAAGTTAGTGGTGAAATCAATTACCCTATAGTTATCTTATATTCTTTACACTCCTTAATTTTTTTTGCTTTTGTTCAATTACTTCATTAGTTAATTTAGAATTAAAAATCAGAATTCTTTTCTTTTAAATTTAATTAGAATTAGTCCTAACAATCAACTCAGTCAGACCACAGCCCCTGAGGTTCGACACCCTTTTCGATAGCCCTATTCTGCAAGGAATTCATTCTATTGCGAAGTGTGGTAATTTTAATTGAGATGCACTCACACTACCAATTGGGGTATCACTCTTTCTAGATGATGACTAAGCAAACCACCATTTTGCATATTTTTGTGAGTTTAACAAATGTGTTAAATTCAATGAGACTTCACTCCTCCACTAGACATGTCTAGGGGTTTAAAAGGCTTGTTGTATTTGCTAAATGCAACCGTGTTTCCCACGAAAGCGGAAGTAGAGTAGTTGCCTTATTTTATTTCTTTTTGTATTGCTAATGGACTAACAATATCTAAGTTTGGGGGTGTGATAAGTGTTGAATGTTAAACATTCTCGCACCTTTACTTATGTATTTTAATCCCATAGCTGTACATATTGTATAGTTTTTACATATTTTTATATTTTTGAGGATTTCAGGTTCAAACTCAGAATTTGATGTAATGCGACTCCTTTATTAGTTCAAGAATGCATTCCTATGTCATATCGTGCTTCATGGAAAGTTCATATCAAGGAATGGTGAATGGCGTGTCAAGACCGGAGTCGAAAAGCTGAAGAGTTGAAGATCTGCAGAAGAAGGAAAGATCGATGCATTGAAGTTAAAGCTTTGATGCATCGAAGTCCCTACTTCGATGCATCGCCCAATCTTGTAGAATATATTTTTTTTACAGATATTTTCTTCACTTACCACTTGTCCAATTTTGCTGGGATAAAGCCTTAGAATGGAATTTCTGTGATATTTTGAGCCTCAAATCAGATATATAGGTAGAAAATATGTAATAGATAAATATATCACAATTCTTGTAATATGAGCATATATAGAATTCTAGAAAGAGAAAGTGAAGTTCTAGAGAGGGAAAGCTTCAAAGAGGGCTTTGTAAGGCCTTGAAGATCATTTTGAGCATGGGATTACCTCTGTCTATGGAGTGCTTCTAGCCCACCATGATCAACTAATCCTTCTCTAGGGTTTTGACAAACCCTAGTATTGTAAATATGTTCTAACTTTAGTGAATTGAGGTTTTTATGTAATTTTTGTGTATATGTACCTTGCTTTAAGCCTTAAGAGTAATATAAGTTTGCAAATTCTTCATGTTCATATGAGTAATTTATCTTTCTTGTCTTAGAATGTTTACTTTTCTTACATGATCTTCAAACACTTGTAGTTCCACAAGGACTACACGTGATGGCTCGGTACTAGTTTTCATTATAACATGCATAACTAGATTTGCATAATCCATGCTAAGAGATGGTAAATTAGCTACACTTAGTTAATTAGGTATTTAGGTAAGTAGGTAGGTAGGGAATTTACACATATCGAAGATGGATTATAGTATTTTAAGGTACATGTATCCTCTTGAGGGTAGCATTGTAGGCCACAAGACATTTGCACCACTTAGTACACAATTGCATGATTTCTCCAATTTATTATAAATGTGACATACCACGAGGCTAGTGATGAAGTCTCAACTCTAGTCCTTTACTCTTCTCTCAACTTCATATTTGCAATTATCTTTTGTGCTTTTAAAGTAGATTAAGATAACAACCAACACTTGGTTGTGATTTAAATGAACCAACTCTTGACCTTTAGCGAATTATTCCCACATAATCTTTGTGGGATCGACATCCTCAACTTAGAGCTCTATCCTTCAAGGTTTTGTTCTATTGCGAGTGATAAATATAAATTGAAAGTATCGTTGCACACAACACTTTCGTAGTGCAATATGGTTCACTTTTCTTCTTCAGCAAGTAATAGAAGAATCACAAATCCAATGCTCTGATAAATGAATAAATTTGATGCAGTCTCTGACCAGCCAATCAGTAGAAGAACACCATCCTAAATGTCACTCGTGAATTATAGATGTGTGCTCTAAAAATATAGAAAAATATTTTTCCCTAAATATACTGTATAAGTTTTCTGTAACGCCCCGATCCCCCGACTCCCGGGAAACCGGAGGTTAACTCGTCCATTAGTCCCAATGGACCCTTTTTACCCTCTAGAAAGTACCATGCTCTGATACCATGTTGTCACGCCCCGAAACCCGGACCGCCAGGACTCCCCCGGACCAACCCGAATCCCGAGTGTGAACCTGTGAGATCACCCTCACGACATAACCATCACCTGATCATACAATCTCAATTTCCTATTATTTTCAAGAAAATTAGGCATCACCCCTTCTGAATAAATCAGATCCTATTATGTCATTCATACTTCAAATTCAAAATGGACACTTCTGGGCACGTGTCCCCCCAACATTCACATCCTAAATTCAAAATGGACACTTCTAGGCACGTGTCCCCCCAACATTCCTACAACATGCATATTACAATTGAAATAATAACTTAGTCCTTGAATGTTCGTCTTATATACGTACATCAAATGAAATGTACAACTAGGATAAATTACTCAACATACAATGTCCAATTACATTTAATCCAAATGTAGAGAAACTCTATCCAATATCCAGGTCATACATTAAATTCTAAAGAATTTAATCACTACCTCTGCAACCAATACTATCAGTCCCCAACTGACTCGGTGTCGTCAGCAATACCTGCAAAATCTGGGAGGGGGTGAGCTCAAAGGCCCAATAAGGTATGTAGAACCATACTATCACTGCTGTAGCAGGTCGATCCTCACATATTCTCAAAAAATATACACATTTAAATATATCACAATATTTAAATCATGCGCCACCTAGCATACATGAATCAACAATGCATATGGCAAATTTAGCACATATGAACATATAAGCCAACTACACATGAGTTTTGAAATCATTTTCAACATGCTTGAAATTAGTAAACATCCAGCACGAGTATGTATATAGAACATAAATGTCAAAGCATTTACATAAATAATGTAAATCAACTACCATGTCTCCTACTCATTAAGTAGCAAATCTCAAATGCAATTAAAATATATTTGATCCGTACAACATGTTTAGAAGCAATCAATACCCAACATATATCATGTTCATTCACAAGCAACACATATATATAGGAATGCGTTAAACACATAGCATGCTTCACAATAGATAATGCAAGAAAGTTCTCACACTTGTCTCTCTCTCGAACTCAACCCGATACCCTAACATAATTCTTGACCAAATCATGTAACCGAGACACTTCCCACACCCTTCCAACTCCGCCACCGAGTATTTACCTACTCCAAGGTGGGTAGACCATCGTCACCGAGTATTTACCTACTCCAAGATGACTTGGCCCCTTTTCTTTTTCTGAGTTTTCACCGAGTATTTACCTACTCCAAAGTGAATGAACCACAATCACTGAGTATTTACCTACTCGAAAGTGATTAGGCAACTTTTTGGAATTCCCACCGAGTAATTACCTACTCCAAGGTAGTTAGATTCCGGTCACCGAGAATTTACCTTCTCCAAGGTGACTTAACCACTAGCACCGTGACCGAGTATTGACCTACTCTGGGTGATTTAACCACTTCATGACCACAACCATAACCGAGTATTGACCTAGTCTAGGTAATTCAACCACACTTCCCCGTTTCCTCAAACGACACCATATATGCATTTCAAACAATAAATCAAGCATTTAAAATTCATGCTTCACAATACATAAGTTAGTTAAAAGGAGCATAGCATACGTTTCATCTCCACAAAGCCACACGTATATTTACCTATACATGTAAAACCTAGCATACAATTCGTATATGTTCACAAACCTCACTTAAGCACATTTTAGTCATGCTTCATCAATGCACACATTTTTTATATACAAATAGCATGCATTTAATTCACATAAACCCACACGTAGTCACGTACATGTCAAATCATGCATATAGATCACATATGCACATACACTAGCATAAATATAGTCATGCTCTCATTCAATGCATACATTCACCACAAGTGTCTAGTATGCATTCTAATCATCATATATATTTACATATATATCGCATCACCCATACATGTATTATGTACATATATAACACTTAGCATAAATCATGCTTCTCAAATGCTCATTGATGCTATAATCATATTTAGCATGCATCTCTACCACTACCTAATATATAATCACATATATATTCAACCAGTGCATAAAATCCACATATGCATACGAAACAACGCTTAGCTAACACATACATTATTTAGCATAAACTATATGGGTTCAATCTACGCATATACATATCACAATGTAAACAAGCATTTAAATTAACATGCTTTCATCTCCACACACACACACACACACACACACACACATATATATATATATATATATATATAAACACCACATATGATTAAATTAAGAGCATATGTAAATTAATCAACATAATAAACTATATACGTAGGAGATAGAGGCAATAATCAACTTGCCTTAGGTCCCGTTTTTATTGTTCTCACATCTGTAAAGTGGCCTACACCAAGTCCGGTCCGATCCCATGCCATAGCCCACATAATCCATCCTCTCTCCATAGTGAATTCATAAAGAAAAATCCAAGTTGGTTCATCATTCTCAATAATTCCAACTCTTGGGCCAACTTTAGATTCTAAGCCCAATCCTTATACCAAGCCCATTTCATGGACTAATTGGTGAATTAAGTCCAAGTCTTTGGGCCCAATGTAATTTGATAGCCCATTCCAAACCCAAACATTACATCCAGCCCATGTAATCTTCATTCATTACCATCATTATATATATATATATATATATATATATATATATATATATATATATATATCAGCCTCGAGATCACCACTACCGACCAAGAAGGCCACCACAAACCACCACTGCCATAGCTATCCACAACCGGCCACTCACTCTAATGACCACCCAAACAGGCCAATCATCATAAACTCAAAACCAACCTAGCCGCAAGCTTCAACTCACCAGCCGAACCCTAACCAAGCTCCACCATTGGACCACCTAGCCGCAAATGGCAGCCCCTCTGTGCTCCACCAGTCAAGAACCCCACTGCCCAAACGGTTCACCACAGCTATAACCACCTTGGTTAAGCCGTGAACAGCCCTATACCATCGTTTGAACCCACCACCAGTCAAGCCATGCCCAACCAAAAGTAGACACATGCGATCAGCCGACCGAAGAATAGTTTCGGTCCATCGAAATGGTAGTTTCAGCCGACCAAAGCATTTTGTCGATCGACCGAAACTTCGCACTGTTCAGTTGTCTTCCCAGGCCATCCACCGCCGGAGCAACCCCAAGAACAACCTCCAAACCGAAACCCCATGGAAAGCCCACCATGGCTGGAATGACCTTCACTCAAGGCCACAAATCCGAACACCATTAGCCGATGTCACCGACACCATCTCCATCAACAACCTAACCCAGCTGAAATCCATTCGAAGACCAAACCCAGCTGAAACTGCCACTACTGAAGCTCCTAAAATAGACCCGACACGTATCAGTCAGACCCTCCAAACAACTCCTCGTCGATCACCACCATTGCCAACGACCGGCCGAAGCTCCACATTGAGCACCCAACTGCCACCGTCACAGCTTCTCTCTCTCTCTCTCTTTAGCCGTCTCGGCTTCCCTCTCTCTCTCTCTCTCTTCCTTCTTCCTTTTTTCTCTTTTCTTTCTTTTTCTCTTCTTTTCTTTTTTCTTTCTCTCCTCCTCAGTTGACCCACATGGGTCTCTTTATTTTCAATCTTCTTGTCTACTCTTTCAATATACACCACACATAGTATCATACACTCTCAGCCACTTAATATATATGCATATATTATATATATATATATATATATACAGAGCAATGCTACACGTCATGAAAATATTTCATGAATTTTTATCTTGAATGATGTGGCAATTAAATGGTGAGTTAGTATTGGTGGGATTCCCCCCATACACGGAATGTCAATGGTATTATCACTTGCCACATCATTCATAAAGGCAATTCATGATAAAATTTCATGACGTTTAGCATTTCCCATATATACATACTTAACCCACATGTGTATTTAAAAGAACACATACACTCATGTAGATATACATTACACTATACATACATAATCCCCTCTCTCATGTTTATACATGTATTTATCATATACATGTATCTCCATATATATATTTATACATGCTCACTCTCAAATCATGTATATATAATTCCATGTATATAAACTTTCTCTTTCCTTATATATATATATATATATATATATATATATATATATATATATATATATATATATATATATACACACACACACACACACATATCCGTATCCTTCCAAAATTAAATAATTCAAAAGAGAAATTCGGTCCAAAAAATACCCGAAACGGGTTAAAATTCCTCTTGAGCGGTCAAAATTAATCCGGGTCGTTACATTTTCTCTCTCTAAAAATAATAATTCTTAAGGCATACTTGTAGAAAAAGCATAGATAAGTATATATAGGCAAGGGAGCCATAATCCTACTTGAAAAATAAGTTGAAAACTAATATAGAACTCTCCTAGAAGTTTCAAACCCAATAGGAATTCAAATTTTTGTTAAAATCAATTTCCTATTTGGAACAGGATAAGTGGGACCAGTGCTCAAAAAGTAGGACCGGTGGGACTTTTAAAAATTCCTGCAAAAACCAAAATGCTGAGCAAAGTTGGATCGGTCCTGGAAAATGGGGACCGACCCTATTTTAAATATCTTATTTTTTTCTAGAAACCCTAGTTTTCCAAAATAAGCTTGAAAATATAAAGTGCAACATGTCATCACCATACTTACCTGTACTCTATGATGTCTTCACTGATTTAACTATTTCCATGCACTTGTGTATCAGCTTAAAGATGTTGATCGATATAAAAAATAAAGAGAAAATTACAACTTGATAAATCAAGTTTTAAACATTAAAATTTGCCAACTACAAATTTATGTCTCACAATGGGATTCTGCTAGGCATGTGGCATATGTATGTGTGGGAGTGTGTTTGTTGTGTGATAAGCATGTATATGGGATTGTGTCTGGTGTGTGTGATATATATGTGTGGGAGATTGTGCCTAACATGTCGTGTGCTTGTTTGATAGGGTTGTGCCGAAAAAATAGGAAAGGCTCGGAGCCCTTGGATTACAAATCCCTAAACTTGGCCAAGTGGTTATCATTCCCATCGGGTTAGTAGCCCGTAAAGCGAGGGTTATGGCACCTACGAAATATTGCCTACGGGCAATGATTTTAAAAGTGATTTGTATTTTGAAAATTGTGAAAATGGAATGTGAAACGGAAAAGTATGTGAGTGACATGTAATTTTAGAAATGTGAAAAGTGTGTGCACATGTGGCACATGATTTAGAAATATGAAAAGCATGTTTGACATGTGAAAAGTGTGAGTCTGACTTAGGATGTGGAAAACTAGCATTAGAAGCTTAAATTGATCATAATTTGGTATGATTAAATTTAGTTATAACATGGAGACATTGCAATTAGTTATGATTTGAAAATGTAAAATTGTGATCATAATTGGGAAGTATTGAAATTGTTTTTTCCACTAAACGGATTGGATACACTTATGATTTGAGAATAATGAAGTTGGTTAATACTTAGAAATGTTTGATGTTTCTATAATTTGAAGGTGTTAAAAATGCTTATTATTCTTTGATATGAACATACTAGATCATGAATTGATTATGTATTATTATTACTTAGGACATGAGAATATGACTTTGATGAGTTTAGCTTGTGTAATGTTCCTATATTGTACTCTTATTTATATATGATAGATTGTATAGATGTCATACCTTGGATACTTAGTTGTTAATTGATAGTATTTGTAAAAATATGTTTAGAGTCTCTCTATTAGGTTGTGTTGCTCATTCATACTATTTTGTGGATAAAATTCAGAAGAATAACTGTGATGGGCCATGGAGATGTTGGGTGCTAGCGTTGTAGTAACTCCTTGTGCGAGAAAGGTGATGAGCTCTTGTACATGAATGCTCGATCATTTTTTGAGTGTGGCGGGCCCTTTCTTGGTCATTATTGGTCATGACATATGATGGTTTAATTTCTTGTGTTCATGGTGGATGTATAAGAACAATGTTGTAAATGTTCAAATTTTGTCTTAACATATGAAAATTCTTTTAAGGATGGATTGGTATTTGTCTAATTTAAGGTTATAATGACATTTTGGACTTAATAGTTTAGTGTAGGTATAAAAAATTGTTTAGCTAATTACCGCTAATTAACTCAATGCACACACCCAAAATAAAGAACACAATATCTATATATATATATATATATATATAGAGAGAGAGAGAGAGATTTCAAGAGGTGCATTTGAGGATCCCTTCCATTCACATGTCATTAGATATTTATACAAGTTACTTTTAGGACTCTGGTTCCCTTTTTTACATCTAACTTTAATCTCAAGGATCTGAATTCCTTTCGAGTTTGGAGTTGCATTTGGTTTGGGCTTTTTAAGCCTTTAAGTGGGGTGACTTGGTCCTTTAAAATTCTTGACTCAGCCCTCTGGGCCTTCTACTGATACTTGAGCTCAAATCGACTTGGGCCTGATCTATTTGAGTATCAGTTCAGCCCATTGGACCGAATGACAATTTTGCCCCTACAAATTACCCCCAATTCCCTTCAGTTATGAGCTTTGTTATAATTGGACAAAATTCATATGGGTTCTATGATGATTTGATTTTCTATATCGAGGTTTCTCATTTAATGCTGAGGCACTAGCGACGATGCTGAGCACGTAAGTTACCTCTTTCTATTTTGTCTTTACACTAATCAATTTTTAGACACAAATCTTCTGCAACTGACTGCATTCTCTTCCAGATTCATTTTCCTTGACCATTTCGGTATCGATTTGTCTCTTCAGATTACTTCTTGCCCGTTCGTTTACATCTTTTTCTTCTAAAATGTCTTTTAGTGATAGCGATTGTACCCTTTCTGACAATCAAGAAGTTGACATGTCTAGTTCCTCTCATCTTGTTACAGAGACTACTCAACCTATTATTGTGGTTGGAGAAGTAGTCACATCCGATCAGGGTGTGGTTGCTTCTCCAGTGACAAGGCAGTGGGTTGACCTAGATAAAGTCAGAGTTAAATGTCGTATCCTTAGCAACGTTATTATTGAGGGTTATCCCTTGGATTTTGATTATAGTACTGGAGAAGGAGTTAAGGAAGGTGAAGTCCTTTTCTCAACTTCCCATTTGAAAACTTTTAGATTCCTCTTCACCCTTTTTATAGTTTTATTCTCTTTAAATTGAAGCTTGCATCGCTTCAGTTAAACCTTAACTTTTTCTGCATCCTTTCTTGTTTACTTTCTTTCAATCGTGTATATAATCTGGACTTGCATTTAAATGATCTTCTGTTCTACTACTCCCTTCATCGGGTAAGATCAGAAAATAATCGCTAACATCTACACCCTAGTAACAATGAGTGAAAAATCTGCTACGATACTCCCACATTTGACAAGTTGTGAAAGGAAAAACTTATTTTGGTGAAGGGGGCTTAGAATGTTAGGGCTGCCCAAAAATTTCCTATCCCCATTGCCTTTGGTGATGCTGTAATCCCTTCATTTAAGCTTTCTGCCAAGTGCTTTCATAGGCGTTCTAGGATACGCACATTTTAGGGCTCCTTATCTCCTCTTTATTTTTCATAACTTAGTTCTGCTCTTTGTTGTTTTGCAGTCGAATGGGTTGAATTCCTAAAGGAGAAATTTTGGAAGATCGACTCTTCTGTGCGGAAGTACCTATCTACAGTCATAAGCTTCAGCTTATTGCCTGTGACGCTTCTGTTATATCTTTTTCTTTGTACCTCATTTTAGATTCTGAGATGGAGATGCTAGAGCCCAAGACGAGGAGGGGGTGTTCCAGTTCTATCCTTGATAAGGCCAAAAATATTGAGGGGCGAAAAGACAAATTTGCTGCCCTTTCTTCCCCTCAGAAAAGGGTTTCTTCTGGTGTTGCTTTGGCTCCCAAGCGCTAGAAGCTGATGGTGGATGCCATGAAGGGCCAGAGCTCTTTCTCTTCTACTTTGGCCTTACTTGGTTCTACTGTTGGGACAGTTGATGATCCGTTCATTGGCTCATCTGATAAGTGGACTCAGTCTTGAAGAAATCTGATGGGTCTTCCTTGACAGTGGAGGACTGTGTCGCCCTTGATTGTGAAGTGATGGGGGCCCTTGCCCGTGAGATCTGGCTTTCCAAGGATGAGCTTCGCCAGCAAGGAGCTAACAAGGATGAGCTTCTTGCCAATGTGCCTCTTCATTCCATAGAGGTTTATCTGATCATATCCTCTATTTTAATTCTTTACTTGTCTTTTTTAAATGTTTATTGCTTTAACTTCGTCTGCTTTTTGTTGTACAGAGTGCATATATGATCATTTCCCTTTGCAAGGCCCTTGAGGTCTGAATGGGCGTAAGGCTGAAAGCCTTGAGGGAAAAGTGAAAACGCTGACCAAGTCTCTTGCTGAAAAGCAAAAGACACTTGGTTACTTCGAGTGAAAGGCTCTGGAGGTCGAGGAAAGATATGCTAAACTTGAGGCCATGCTGCAAGTTTGCAAGGCTGGGGGACTTGAGATGTATCAGCGATTTTTTAAGATCCTAGCCTTGAAGATTGTTAATGGCTTTCGTTATGGCTTCGAACAAGGAGGCAAGCTTGAAGCTGAACGGGACTATACTAACCCCGATGAGTTTGATGCTGATCAGGCTCTTGACTCGTTCGGCGAGTATGGCATCCCCTTACCTGGCGAGGTTGAACGCAAGTTCATGGACTTCCTTAAGAGTTTGTGATCGGCTCCTCCCCTTTCTTCGTTGGTGGTTGCTGCTCCAACTACCCCCTCTACCTCTAATTAGATCACTTATAAGGTGCCCCCTCCAGTTAAGTAGGGTATTCTGATTGTTGATTCATTTGATCATGATTTCAACAAGTTGGATGGGTTAGCTCCCCAGGATTAACTTATGAAGCCCTTCCCTTTTTTTTTCTTGCTTTCTTTTTGCAATGCTCAGATGGAGCTTCCCTTTTTGAGGGATAAGATGTACCCTTATTTTTGTAATGATAATTTTGATAAATACGAAAGTTTTGATGCTAGAAGTTCTTTCATTTTTGTTCTGGACTCAAATCGATACTTTTGCTTTGACTTGTACTGATAGTTGCCTTAGCAAGTTGGGCTTCAGCCCTGTTCTTTAACTGGAAAATCCCTTCCAGCCTTAGCAATGTTGTTAATCAACGTTCAGTATACGATGTCTCTTTTTTTTCTTTTTACTAGAAAATTCAGCAAGGGACAAACTTAAGTGATCAACTTTGCGATGACAGCCGTATTTCCTGTAAATTGTTCTGAATGGGGCTATGCCCTCTTTTTAATAAGTGATCAGTCGTTAAAGGCCTTAGCTTGGTTTGGGCCTATAGCCTCTTTTTATTAGGCGATCAGTCTTTCAGACCTTAGCTTGATTTGGGCATATAGCCTATTTTTATTAAGCGATTGGTCTTTTAGACCTTAGCTTCAATAAGTGGTTGGTTGTTTAAGACCTTAGCTTGATTTAGGCCTACGACCTCTTTTTATTAAGCGACCGGTCTTTCGCACCTTAGCTTCGATAAACGATTGGTTGTTTAAGACCTTAGCTTGATTTGGGCCTATGACCTCTTTTCATTAAGCAATCGATTTTTCATACCTTAGTTTCGATAAACGATCGGTCATTTAAGGCCTTAGCTTGTTTTGGGCGTATGACCTATTTTTATTAAGTGGTCAGTCTTTTAGACCTTAGCTTCAATAAGTAGTCGGTCATTTAAGACCTTAGCTTTGATAAACGTCCGGTCGTTTAAGACCTTAGCTTATTTTCGGCCTATGGCCTCTTTTTATTAAGCGATCAGTCTTTCAAACCTTAGCTTCAATAAGCAATCGATTGTTTAAGAACTTAGCTTGATTTAGGCTTATAAGCTCTTTTTATTAAGCAATCGATCTTTTAGACCTTAGCTTCAATAAGCGATCGGTCGTTTAAGACCTTAGCTCGATTTAGGCCTATGACCTTTTTTATTAAGCGATCGGTCTTTCAAACCTTAGCTTTGATAAGTGGTCGATCGTTTAATACCTTAGCTTGATTTGGGGCCTAGTTTTTAATTTTAGGAAATTTGGCCCTTATTGTTGGTGCAAAAGCAGGCGTGGGCATGTTACAGTGCATCATTTTCTTGCATCATATCATGTCTACATCGTGCCCCCAAGGTCACTTGTCTCATTCTATATGAACTAGAAGATGAGAATTTTTATTCGGTGTGGGACTAAGCTCGAATAATTTTCTTTAATGAACACTAAAACATGACTCTCATTGAGTCTGAGGCCAATCGTAAGGAAACCATACTCTTTTCCTTTGGAATGGTAAGGTTGTATTGCCTGAGTTTAAACTCCAAACTTTTATATTACAAGTTTCAAACATATAATTTCTCCAAGAAAATTTGGAGATTATATTTGCAGAATATGCCATGGTGGTCTAATGGCTAAATACCTTTAAAATAAAGGCAAAAAGAAGGCAAGGCATCACCGCTCTGTATTTATTCTTACATAGCGACCATTCCTTGCCATGGCTACAAGATTTCTACTCTGTTCCTTATTTAGCACAAAGTTCAGAATCTCTTGTTCGATGTGGGATCAAGTCCTTTATTTTTTTTTTACAGTGAAGTATTTTTAAATGATGCACCTTTTATTGTAAAGTTCTTCCATTCTTTTAAAAGTAAGAAGACGTACCACCAAAAAAGAATAATAAAAAAAAGAGAAACATTTCTTACATGCTGGATTTTAAACACAGTACCTTTTTAAATGGGTTACATTCCTAGGCTTGCGAATTGCTTCTACATTGCTAACTTTGCGAAGCTTGTATGGGCCCTTTCCGATCACTTCAGTGACTTCGTACGAGCCTTCCCATTTTGCTGCCAACTTTCCAATATTTCGTTCCTTTAAATTATCAGTGACTTTTTGTAGCACCCAGTCTCCGAGGCTGAACGATCGATGTTTCACCTTCTTGTTATAGCCACTCTTGATCATCTTCTGGTAGGAGGCGAGCCTTATCTGAGCTGCCTCCTTCTTTTCTTCTAGGAGATCGAGATTTCGCTCAAGCAATTGACCGTTTTGCCCCCTCTTTAGTATTTTTATTTTGATTATAGGACTGGAAAACTCGGTTGGTATTACTACTTCCGATCCATAGGACATGCAGAATGGACTCTCTTCGGTCAGATTCCTGTGCATCGTTCGATATGCCCAGAGCACCTTGGGCAACTCTTTTAGCTATTTTCCCTTTGAGTCCTCCAACTTTTTTTGAACACATTGAAATATGGTACGATTGGTTATTTCTGCTTGGTTGTTCCCTTATAGGTAGGATTTAGAGGAAAACTTTTGATTGATCCCGTATTTTTTGAAGAACTTTTCAATCGGCTGGTTTATCGAAGTTTGTGGCATTGTCCATGATAATGGATTCTGGTAAACCAAATCGACAGATGATGTTGCTCCAGATAAACCTTTTTACTTACATGTGGGTGATTGTTGCATAAACATTAGCTTCGACCCATTTTGTGCAATAATCTATGGCCAGCAAGACATATTTTTTGTTGGTGACGGTCTTCGAGAGTGGTATCACTAAGTCCATTCCCTATTTTGAGAATGGCCAAGGACTGGCCATGGCTATCAAATCTTCCAGGGGCTGATGGGGCACACTGGTATGCCTTTGGTATTTATCGCACTTTCTGGTGCACTCCTCGGCTTCTCTAGCCATGTATAGCCAAAAGTACCCTTGGGTGATGGCTTTATGGGCCAGTGATCATCCTCCCGAATGATTTCCACACACACCTTTGTGGATTCTAGAAAGCACTTCTTTGGCTTTTCTAAGGGCCACACACTTCAAATTTGGCCCTGAGAACGATCTCCTGTATAGGTTCCCGCCGATCATGGAGTATCGGGAGGAGTTCATCCCAAATTTTCTTGCTTCTTCTTTCGAATCTAGCAATTCTTCTCTAACAAGGTAAGCTTTGATAGGATCCATCCAGCTTGGTTGGTTTTGTATAACCAGCACCCCTTTTTGGACATCGATGTTAGGTTTATGCAACGAATCGATCGGAGCTATTCTAATCATATTCGGATGAGTTGCTGAAGCCGAGTGATGAGTGTGAAATAGTGGATGTTTGTCGTTGCTTTTCTACACTTCGTACAAAAAATAATAAAACCTGCAAAAACTTTACAAAAAACTGTATATCAGTAAACAGGGTCGAACTACTCTCAAGTGAGAATCAGCAACAAGTCTAAACTTCAAAACCTAAATCTCTTGAGATGAAAATTGAATATTTAAAAAATAAAATTCTGATTTTTTATTTAATAATAAAAATTAATATTAAATGTCTTAGATCAAATGATGGGACAAATCTCAAGGAAAGAGAATTCACCACCATGGATCCATATAAATAAAGTTTTTTTTTATATTTTTATCTAGTTTTTCCTCCAATAACCATTACACTTCACCAATCCAATTAGAACTTGGAAAGATGAAGGAAAATATGGAATAAAAAAGAATGACTTGATTATATATGAGAGAGACATTCTTTACTTAATCTGATGCACATTGGCTAGGTAAACAGAGATAGACATTCTTCGAATTACTATTATTTGGCAAACAAGAAAAATCCTTCCTCTAATTTTAGAAAATAAAATCCAGAATAGAAGAGTAGAAGAATGCTCTTGGGAGGAAAAAGTAGACAAGAAAATAAAATAACTTACCTATACTTCAGCTATGGTGGCTTCATCACTCCCTTAAGAAGAATGTTTACGCTTGCATATTAATAGAAAATAAACAAATAGAAATGAAACTACTACTCATCATTGAATCAATAAAACAATTACACTATTTTTTTTTATAATTTCTCTACAATTTCTAACTCCCTTCACCATCCCCTAAGACTCCCTATTTATAGAGTTAGAGGGGAATGGTTTAGGTGGGAAAAATTTTAAATACAAAATTCAAAATACAAATTTGAAATACAAAATTCAAAATTCAAAAACAAAAATTCAAAATACGAAATTTTGAATTTAAATATCTAAAATTTGATTTCCATATCTTTAATTTCAATTCTGGACTGCAGACGTGGCCGTGTAAAAAATATTTGGCAAAGTTTTGAACTTGAGACCTCTTGTGAAGTAGATTGCATAGAATACCATCTCTCCTATAATTCTTCTTATGTTCATCTTTGGCTATATATATCTTTTTTAGCCATCTTTTGTTGTTTTTCTTCTTATTTGGAAATCAACCCCTATAAAACATAAAATGCAAAGATAAGAACATTTAAATAAAATAAAAGATGAATTAAAAACATATTTTAGGATATAAAATAGCAAGTTTTGTACACTTATCACCGAGCATGCTAGGCTATCAGCTTTCAGGTTCAGGTCTCTTGAGATTTGAGAAATTTTAACTTGGTCAAATTCCTTAAGTTGCCTTTCTACCAGGTCTTTGTATGCTTTCATGTGATCATCTTTTGGAAGGTAATCCCCGCTAACCAGTTTCACAATTAGCTGAGAATCACTGAAAACTTATAAATTTTTTACCTGGAGTGTTTACGTCAATCTTAGTCCTGCTAAAAAGGCCTCGTACTCTGCTTCGTTATTCAATGCAGGAAATTCTAGATATTGCTTGCTGTAAAGTCGTTCCGTCAGGGGTCTGGATTTTCACACCAACACCTGATCTTGTTTGCAATGATGATCCATTGACAAAGAGTTTCCATTTGGGCCAAATTGAACCCTATGCGCCTTCGTCACTTTCTGGCTCATACTCTATTAGGAAATCTGCAGCTGCCTGTCCCTTTATGGCGGTCCGAGTTTCATAGGTTATGTTGAAGACATCTAACTTTATTGCCCATTTGGTGACTCTTCCAGATTGATCAAGTTTATGAAGAATCGCCGTAATCGGGAACTTGGTAGGGACAATGATTGGGTGAGCCTCGAAGTAGTGCCTTAACTTTCTTTTCTCTTAGACTAGGTCTAGTACGATCTTTTCCACATTCGATTACCTCTTCTCTGCCTTAGCCATAGTCTTACTCAAGTAGAACACTAGGTATTGCCTTTTGTGAAGCTCTGTGATTAGAACTGCACTGGTGGCTGTTCGAGACACTGCAAGGTATAAATACAAAGGATCTCCAGTCCTAAGCGCTAAGAGTGTTGGCAGTTGAATCAAGTACTGCTTAAGCTTTGCCAAGGCTTCATTTTGTTCAACCCCCATACCTTATTTCCCTTTGCTTTGATGACATCAAAAAATGGTTTACATTTGTCAGATAACCGAGAGATGAATCTACTTAGGGCGACGATGTGCCCAATTAAGATTTGAACATCCCTATGGGTTTTTAGTTCTTTGTTCTAAAGATGGGCCTTTATTAGAATTGGACTTGCCTCTATCCCTGCTCGGTTTATAATATTCCCCAGGAACTATTCTAAAGAGACCTCGAAGGAGCATTTTGATGGATTTAGTCTCATGTTGTGATTTCGAAGGGTGTCAAATACCTCATGCAGATATTTCAAGTGGTCCTCCTTTTTAAGGCTTTTTACCACCATGTCATCTATGTATGGTTCAACCATTCGGCCCATCAAATTTTTGAAAATTTTGTTGATTAATTGCTGGTAAGTTACCCGAGCATTTTTCAGCCCAAATAACATTACTTTGTAGCAATAGATTTCCCTTACAGTGATGAACGATATTTTCTCCTAATCTTCTGGGTTCATCAGGATCTGATTATAACCAGAGTATGCATCAAGGAATGTCAATTGTTCATATCTGGTCGTGGTGTTGACCATTTGATCAATTTTGGGCAGAGGGAAACTATCTTTAGAGCAAACTTTATTAAGATTGGTGAAGTCTATGCAAACCTGCCACTTGCCATTTTTTTCTAAACTACTACCACATTTGAAAGCCAATCTGAGAAATGGACTTCATTGATGAAGCCTACTTGCAGGAGGTGGTCTACCTCTGCTGTGAGGATTTGATTTTTCTCTAGAGTGAATCGCATTTGCTTTTGCTTTACAGGTGGGTAGCTTAGGTTGACGTTGAGTGTATGGCATGATACTGACAGATCTATGCCTAGCATGTCGGTGTGATTCCAGGCGAAAACATTGATATTCTTGTTTAGTAATCGTATTAACTATGTTCCATCAGTCTGGCATAAAGAGGTCCCCAAATTTGTGGGATCATTGCCAGGCATAATTTTTACCTTTTTTAGCAATTCCTCAGTTGGCTTCTCTTTTTCATGCTCTTAGGGAACACCCTTGGGCAACGAATTCTGTAATTGCTATTTGGTCTGCTTTTCTTGCATCGTCTTTCCTTTCAGTGTAAGAGTGTAATATTTCTTAGCAACCACTTAATCTCCCAAGATGTCGATTGTATCCCTCCCGTTTGGCGTTATGCACCTCATTAACTGGTGGAGCATTGAAGGGACTCCTTGCATCCTGTGTATTTAACCTCTTCCCATTATAATGTTGTACGAAGAGTTGAAATCGACAATGGCTAAGGCCTCGGTCAGATTTCTTGCTGCTGCTGTTACTAGGAGCTCCACCACCCCTACTAAAGTTATTGGCTTACAATCAAACCCTACCAGCAGCTTGGCAGTAGGCTTTATACGCTTTGATTCTAGGCTCATTTGCTAAAAAATAAACAATGTTAGACTGTTAGCGCTGCTCCCTGCATCTACTAACACTTTCTTTGCTTCACAGTTAAAGACAATAAGGCTGGTCATGAGTGAATCCTCACGCGACATCTGGATTTTGCTAATGTACTAACCTGTGAAGGTGATCAGTATGCTGACTGAATGATTATATATTGAGTGGATTTCTTCGATCCTCTAAAACTTTTGGGCACTTCAGAGGTGTGATTGCCACTCGAATTCATTCTCCTAATCCGAGATCGGTCGATCGTGAATGGCGTTGATGACACGAATGGGAGCAGGGTTCAACTGTTTATTTGCTTTTTGTTAGGATTGGTTGAAGGGTATGGCTTGTTCTTCCCAGGCGATATACTTCAACAAACCTTCATTAGCGATCAAAGCCTCCACCTACTGCCTAAGGCTCTTACACTTGTTAGTGGTATAGCCGAAGTCACTATGGAGGGAGCAGTGCTTGTTCTTGTCCCTTTATTCTGGGGGTTGTCTAATGGCTGGAGGTGTGCAAAAGATTACTTTACTTTTGGTTTCATAGTAAAGCCTAGCCACACTTTTTGGTGCGGATGAGGGAATAACCAGAGGTAGCTTGGCCTTAGCAACTTGGGTCTTCATTTGCTGTGTTACCGTGATCAAAGTTAATCGTTGTTTTCTAGCTACTTTATCCTCCTCTATCCTTAGATACTTCTGAGCTCAAAAGTTTAGGTCGCCCATACTTGATAGGCGTTGAATGTTACGCATTCTAGCCTCTTAACTTATGTATTTTATTCTCTTAGTGATAGATTATTTTGTTATTTTACTTCATTTTAGTGTTTTCTGTATTTTCAGGGCCTTAATGATTATTTCAGTTAAAACCAAGCTTTTGGGCTTTTAAAGAAGACATCCAAGATGGTTAGATGAAGCCTATATCAAGGAGAATCATTCAACCATTAATTTTAACTCAATTCAGCCCAAGAAAGAGGTCCAAGAGAATTACAGCTGCTTAAGAAGGTTTCGGGCCAGAAGCCCAAATCTGCGTATAATATAGTCTTAATCCCGTTTTGGAAAATGGACCAGAATTCTTATTTCTGAGCCTCAAATCGACATAATTTTTGGGTAAGGTTGAACGAAATTTGATTCTGCACACTTTTGTACTTCAAAAAAATTCCGTAAATCGGACTTCTAGTGGGTCAAAAGTTAGGCCGAAGTCAGCAGGAAAAACCCACCTGATTAGTGCTGCGGGAAACCCTAATTTATTCCTAATTGGATTAGGACTTTGGTGTATTCTCTTGGGGAATAAAGTGAAGACTTGGAGGCTGAATGAAGGGGAGATTACAGAGATTGGAGAGTCTGAGAGGGCTGAGAAGAGAACAAAAACATATTTGCAGAGCCATTGGAGAACGAAGTCATAGGCATAATTCATGAAGATGATGCCTTCTTCCTCAACAGTTGAAGCTTCTTCTTCTACCATGAGCGACTAGTTCATCCACTAGGGTTTTGATGTAGCCCTAACAAAACATCAATGGTTTGATTGTTTTAACTATTGGGGACCTTTATATACATACATAGATTGTGTAATTCAGAGGATTCTTATTATAGAATTGAGCAATAAAAGTCTTGTAAATTCAGTCTCAATGATTTCTTATCTTGTCTTAGATATTTATTTGTTGTTATTGAACTCAATCTCTCTTATTTTCTGTGATCATGAGAGCGATTATTACACAATGGTAATCACTGAATATATTGTTAAGAGCTTTGATGGATTATGCCTAGAGAAGATGAACCATACTGCACCCTAGATTAGAGTAGTTAGGCAGATGGCCCATGCCAATCGAAGATAGTCCATGGCTTAGCCTTAATCATATGTTATCTTCTTGATGGATGAAGGTGAGCTTGTAGCCACCGACACCACTTATGCATGATGTAATTCCTCATAATTGATTCAATTGACCATTGATTGTGGAGTTAGTGGTGAAGTCAAATACCCTAAATTTCTCTCATATTATCTTCACTATCTGTTTACTTTGATTTATTTTATTTTATCTTTTTAATTAGTTTAGTTTAAAAATCAGAATTCTTTTCTTCAATTTAATTAGAATTAATTCCCTATTCCAACTCATCACACCATAATCCCTGAGGTACGATACCCCTTTCGATAGCCCTATTCTGCAAGGAATTCGTTCTATTGCGAAGTGTGTAAAATTTTAATTGATATAATTTTTGAGTCACACTCACACACGAATCAATACTCTTCGGGGCACTTTTCACCAGGGATCGGTGGAAACCTTCTTTTGAAGAGATTGTTATCTTGAAAGCTTCCACTGCTGCAGTCTGATCGCACTGATCTATCATAGACATCTCCAAGTTGAAGCGAGTTAGGAATGATTTTAACGTCTCCCATTTGGCTTGCCTCATGGTGAATAACAAGGAGATTATCCTTTTACGCTCCCGATTTCCCACGTACTGGGCTACGAATAACTCGCATAACCTATCGAAGTTCGATATCGAATGAGGTGGTTGTTGCTTGAACTAGAGCAATGCTGGTTTGGCCAGACTGGATGGAAAGATCTTGCACATGAGTGCATCATTTTTGGCATCCAATGTCATTTTTTGTTGATATTGGTAGATGTGCTCCACCAGATCTTTCTTTTCGTCAAAGGTAGCGAATGTGGGCATCGCGAACCTCCTCAGTCTTTCAGTTTTGGTTATATTCATAGTGAAGGGAGACTCGGTCAACCTAGTTGTAGCTGGATAGCAAGAACAGTCACCCTTTAGTTGGGCGATCTCCTGCTATATTTGAGCCCTCTAGTCTAGGTAGATCTGGGCGTAGCCACCCTAATCTTCGTTTGGTTAACCGATATTGAGGTTTTTACTGGCGGGCCAATTGTGATGTGAAGCACTCAACGAGTGGTTACTCGATCTAGACCCTTCGTTCTGCTATCGTTTAGGGTCCCTCACACTTTCGGCGCGCTCCACCCTTGCTTGGAGGTCAGCGATCTGTCGACACAGGCCCTTGTTCTGCTGGATTAATTACTAAACGTTGGGGCGTGCCAGTAGATCCTGGTTGTTTGGCTGTACATGCGGTACCTCCCTTTGATTCCTAGGGGGTCTGCCTAGATCTGACACATTGTAAGTATTTCTTCTCGTATGCACCATGATTGTAAATTCTTCAAGTTTTGGATTGAAAAACAATTACTCGATTCCCAAAGTGTAGGTACAAAAAAATTCTTAGCTAATTAATTCAATGCACACACTAGAAATAAAGAACACAATATCTTTAGAGAAAGAGAGATTTCAAGAGATGGATTTGAGAATCCCTGTCATTCACATGTCCTTGGATACTTATACAATTTGGAAGTAGAATCCTTTTAGAACTCTTGTTCCTTTTTTACAGCTAACTTTACTCTCAAGGATCTGAATTTCTTTTGAGTTTGGAGTTGCATTTGGTGTAGGCTTTTTTAGCTTTTAAGTGAGGCGACTTGGCCCTTTAAAATTCCTGGCTTAGCCCTCTGGGCCTTCTGCTGATACTTGAACTCAAACCAACTTGGGCTTGGTCCATTTGCGTATCAGTTCAGCCCATTGGACGGAGTGAGAATTTTGCCCTACATTTAGTTTGCGTTTTTTCATGGCATTTATCAAGTTTAAGGATTTTTTTTTTTAATTATCATGCACCCGAGTTTTTAGAATTGGGGCGTGACAAGGAGAATAATTTAGGGTTTAGAATGCAAAGAGGACATTGAAAAACTTAAATAGGTATTCGTTTGTGTGTAGATTTGTTGTTGAAGGTCTACAAATTTCTGTATTGTTGCCACAACATCCACTGCATTCTCCACAAGACCACACCTATTGCTTTTTGCAACAATATATATATATAAGTGAGTTTAGAGAGAGGTGTGCTTGTAAATTTACACTACTTTAAAAGGCTAGTAACAATTTTTTTTTTAATACAAGTAAAGATAAATTCAGTCATTACGTAAATATTCTTTGATAGTTTTAATGATGCCCCAGTATCGTTTTGTAAATTGCTTATGTCACGACTAATGTCAACACTTGAACCCACTTTTCCTCTCTCTATACCAGAATTGTCACTTGAGTACTGCTTGTACATTTTATTAATATATTAGTATTTAATTAAAACTAATCACCATATATATAACTTCACATATATACCATAACTTCATATCCTAGTATATAATTAAAACCAATCATTATAACTAAGAGTAATGCTATTATAAGGTCTCTCTCAAGACATTTGTTATGAGCTCTCCCTTAAATTAACACATTTTGAACCCAAAAAAAAAAAAAAAGCACAAATTACATCTTCATGTAACCAAAAATAAAGTAATATCACTTTTAAAAAATTGCTCAAAATACCATAAAATAAAATTATACGAGATGGTCAAAGTTGATAGTATAATTTAGTCAAAGGAAAGAGTGTGTAAAAGTTTAACCGATTCAAGTGATCTATTGAAAATAAATTTTGGTACGAAAATTTGACTGTATAATCCTCTTTCAAATGGTTAGATGCACGCTTCAATAGTTGTACATTGTTGGTACAAAAAATTGTTTGGCTAATTTTTTGCTAATTAACTTATTGCACACACCCAAAAATTTAAGAAAACAATATATTTTTTCAGAAAAAGAGAGAATCCTTTTTCATTCACCTTTTCCATTATTTATACGAGCAAAAATTTGAATCCCTCTATTCAAATTTCTTTATTTACAACTATCTTTTCTCTCAAGCACATAGATTCCTAATATAACTTGGATTAATGCCTATATATTGGGCCGTTTTAGCCCTAAAAAGGACAGCCAGGCCCATTCTTTCTTTTAAGGCTATTCTTTGGGGCTTCTTACTAAACTTTGGACTTAATTTCTCTTTGGGTTCGGCCCGTTTGTGTGCTAGTAAGCCCATATGAATAGTTGGAAAAAATTTTCCCCTACACTTTGCCCCCAATCCTCTTTAGGATAAGCTTGTTCAAACTGGAGGGAATTTCTATAGACGCCAACATCATTTGTTGCTTGTATCGAGAACCCTCATTAATGCTGAGGTACTAACGACAACACTAAGCATGTAAGTGACCCTTTTACGCTACCTTTGTGCTTTTTGTCTTGACACCTTGCTATTTTCAGTCACAAAACTTCTACAACTGCTTATTTTATCTCTCAGATTTATTTTCTTTGAGTTTCCTAGTACCGATTTATCTTCGCAGGTCAGTTTTCATACTTTTATCCACATTTTTTCTCTTTACAATGTCTACGAGTGATAGCGCTCGTACTCATTCTAACAATCGTGAGACCACCATGTCTAGTTTATCTCTTCATATTATAGAAACTGCCCAACCCATCACTACTGTTGAGGAAGCAATCACATCTGACTAGGGTGTGGACATTGCTCCAGTGATCAGACAGTTAGTTGATATTGAAAAGATTCGGGTGGAATGTTAAATCCCTGGTGATGTCGTAATCGAGGGTTACCCCTTGGATTCTGACTACAGGGTGAAGGAGTCAAAAAAGGTGAAGTCTTTTTCTCGGCTTCTCACTTGAAAACTTTTAGGTTTCCTCTTCATCCTTTCTTCAGCTTCATTCTTTACAAACTAAGTGTTACACTGCTTCAGTTAAACCCTAACTTCTTCCGCGTTGTTTCTTGCTTACTTTCCTTGAATCGCATTTATAAACTAGACCTAGGTCTAAACGACCTTTTATTCTATTATTCTCTCCACTGAGTTAGATTGGAGGACAACCATTATCATGTTCTCTAACGAGAACAGAAAGATTTGTGTTGATGCCCCCACTTCTGACAAGTTATGGAAGGAAGAACTAGTTTTGGTAAAGGGAGCCTGGAGTGTTAAAGCTGCTCAATGCTTTCCCATTCCCAGTGCTTTCAGCGATGTTGTGATCCTTCTATCACTTTCAAAACTTGTTTCTTTCTATTATATCTCTTATATAAATTTGTTTCCCTGTTTTTGTAACCGATCGGGTTAAATACTTGAAGAAGAACGTTTGGGACGTTCGACCTTCTATGAAGAAGTTTCTGACACCTCACAAGCTTCGAGCTCTTGTTTGTGACGCTTCGATTGAGTCTTCTCCTCTATACGTTGAATCATATTCTTTGGACTAAAAATGGAGATGTCTGAACCCAAAACCAGGAGAGGATCTTCTACTTCTTGCCAGCTCAAGGCCAAAAATGTTGAAAGAAGGTCTAAGGCTAAGCAAGACAAACTTGAGCATCAGCACAGCTGGACCGATCCAATGGGTCTTAGTATTTTGTATAGAGACTTCAACAAGGCTGGACCAGTCCAAGATGAAGGCTGGACCGGTCCAAGGCTTCTTTTCTGTGAAGTTTTGCCTCTTTTGTCCTATTTTGACCTAGATTTGACCCCGAACTTTCCTTAAACACCGAGATTCATTTTCTATTGATTTTTAACTTGTTTTTTTTAAAAGAAAATTAGGGATTTATCATCTATATAAACCCTCATACGTGTTCTCTCTAAGTATGAAAAAAAAGTGAGAAAAAATTAATGCTTTCAATGAGCTTTTAATTACATATTAGAGAATCTTTTTAGAGAGAGAAAGTAGAGGAGATATTTTTTCATAGAAAAATTTTATTCTTCTATTTATATTTTTGAGATCAGACACACACAAAGTGTTTAAGTTGTGATACCCTTCACAGTCTGATCAACTGGATTCTTAAAGACATCATCAGTCTATGCAGTTTGATCAGAGCAGCAGAGGTAGTTCCTTGATACTACTTGATTTTATTTGAAGAAGAGGAGAAACAATTACTACGAAGGGAACAAAATACTTGAAGAATATTTATGTTCTTTCAGCTATCCTTCTGGAAGAATTGTGACGTTAGCCGAAAATTTGCAGCAATTGGACAAGGTAGTCACAATAGTAAGCCAGAGATGTTCCGCATCAAAGTTCTTGTCAGAGTAGAGAGTGGAGTGGGTGTGAGTTTGGGACAGAGTTTGTTGTACTTTGCTTTGAGATAGTAGATTAGTTTCTCTGGGGTCTTCTGCCTCACCCCTGTGGTTTTTTCTTTCATAGGATTTTTACGTAAAATTTTTGGTGTCATCTCTAACTTTCCTTACTTGCTTTATTTATTTTTGTGATTGATTTGGATGTTTAATTGATAATAATTGTGGGTAATTAATCAATCATAAAAACTGGACGAGAAGACCTATTCACCCCCCTCTAGTTCTAAGGACTAGCATCTCACTCTAAATAAATTGAACCGTTTTCACAGCACGTAACTCACACATCTAACTGATGTCATCCGTTAAAGTGATCTTATGAAAAACTTCCTTGTATCAAAGCATTAAATGCACCTATCTTCATGTATGACAACGTGTTAAAATAAGAAAAATCGGGAACAGCAAGTGAGTCGGTCGTGGATTATCTTATTTCCTTAAATTTGATCCTAGCATATTCTATGAGTGATTTCATCGCTGATGTCTGTTTTGAATGAGTAGGTTTATAGTCGAGGCATATGTTCGGCTATAAGTCTTTTTTACCTTAATACTCTCATTTCTTGAATAAAAAATGCAGACTCTCGGTTAAACAACCAAATGACCAATTTGGATGCAAAGATATACATTTGAAAGTCTCGAGATGACGATGGACACGGAAAAAGAAAAAAAAAAGTTGATTAAACAAATTGTGCAGAGAGACGATTCATGTACGTACTATACCCACGCACTCATTACAGACTCTCCTAGTCAAAACCTTGTGCGAGCTCAACCTACACTGTAATACTCCTGGTTTCACAGACTGGTAGTCAAAACCTAGTGCGAGCTCAACCTACACTGTAATACTCCTGGTTTCACAGACTAGTAGTCAAAACCTTGTGGGAGCTCAACCTACATTGTAATACCCCTGGTTTTACAGACTAGTCACTTGTGACGTTCTCCACTCGTCATAATATGCAAGCCTTATATGGGACAATAGGATATGTCTCAAACTTCTGGAGTTCTAAGTAGTTGCATGCCCTTAATGGGGGTGGATTCTGGATCCTCTCGTGTGATACAAGATGTCATATGCCACAACAATTCTTCATTACTTGCACAACTTCACTGCAACAATCACTTCAGATATTTACGAAACAATTTCACGTCACTTACGCAACTCCATCTTAAATATTTACACAATAACTTCACTATATAACCGATGTATTGTGTTACGTAACCAATGTAAAATTGTTGAGTAAAGAATACAGAATCCCATACCACAAGAGGTGGAGTGATAGCTCAATGACTCATGGGCTAAGGATTGGGTTTTAGCTATCATATGATTGTTGGTGCAACCATCTTAAATATGGACGGACTAAAATCTTCACCTCCTTCAATCAACACTAATCTTACTGGCAATGCAATGTGATGGCATTAATCCAAGTTGATCCCATATTAACTGAGTACTCCGAGGGAACGAATTTAGTATAAAGTAAATCTTACATCATTTCCGTATTTAAAAAATATATATAAATATAAAAATCTCATACTCTAGGGTTCAATCTTTTAACTTTACAACACAACATAGTATGAGATGCACCTTGCATTGAGATTCCCAAGCTTGTAATGCTGATAAATTGAAGTTGGATTAAATGCTAAGATAAACTATCCTTGCTTCTTCACAAGCAACTGAAACTTTTCAAAGGCTAAACTAGTTTTACTTCCTAAAGGTTCAAGTCCTCGTAAGGTTTCATATAAAGAAGAAAACATACATCATAGTTGGCCCTAATCCTTCAGTCGAGCCAACAAAAAGAAACCATAGAATGTCCATTTTTGTAGAGTACGTAGTATTACAAAACAGTCCCTAATGATTGTCATAACATTGATGTTAACAGATAAGCAACAGCTGCGAGGGCTATAATACGAGTTCGGTTCCTAAGTTTTTTGGTTCCATTTAACCAAAGTTGAGAGACAAAAGAGAGAGCACAAATGCGAAGATTGAGCTAACAAAATAGGCACAAGCTACTAACATTTTATAAGACCCCGCAAAAAACTATTCCTAATGCAAAAAGCAGTTTTGCTAGTAGCACACAACAAGAATACTATCTCACTTCCAGAGCTTAACAAATTTGTCATGGCTAGCAGAAGCAACCAAACCCGTCACAGTTGATACAGCCAAGGCACCAATCAGTCCTTCATGCGCTGAAAGAGTCATTGTCTTGTTCTCGGTCATGTTCCAAAGCTCTAGTGACTGTAGCAAATGCCGGGAAGTTAAGCACATCAGAAATGGAAACCCATGTCAATGTATGGTATAGAAGGTGTTGAGACACAAAAAAAATGCCAAAAACATTAATTAGAAGAAATGCTTTTTATTATCCACTTTGAATAAGAAATAGTTCTCTTTCCAAATGATGAACATTAATTAGAATAAATGATTTATATTATCCACTTTGAATAAGAAATAGTTCTCTTTCCAAATGATGTTATGGTCACATTCAACTTACACAGGCTATGCGCCATTATTGCAATATCTGAATTTTTATGTGAGGCATATAAAAACCAACTTCGAGTGGATTTAGATTTTGCCAGCACAAAAGGTGCTACCAATAAGAAACAAGTAAAAGTGCAATTTCACAGTAAACCATACAATAGAGCAGAGTGACTTGCCTGGTAACAGCCAATGACCAGCAGTGAAGAATATGTAGGATGGAAAACACACGAGTGGAATTTGTTGCCATTACAGCTTAGCTCATGAACACACTCCCCTTCGCTCCCTGATCCAAGTGTCCAAACTCTAACAGAGTCTTCACTGACAGATGCCAGGAACTCGCCAGAAGGATCCCAGCAAACAGAATGAATCGGTTTTGTATGCCCCTGCAATAACATATTCAAGATCATTCAAGGAAGTAATGCCACAAAAGTGACTAAGAAAGCACAAAATAGATGTAAAAACCTTGCAGGTAAAATGAAACAAACAATTGCTTATCTAAAAAATTAACAAGCAAAATAGTCAAAAGAATACATGTATCAAATATTATAGAATCAGCAATAGTCTCCCAAGGAACTACACCTGCCTTGTATGCTATAAAACATACAACCATAGAAGTATCAACTTTCTTATTGTTCAAGTTCCACAATTCTTCCAAACAAAAGCACCAGGGAAGCATCAAGACTCATACAACACTTTTAAGGAATAAGGCTCTAATTAGGGAAAAAAAATCCAGAAGGCATATCATAGATTCTCGTGGCCACAACATAAAATTTCATTTGACTAGGGCTAACATAATAGCGTGTGTATACTGTGCCACCGTTCAACCTATCTGAACAACATAGGTCTACTGCTGTCTGCTGGATTTCAACGAATAGTTGTCTTTTTCTCCCCTGGTAGTGAGGGGGAAGCATTGTATCAGAGATGCTACCAAACTAGGAATCAATGAGGACTGTTCCAGTTGGTGGGCATATATCATTGCCAAGAAAGTCTTTCATGCTTTGCATGGTTAGAAGGAAGTTAGGAAGGAGGGAAGAAAGCTAGGAAGGAGGATGCTTCCATCATTTGATTGAAAGGAAGGAAAGAGAGAGGAAGAAAGGAGCGAGGCCCACCGTTATTCATCCCTCCAAAAATGGGCGGAAGAGAGGAGGGAAAGAAGGAATGATTGTTGCAAAAATAAGAAATAACATTTTTATCCTTCAATGATCTACTAAATTACTTTGTTGAAATGCCATAGAGGGATGAATTCATAAAATATGTCAGAAAATTTCTTTCCATCCCTCCTACCAAATAGAAGAAGGGGCCACCATTCCTGTCACGACCTGCCCACACTGTGTAGGTATTATCCCTTTTGCACTCTCTCCGTGCTCACAGTTTTCAAAGCACGTCCACACAGGTAGGAGGCATCCCCCTTTAAAGTGCCAACAATTTCACCCCACCCCAACCCAACACCCCCCCTCCCCCCGGCAATGTAGGATGTCACAATCACCCCCTCTTGGGACCCAACGTCTTTGTTGGCCTGACCCTTATTGGCTTGTGCATACTCCCTCCATTTCTGGCTGAAGATTGGCTCAAATACCATCAGCCATGACCCGCCCACGTGTAAATATTATCCACTTTGCACACTCTCCATACTCATGGTTCTCAAAAAGCGTCAGGTTTCTTTCTATGGAATACGTATAGAGCATATATCTTTTATAGATTAAATTCTAGTAGTTAGAGACACACGATAGAATTCCTTTCAAATTTAAAATTTAAAATGTTATCCATCTTTTTTATATAACCAATTATTTAATTTTTAAAATGCTTTCCTTTCCAGGCATCCTAATTTTAGAACATAATTCAATCACAATAATTGGGAAAAAAAAATCAATACCTACCTATCTACAATACTAGTAACAATACCCAAACGGTCAACAACTATCCAAGAATTATATAAAATTTCAATCAACATGCACAAATGTATCACTAAAATTAATTATTAACCCCTGCATTCCGTCACTGAGTAAACTCTATCCATTTTACTCCTAATACTAAATTAATTCCATTCTACTCGTATGGAACCTCCTCCTCTCTACTGTTGTGGTTCTTGACCCCCTTGCCAAAGGCTCATGCATGGTTTAGGAAAAACCTTGCTTTATGCCCGCTCTCTTGATAATTATAACATTACCCCCAAAACTTGTACAACTCTAGTTGTTGTTTTGGTTTGGTAAACACTACAGGTTTGGTTTGTTCAGGACCCTCAATCTTTTGTCACTTCCCTTTTTGCTGATTTAGGTCATCTCTTAGGACCCACTAGCCTTACTGGAATTAACCACTCTCGCTCCATTGAGACTATTGAGAAATACATTCCCTTAGTTCTGTGTTCAACTTTTTGATCCTTTAGCCTTTGATAAGAAAGTAGTCCTCCTCGATAGCTATAGCACACTCTACAATAGCCGAGCAAGTGGTCAACCTTTGACGAACCACCATCCTCCTAATTTTAGGAGTCAAACCTCGCTCAAACTTCCTAATCCGATTAATCTCATCTAGTATCAACTACCATACAAGGGACGAATTTGGAAAGCTCTGCAAACTTGGCCTCATACTAGTTCACAGACATGAAACCCTGCTCCATAAACTCAATAGCCTTCTCTCACAGCTTGTGGGAAGTATTTGTCATAAAACTGATTCTTCAACTCATCATAGGTTATATCTGCAACGTCCCCAATGGTCCTAGTCACCAACTACCACCATTGGCGTCTCCCCAGATTGGAAGAAAGAAGTTATCCTCCTCCTCTACACTTCAATACAATCCATCACCTCAAAAAGCACTTCTCTCTATCTCCAATCCACTTCTCAGCATCACTGCTCTAGTGAAATCAATAGCCCCCAGTCTCTAATAAGATCAGACATGAGACCTTATCTTGCATCAAGATTCGACATTTGAAGTGTCTCCTCCATCTAACCGACCCCATGTCAAGATTCGACATTTGAAGTGTCTCCTCCATCTGACCGACCCCACGACTTGCTCCGCCACAACCGGCACTAGCACGTCCACTGCGTCCTCAGCCTCTACCAATTCCAAACATAATATTTTTAGCAAGGAATGTGATTATCATTTGTCTTAACACTTGATCATAACCAAAGGTTAGTTCGGTACAAAAGCAGATAATCTACACATACCCATACGATTCCTATCCTAACTATCACTTAAATTATATCCTTATATCATTTTCTTCAGCCAGGTAATTCTTAAACCAAGAGGCACTTCAGATGTCAAATCCTGATACAGAATAGGGTCCCATGTCTGCGCTTATCAGAGATAAGGAGATCGGGGACGATTAATTTCACTAGAGCTACAGATCCCCTTGATGCTAAAAAGTGGATTGATGACATAGAGAAGTGCTTTGAGATTATGGACTACACTAAGGTGCAAAAGAGGATAGCTGCTTTCTTCCAATCTAGAGATGCACACCAATAGTGACAATCGGTGATTAGGACCGTTTGGAGCATCACAGATATGACCTGGGATGAGTTCAAGAACTGATTTTATGACATACTTCTCACACGCTGTGAGAGAGAAAATCATCGAGTTTAAGGAGTTGAAGCAGGGTCCCATGACTGTCAGTCAGGATGAGGCCAAGTTCGCAGAGCTCTCCCGATTCACCCCTTATATGGTAGCATATGAGATTAATCGGGTCGGGAAGTTTGAGCGAGGTTTGACTCCTAATATTAGGAGAATGTGGTTAGTCAGAGGTTGACCACTTACTCGGCTATTGTAGAGTGTTTTATGACTGTCGAGGAGGACTACTTTGCTTATCAAAGGCTGAGGGACCAACAGTTGAACAAAAAACCAAGGGAAAATGTATTTCTCAACGGTTGCAAGGGAGCAAGAGTGGTCAGTTCTAGTAAGGCCAGGCCAATGGGTCCCATGGGTCCCAGGAGATGACCAGAACAAGCAAAAAGGGAAGCGACAAAAGATTGAGGATTCCGAACAAACCAAACCTGTGGTGCTGACCAAACTAGAACAATAACTAACAATGTTATAATTGCCAAGAGAGCGAGAATAAAGCAAGGTTTTGTCCTAAACCATACAAGAGCTTTTGGCAAGGGGTCAAGAACCACAACAGTAGAGAGGAGGTCATTGTATTTTATCTTAATTGAAATATAATGTGATATTATAATGCATGGGAAAATTGTCTTTCACTCTTAAAATTATTCTGGCCACTGAAAAAATGAATTTAGGAGATGTGAAAGAAATAAAAGGCAATCAGTCTCTCCGAGTGTAATTTGACCAAACCTCAGGGGAGGTCAGTGAATTTAACCCTATTTTAAAATCAAGATGCGTTGAAAGGAAATTAATAGGGACTCAGAACCAAAAAGAGAATTTCCTGGCATATTCGCTAAGGCAAACTCAAAAAACTAGGACATACACTAAATGTCGCCACAACAGAGTGCATTTCAAAGTACAAGCCAAGAATGGTTTCATATGGACGTGATTGCCGCCCCCAACCCCCCAATTGCGGACCAAATGCAACCCCATGTCCCTGATATGGAAGCAGAAATTGAAGAGTCTGTAATGAACAAAACCCTGATGAACGTAAATTTTGACGACAAAATTTCTTTTAAGGGTAGGATGTAATAACTCAAAAAATATATAAAGTAAATAATCGGTTATATTGGGTTATCATAAAAGACGGGTAACAATTTAAATTTTAAATATGAAAGGAATCTTATCATATGTCTCAAACTACTTGAAATTTATCTATAAAAGATATATGATATATACTTATTCCCGATAAACGAAACTAACGCACTTTGAAAACCGTGAGCATGAAAAGTGTGCAAAGCAGACAATATCTACATAGCATGGGCATGGGCAGGTCATGCATTTCCATTCCCTTCCACTCAACCAAACAAAAAGATGGATGGCCTCCCTTCCCTAGGGATGTCTCTACCATCGTTCCTCTTATCCCTTCCCTCCATTTTTCCATCTCTCCTACTAAGCGAAGCATTAGGACCATGGTTCCTTTTGCAAGACGTGGTTACATTCTTTCCTTGATAAATGAACTTCTTCCTTGAAAATGCGATCCTGGTGATCCTTCTAATATACCAAAATCTTGGATTACCCTAGGATATAATGGAACATCAATTGAAGTTGGACTAACCTTGTATGCTAAGGGGGAGCATCCAAACATGTGTTAGAAATATGTTAAGTGTGTTGGCAAATGCTGCAACAAAAGTGATTGAACAAAATGTATTTGAGAGTTTTTTTATCTCTAGTTAACTTGCAAAGCCATTCAAGAAATAGTGAAGATCAGGAGATGAAGATGGAATTGCTTTAGAAATTTGATTGGGTTGCTACATGATGTACAATCACATTGTAGGTAAAGAGACCCTAAAGGACCAAGGATTTATGTTGGTTAATTGATAGACTGGACCACCTCTGAACTAGGTTTTGGACTCAATTTATTTGTTAAAAGGCAATTAATTCATGAAGATTGAAAATGTTTCCGAATAAAAGAGTAAGCACCAACACGTATTTGATAAAACTGAAAATTAAACACAAAAATTTTATGCACTGAATTTTAAGTGTTGTTTTCTTAAGTGCTGAAAATTAAATAATCTGTAAATTTGTTTGATACTGTTTGAATTTTAAGTGTTGAATTCATTAAAATTGTTTGATAAATACAGAAGCTGAAATCTGAAAATTAATCAAATTACAATGTTATCCTCAATAACCTATAATATTATTATTATTATTTTAACAAAGATAACAGTTTAGCAATATAAAAAACTAAAAGAACAATCAATTTCACTCAAATAAATATATCAATTTAAAAATGATTTTAAAGAACAATAACACATAAAAATTTAAACTCGAGAATTAAACAATTCATTTGCAATTTAGTTGCGCAAATTAACCATACAAATGTACTAGAAATTTATAAACTCTACAAAATCCTCTACACTTCTACAATCTTCTCTATACTCTACATGTTCTCCAATAATATAGAATCATCCTAACTCTTCCTACAAATACTTTACAATCTCTAGAATTTGTTGTGAGAAGAGAAGGAATTGAAGAATTGAAGATGCTATCATTTAATTTCCTAATCTCTAAAACTTTAAAAACTTGGAATTCTATGAAAAAATCTGTTCAATGGTGTAATTCATTCTAAAAATCAAAAGAAAGATATATACATTTCTCTTTCAGGAAAGGGTCTTCAATCAGTTATACAAACAGATCATGGATTATACCCAAAATCAAAAGACAACATCACAACTTCCAGGCGATAATGGGGCACAAAACATCACAGCTTCCAGGCGATGATGGGTTGGGTTGGAATACTAGAGATCGTCAATCACCTATACAATCAGATAATGAAAAATACCCAAAATCAAAATACAAAACAACACAACTTGCAGACAACAATGGGTTGAGTAAGAATGCTAGAGAAATTGCAGACCCAGACGATGATGGGTTGGATTGGAATACTAGAGAAATTGCAGAGAGAAGCCCTAGAGAGAGTTGATAACGTGAATACATCTTCTATTCCAATTGTTCTAATTATTTGAGGGTAAAATTGTCTTTAACAAAAGAGTTTTAAAACCTTAATTACTGAGCGTATTATACGATAAGCGATAAGTGACTCTCCATTCACTTAAAATTTTGACCTCTTTTTAAGCGGTGCGTAATTTTTTAGGTGGCATCCAAGATAATTACCAAGCACGCTTATTTTTAAAAATCGCTTACCGTGTTCATTTTTAAGCACCGAAATAGGTTATCAAACACCACCGTAGACTTTAAAACACCGATATTCAAGACTCTTAACTCTAGAGAGTTAGACCCCGGAACTTTGATCAGAAAATTGCGAATTTCGTGAAGCTTCAGATTCTAAATCCAACTCTAATAAACCTCATGTGACCATATCTCTTAAAACAAATACAAATGGAAATAGGGCTTTCAATAACAAGAAGCAAACAAGAAGAGAGAATTTTCTTCATAATTCATCATCAAAGATTCATCAACCATTTTATCATCTTCCTTTGATTTGGAAAGTAAAGAAAGCATACGATCACTATTGAAGAAGGAAGATCGTTGGTGATTTGGTTATTATCAACCACCATCTACTCTTAAAGCTTAAGCTGTTAGAGAGCGTGTAACTATAATATTTAAATCCTTCAACACGCCCCCTCACGTATTTAAATTTTAATTATCAGGGTGACAGTGTGGTTTGAACACAGGGTCTTGCCTACTCTGATACCATGTTAACCATCATCCACTCTAAAACACTCTAAAAGCTTAAGTCGTTAGAGAGGGTGTAACTTTAATATTTAAATCCTTCATCAGTTCCATTAACAACTTAACATAACAACTACCAAACCTGTGAGATAAATGCATAAATCTAAGGCATCGATAACAACTGGGCTTGTAGGAGGCAACTGAAAACTAGGCATCTGTGAGGCGATCAACAACTGAATCTCGACAAGTTGTTCCAAAACTTTTTCTTCAATATAGTGGACATCTTGCTGTAGACCAAGTCCTGTGGTTCCTTAGCTCAAGGGTTCCAAGTAAAAGTTTGGACTTCCTCATCCCTCTTGCTATTACTTTATTTACAAATTTATTATTGCATGTGTTTGATTGATATAATTAGCAAATTTGAATTTGGGTATAATCATTCTAGAAGAAAGGTAAACCTATTAACATCCCTCTAGGTCTACGTATCACTCAATTGTCAAAGGCGCGTCAGGCTCAAGGCTCCTCAAGGCTCAGTAGTTGTGCCTGGACCAAGGCCAAGCCAGGGCCCTTCAATAAGGCGCGCGCCTTTGCATCTAAAGCCCCAAGCGCAACTTGCGTCTTAGGCGCGCCTAACATAAAACACTTTTTTTTTCCCCTACTTGTTAGCATATGATGTATTTTTGTGTTATGGTGGACTCTAACCATATAATACTGTCTCTAACAGTAAAAGAAATAAAAATGGTCGATCGATAGATTCGATACAATCAGTCAATTTAGGATTTAGGACTTTCTGGATGTTAATAAACAATGGAACGAGTTCTCTGGCAAATTCCTTTACCTT